>CM035094.1:25152654-25621327 GCA_020205505.1 Panax japonicus
GCATATATAGGTTGTCTCATGTATGCTGACTGAAGAGTCCAATTAAAAATGTTTGGTGCATTGATATTGATTTGTCTACTGCTTGGACTAATTGTATATGAGGAATTCAAAGTACATGGAATCAGTTGCCTTGTCAGGCAAGTATAGAGTTTTATTATGGTGATACAAAGCATTAATACATTGTCTCCTTACAGTCTTTCCATCAGAGATACTCCTTCAATTCCACAAAAATAATTAAATTATTAAAAAATTAAAATAAATAAATAAAAGTCTTATTTTATTACTAATAACTAGTCTAATTGTCGTGCAAGACACGGACAATTTTATATAAAAAATAATGATATTAACATTAATATCTTACAATAAAATAAATTTTCATTTTTCACTACAACAAAAAAGGTTATTTCTGCGGAATATTCCATCGGAATTAAGTCTAATCTGTTGAGATTATGCTTAATTCCAACGGAATATTCGGTCGGCAATTTAGTCGAATATAAGCACGTCGAAATTAAGTCCGTCGATATTTCAGTTGGAGATATTTATTCTCGACCGACCTAACCTCGACGGAATATTCGGTCGAGATTAAGATAGGGTCGAATGAATTCTATCCGTCGAGAATATTCTGTCGAGTCTAAACCTGCCATATGGCAAAAAATAGAAGGGGCTTAATGTGACACCCCCAAAACAAGTCCAATCCATCCGACCTATTCTGAGTCGTCAAATACATGGTACAGAAAACAATTACAACTTTATTACAACAATTGTCGTGTAAAATACAACAACACATATGTTGTGAGTTTTGATACAAATATATACCAACTGTGACTCTTGACACCAACTTGGATAGCACGTCACAATGGCACCTAACATAAAGGTACAGTCAATAACTGTTTTAGAAATTAAAATCTTTAGAAAATGATCAAGAAAACCTTCGTACATGGGAGGTCATGTGTCTAGTTTATAATAGATATCATATGCCCACAGTATTATCCTTGATTGACCTAATAGACCCCAAAGAAAAACGAGAAGATTACTATCATGTCACCAGTACAATGTACCTAATAGACAACGCTTAATAGACAACGTTTTTTTATAAAAACGTTGTGGTTTTTTTACAACGTTTTTAGAAAAAACGTTGTAGATATATATACAAAAACGTTATCTATTTAAAAGAGCATTTTTTTTTATTTTAACTAGATAACGTTTTTAATTAAAAACGTTGTCTATTAGAAAAACACGGAGCTTGAATACTTAAAATTAAAAATTAAAAGACGTATAATTTTTTCTCTCCTAGCCTTCCAACATCGCTTCCAACATCTGAAGCAGTTCTCTACTCTCCCAAATCGTAATCTCTACACCCTCCCCTATCTCTAACTCATCTTCACATCACAGATCTCGCGCATTCTCAGTGTGTTCACTCATTTCGGCCACTCACAGTGACAGATCTCGTGCATTCTCGACCCGAATCTATTTTTTCAAAACTGCAAATCGACAGCTCTCGTGCATTCTCGACCATCTCTCACCCACTTTGCTCAGTGTGTACACTCATTTCTCCATATCAAAGGACGGCAGAGAGAGATGGGTCTAGCAAAATCCGGCGCCGTCCGTACAATATCGCAGCAAGCATTCGTTGAAATAGTGAGGGAAAACATGGAAGATCTGGGAATGGACCCCACCGAAGCTCTACAAGACGCCATGGAAACCCTTACCCTCCAAGGCGTCGATCTATCTGGTATAACTTAAGACCCTTTCAAAACCCTCTTCCCACAATTACCCTCCATCTTTCCTTTTCCTTAATATCTAAGTTGTGTTTATTTCATTTTCTGCAAGTGTTTTGGTGCTGAAAAGTTTGAAGGAAATTTGAATTGTGTTTTTTATAATGTGAGTTTTTTATGTTCATTGTCACTCAGTCTGTTGTAGATGGACAAAATTCCTGAAGTTTAGGTAAAATTTAATTATTATTTTTTGAATTGGTGCACATTATTATTATCTTATTATCTTATTACTGTAAGAGATTTCAAAATTTGTCCATTTATTCTTTTTATTCATTAGTTTGTGTGGAAGTTGTTTGATTATCTGGTCTTTTTTTTCCTTTCAGGTAATTAAGACCTGCTCTAACCTTGTTGATGACAAACGAGTATTTCTGTCTACAATCAAAGACTATAATCCTCTAGATTGTCTTCTTGAAAAGATCAAAATTGTCCAACTGCTACTAAATATAAGGCCTAAAGTGGTTCATTGGGAAGTTAAATATTTTCTCAGCTATTTGTCTAAGTATGGATTCCTTGTATATTATTTCAGGTTGATTTGGATACTAATTAAATTGACTGCCCTTTCTGATGTCGACTATTATTATGACATGATATACAATGTGCCCTTTTCATCATTCCTGAACATGGTAATTAAGCTAACTTAAATAGTCCAACATGGTGATTGCATAGAATTAAGACTCTTGTATGGTTTGCTATTGCTAAGGATTGTAAATTGTGGATCTCAGGTGTGATTTCATGAATTTCGCAAAGTATTTTGATGTAGGAAAGGTAATCATAACCTTGTTTATTAATACTTGGATTTTCTTTGTTGCATATCCTTATAATTTTCTCACGTAAGGTAATGCTTTTGTGTTCACAAAGACTTGACTATTAGACATGGTTCAGACTTTTTAACGTCTCTGAATTTAATTCTTTCTTCACTGTGGGAAATTTTGTTGCTGGGGTTTAATGCTTTATGTTGTCTATTCTTCTCATTTCTTCAGTCCTCCACCCTCTCGTTCTCTCCCTCCAAATTTATTTCTCTGATTTACTGCAGTAATTATAAATGCTGATGTTTTGTTACTTATGGTACCTGTTTGCTATTTACAAGTGATTGTTGTGGACCAGATTTATGTTTTCTATCCTGAGGAACCAAAGGTTGGTGTAAAGACAATGAAGACTTATACCAATCGCATGAAATCAGAGAATGTTTTCTGAGCTATCTTGGTTGTCCAACAAAATCTTTTAATTTGGTTGTGATATTTATTTTACTTGGTATCATGTTGTTTTACTTTGTGTACCTTTTTACAGACCTATGTTCTGGATGTTCATCCTTTCAACCCCCGAATTGTTATAAGTGTTGGGTATGATGGGAAAACAATAGTGTTGGATATAACTTGTCATTCATGATTCTAAATTTTTTATATATGTGTTGCCTCGTCTTATTTAACAAATGCTATCTCACATTGCTGCAGGTTTTAGTGGACAGAAAAGTCACAACTGCCAATTCTAGGTATTCATTTTTTAATACCCATACATTTATATGTACATTTAAATACTTAGTGATAAGAGTCTATAATTAACTTTATCATTGTTCTCAGAGTAACAGACATGACAACTGCTGATTCAAGTGAAACCCCAGTAAGGCTTGAGGTTTGTGGATTTTTCTACCTAGTTTTTTTTAATTATTATTTGTTGTAACATTAAATTTGTTGAATATTCTTACTAGATGACTTAGCCTAATAATAATATGTTTATCTCCCCTGTTTGGTTATCTGTTTCCCAATATCTGTAGAAATTTTATTGTCATCTTAATTTTCATAATAAAACGATAAACAGCTGCTCTGTAGTGTTTAAAACCAATGCATGGCCACCTGCTTACAATGTAGTTCTAGGGGCCTTGCCAAGTTAATCTGGTTTCTATGCAGATGGTGTACAATGAATTAAGTTGAAATCTGGCATTTAAGTACCATGTACACCACGTTTATCCTTTATATGTTTTTCTATGCAGATGGTGTACAATTAATTAGGGGGCATTAAGTTGAACTCAGGTTAAAATCCTCTTTTATCTGTCTTCATATGCCTGTTCTAGACTTCTTCGACTTCTTATTGCTCCTTTATGAGTTAGGTTAGATTTATCCAAATTTCATTTAGGTCTCAACATTTTGCATCATTCATGGTCCATTTTCTTTAGCTGTTAACGTTAGGTGTTTCGTAAGTCAAGTGTTGAATACAATGCATCCATGAAAACATGTGTGCTGCCTTTTTTTCTGCTTATCAAAGTACAGGTTTTTTCTCATTCTTTGGAATTTGTAATCCTATTATGATTCTCTATGTAGAGAGTAAGCTGAAATGTAGACATATGTATGTATATATAGCTGTATAGAGTTTGAATCCAATAAAACTGGCAATTTGATACATGCATTGCAGGGGCTGATCTAATGTCCGTGAACTATATGTTCAGTACCTTCTTATTATGGTATCTGTTACTTATCAGAATTGTAATCATGTAAAAGTTTGAAATGAGGCTTTTATTTTTTCTGCAGAGATACATTGTTGATATTGGAAAAGCTTAGCCAGTCTTGATTGTTTGCGGAGGAATAGTACCATTATTTTTGTCAGTGATTTGGTTGCTAATGATTCGACATTTTACTACTGCAATGGCGTGGATTACAGTCTTCATCTTTAACATTCTTATGATATCAGTCACTATGTTATATTACTTAAAAGGTTGGCCAAATAACTAGTTGCTTTTATGTTAAGATTTTGTTTGATTTACCCGCATTGCAGAAGGATATTGGTTATTCAACAAGTTAAACTTGACTCTCACTAATATGAGATCAATTCAGTTCAATATGTGTTGTTTGATTGTAGAATGTTTTGATTGCAGAATCTTTTGTCTATTGTTTCTTTTGTTGTTCTCAGCTACTGCAGTAATGGTTACTGCAGAACCACAACCTTTTTTTTCTTTTTTTTTAATCTACAACGTTTTTAAAACGTTGTGTAAATGTGTCTAAACGTTGTCTAATATACTAAACAACAACGTTTTTAACCAAAAAACGTTGTGGAATCATACTTTCTACAACGTTTTTAAGCATCTGCTAAATTTTTGAAAACAAATACACAACGTTTTTTTCTAAAAAACGTTGTGTATTGTGCTTAAAAACAACGTTTTTAAAATGTTGTGTAAGGGTGTCAAATAGACAACACCCTTAACCACGACGTTTTTCCGACAGAAACCACAACGTTTAAAAAACGTTGTCTATTTACTGTTTTGTAGTAGTGTGTTCTTTCCAGTGGTGAGTCATCTCCTGACATATAATTATCTCCGTTGTCTCCAAAGGAGAATTATATTTCAAACAAACTCCAAGATCATATAGGTAGTGCTCGTAGATATACTCAGTAAGTGGATGTGCACAACCCTGTCTTATGATGACACGACGTTGTATGTCTTTAGACATCTTGTAAGATAGTGACAAAAAACCCTTCCAACGTTGGGTTCGTCTCACCCTATTTAATTCACCAAATATAACTACTAAATGATGACCACCGTTCTATTCCCCTGTTACCCCCGCTCGACCCAGCTACACTCTTATTACCTGAAAGGAATTGTGAAACAGAAGGATGAACACAACAAGCCCAGTAAAGAATATCATTACTAAAGATAATTAAATTATCAATAGCCTTCATCAGTAATAAATCAGAGATTTAGAACATATGGTAGATGATAAAACTTTTCAACCATAGTTGTAGCGGAACGAGCAATCCATTAGAAAAGTCAAATAGACTATAAAGTCTATTATCTTCTCCATGTTAAAAATCCACCAACAATGTTTTATCCCTGTAACATCAATCAACAGTTCTGGTCCACAATTATATGAATAACTCATAATCATAATTGTGATTCTAAATTCCTCTTCGCATTCAGGACGAAGATAATTTTCATCACCAGTCTTTACCTAAAACATCAAAGATCATGGTCATACCACATCACAGTTCTTGTTTATAATCATACTAATAAATTCATCTTTACACTACGGGCCAAAGATATTTATTATCATTTCATCTTTGCACTACGGGCCAAAGATATTCAACAACAGGTCATCTTTGCACTACGGGCCAAAGATATTCAACAACAGATCATCTTTGCACTACAGGCCAAAGATATTCAACAATAGATCATCTTTGCACTACATGCCAAAGATATTAATATCTCAAAGAAATATATAATTATTTTAGAATTTATATAAACAATAATTATAGCCATGTTGATCATTTCACCTTTGCACTTAAGCTAAAGATATTCAATTATAAATTCAATGGTCATGATCATACCAGTCAACAATTCAATTTTGCACTACTGGCCAAAGGGAACCCATAGTCTCATATTATACCAAAAATCTACCCATCTTTACACTCAAGTCAAAGAGAAATATCATCATTAGGGTTATAAAAATGTTATATGTGATAATAAAATCAGTATATTCAACATATAGATTTAATCTCTAGAGTAATATTCATAAATCAACTATAATTTGGTCAGAAAAAGAAACCAATTTTGTCGTGAATAGTAAATCGTGAACAGTAACTCATGAATATTAACTCATGAATAGTAACCCCGACATGAAAAAGGTTGAAATTCCACAATAAAATCCATATCAATATTTCGGTATAATGATATTGAAAGAATAATATTTCTTAAGCTTATAAATAATTTATTTGAATTATTTACACTTTACTAAATAATGCATTTAATCATCCTAAAATGCCAAACTCATAAGATTTCATTACCAATAACCAAAACCCTCATCAAAAATCTGCATATACCTCATGTAGGATTCTCAAGCCATAATATCATATTTTCTAATTTTCTTACTTCACATAACATATTTAATTTATTTACTCATAACTAGTCCATTTTCATGAAAATTACCAAATCAGTCTCAAAAATATTTCTTTTCTGGAATTTAGCAGAATATAATCCCATATTGAACATATATATTTCTCCTGGAATTTTTAAAATTCATTTACTATTTTTCATATGGCCAAAACAGACGAATATTTAGATATTTATCATAAATTGTAATTTTATCCAAAAATTACAAAATTTACAGAGTATACTTCTATTATATACATGTACTCCCAATAAAAATTTCATCAATTTCGGAGTTAACCACAAGGAGTTATAAGGCTTTATTTTTAAAATATTCTTTTCCCATAAAATTCATAACTCTTAATCTATACATCCAAAAATCGTTATTTTTGGACATAATCTAGAAAACTCATCAAATTATCATTTCAAATTTTTTCAGAATTTTTGAGGATCAGAAAAATTACGAAACTGAAAAACATAATAACCCTTAAAATCCATTACCTCAAAAGAGCAGTACTTCTGACTGGAATATCGGATTAAAAAGCCGAATGAACCTTGCACCGAATAGCAAATCTTAAATTATCTAAATACTCATAAAAATACGCTCGATAATATTGAGAGAGAAAATTTATGTTTCTGGTGTGATTTTCAATTCTAACATAAGCACCTATTTATAGGAAAATGCTAGAATGCCAAAGGAGACTAAATTAATAAAATATTAATTTTTCTTTTCTTCTCCTACGCCTCATTCACCAACTGATCAGCTAGCCAACTTGGAACAAGAAAATTCAGCAGCCCATTTGTATTCAACACCCACCAAAAGTGGGTCCCACCCATAAATTAATAAAAATTATTTTATTTACCGAAACTTCAATAATTCATAGAAAATAGCTCATTTATCAGAAAAATACAAATTTTATGTCCTTTCCACACGAAATTGAATTCTCTACAACCTTGCAGAAGAAAGTTTTTCCAAATTCCAGAACGAAAATATCCAAAATCCACAAACGGATGATTTTAAACACCGTTTTAACACCTTTTAAAATTTATAAAAATCATGCGTTAATTTTTAACGGTTCAAAATTTGTGGACATATACTCAACTTATATATGTATAACATATCCAAAAATCACAACGATCCAACGGTCAGATGAGCTTTTAGAACAGCAATTTGATATTTTAATACCTCAAATCCGACAAATTACTGATAAAACATCTCAACATTAATTCCTTCATTTATAACCACATAAATAAATCCATCATTTATATCCACATCAAATAAATATTTCTTTATCATATAAATTAATAATTAATTATTCACAAATAATATTACAGAATCACAATAATGACAACCAGGTAGTTCCCAGAAAATTGGAGGCTTTCCGATAAGGATTTCTCCTTACTGGCGCGCAATTAGGTGACCAAACCTCTACTTGACAGAACTTTCTAGACATTGCAAATAATGTTATCTAATAATATTATTCAAATAATATGAATTATTGATCTGATAATGGAGATACTATGCAGTGACAATTATTGAACAACAATAATATAAAATATCAACGTAGCAATTATTGAATCAATAAAATAAAATATTGAACAGTAATTACTGTAATAATTATTGAGTAGTGTCTTCTTACGTAAGAATCAATAATTCAAAAATACTGTGCAATACTGTGTGCTACTGTGCAACAACGCGTATTACTGTATTTTAACCACCGGGTATTCCAACAGTGTTAACGGTAACAACTACGCCGTTATTATAAAAACTCAAATTTGTCATTTTCTTCATCCAAAAGTTATTCTGTTATGGGGCTCACAAATGACTGCGCCGTCGTACGAATATTCCCCGACAGAAAGAATATTCTACGATAAAATGAATATTCCCCGACAACAATGAATATTTTATAACCACTTGCTTATTTTGAAATATTTGCACATTTCACCCATAACCAAAGCATTATATCAAATTAACACCTTATTATTCATAATAATAAATAGAGAAAATTTGATTTTATTCATTAAAAAGTTGGGGTCTTACAACATCCTTTCTTATGAAATTTCGTCTCCGAAATTTACGTACCTGGTATTTCGAAGAGTTGAGAATACCTTGCTTTTATTTCAGAATCTATCTCTCCGATCATCATGATTTCTCCATTGCTCATCTCCCGTGATACTTTCATTTGGGTTCCTCACTTGTTAGGAAGTCATGACAACCGCTATCCCTTGAACTACTCGACTTTGACTTGTCTGGGGCAGTATTTGGCGTCATCACTACCGTTCGAATATACTTTTTTATTGGGCATATTCCACCCTCAACTACTTCGTCGTACTCCTGATTCATGATTTGAATCATCAATCTTTGATCCATATCAAATTGAGGTTGACCACTCTGTACAGGATAATTCAAAACTCGATGTTGGGTTCTCACAATTGCTGTCCAAAAAGAGAAATTCAAATCATCTATTTTAGCCTTCTTAGATCGAACATCTCTTTCTACAATATCAATGCGTCGTGCGGCTTTTACCCATGCATCACTCATTCTCACTCGTTCAATTGTTTCTTCTTTCAGCTCAGATTCCAGCTTTATCATTTTATTACTCTGCCAAAGAATGCTTCTGTTCAAGCATCACATATCGGGTAACACAAGCTTGAATCGTTGCATCCTTTAGCTCCACGATCGCCTGTCGTTCTTCATCCTGCTCTTCTAACTCATGAATACGATTTTGTAATTCTACATTTTGATCATAAAATACCTCTAATAAATTCTCCTAAGGTTCCTCTTCTTTCTCACTCTCAGCTGCTACCTCTGCGACTAGCTCGGGTGCAACAATTAATTCTTCCCTCACCACAAGAATATCTCTAATTCCTTCTTCGCCTGACATCACATTATCATGGTTGGTGATTAGAGGAATCCCCACTGTCTCATTCACTCCATTATTAACATTCTCAGCTGTCATTCTCAAATACTGCCATAAAACAAGGGTTAATTAAACAAATTAACATATCACATAATATCCTGATATTATGACTGACCAACAAATAAGCTTAGGTAGGACACACTAGCGAAGGATTTACTCATCTCTCCCCTCCTAATTCTATTCCCCGGTCTCTGCCAGAGACCATATCCCTAAGCTCTGATACCAACTGTGACACCCCAAAAATAGGTCCAATCCATCCGACCTATTTTGAGTCGCCAAATACATGGTACAGAAAATAACTACAGCTTTATTATAATAATTGTCGTGTAAAATACAACAACACATATGTTATGAGTTTTGATACAAATATTTATCAATTGTGACTCTTGACACCAACTTGGATAACACGTCGCAATTGCACCTTACATAAAGGTACAGTCAATAACTTTTTTAGAAATTAAAATCTTTGGAAAATGATCAAGAAAACCTTCGTACATAGGAGACCATGTGTCTAGGTTATAATAGATATCATATGCCCACGGAATTATCCTTGGTTGACCTAATAGACCCCAAAGAAAAACGAGAAGATCATGTTCTTTCCGGTGGTGAGTCTTCTCTTGACATATAATTATCTCTGTTGTCTCCAAGTGAGAATTATATTTCAAATAAACTCCAAGATCATATAGGTAGTGCTCGTAGATATACTCAGTAAGTGGATGTACACAACCCTGTCTTATGATGACACGAGGTTGTATGTCTTTAGACATCTTGTATGATAGTGACAAAACACCCTTCCAACGTTGGTTTCGTCTCACCCTATTTGATTCACCAAATATAACTACTAAATGATGACCACCGTTCTATTCCCCTGTTATCCCCGCTCGACCCAGCTACACTCTTATTACCTGAAAGGAATTGTGAAACAGAAGGGTGAGCACATCAAGCCCAGTAAAGAATATCATGACTAAAGATAATTAAATTATCAATAACCTTCATCAGTAATAAATTAGAGATTTAGAACATATGGTAGATGATAAAACTTTTCAACCATGATTGCAGCGGAACGAGCAATCCATTAGAAGAGTCAAATAGACCATAAAGTCTATTATCTTCTCTATGTTAAAAATTCACCAACAATGTTTTATCCTTGTAACATCAATCAACAGTTCTAGTCCACAATCATACGAATAACTCATAATCATAATTGTGATTCTAAATTCCTTTTTGCATTCAGGACGAAGATAATTTTTATCACCTATCTTTACCTGTAACATCAAAGATCATGGTTATACCACATCTCAGTTCCTGTTTATAATCATACTAATAAATTCATCTTTGCACTACGGGCTAAAGATATTCATTATCATTTCATCTTTGCACTACATGCCAAAGATATTCAACAACAGGTCATCTTTGCATTACGGGCCAAAGATATTCAACAACAGATCATCTTTGCACTACAGGTCAAAGATATTCAACAACAGATCATCTTTGCACTATATGCCAAAGATATTAATATCTCAAAGAAATATATAATCATTTTAGAATTTATATAAACAATAAATATAGTCATGCTGATCATTTCACCTTTGCACTTAAGCTAAAGATATACAATTATAAATTCAATGGTCATGATCATGCCAGTCAATAATTCAATTTTGCACTACTGGCCAAAGGGAACCCATAGTCTCATATCATACCAAAAATCTACTCATCTTTACACTCAAGTCAAAGAAAAATATCATCATTAGGGTTATAAAAATGTTATATGTGATAATAAAATCAGTATATTCAACATATAGATTTAATCTCTAGAGTAATATTCATAAATCAACTATAATTTGGTCAGAAAAAGAAACCAATTTTATTGTGAATAGTAACTCGTGAATAGTAACTAATGAATAGTAACCCCGACATGAAAAAGGAAAAAATTCCACAATAAAATCCATATCAATATTTCGGTATAATGATATTGAAAGAATAATATTTCTTAAGCTTATAAACAATTTATTTTAATTGTTTACACTTTACTAAATAATGCATTTAATCATCCTAAAATGCCAAACTCATAAGATTTCATCACCAATAACCAAAACCTTCATCAAAAATCTGCATATACCTTCTGTAGGATTCTCAAGTCATAAAATCATATTTTCTAATTTTCTTACTTCACATAACATATTTAATTCATTTACTCATAACTAGTCCATTTTCATGAAAAATACCAAATCAGTTCTAAAAATATTTCTTTTCTGGGATTTACTAGAATATAGTCCCATATTGAACATATATTTTTTCCGGAATTTTTAAAATTCATTTACTATTTTTAATATGGCCAAAACAGCCGAATATTTAGATATTTATCATAAATTGTAATTTTATCCAAAAATTCTAAAATTTACAGAGTATACTTCTGTTATATACATGTACTCCCAATAAAAATTTTACCAATTTTGGAGTTAACCACAAGGAGTTATAAGGCTTTATTTTTAAAATAGTCTTTTCCAATAAAATTCATAACTCTTAATTTATACATCCAAAAATTGCTATTTTTGGACACAATCTAGAAAACTCATCAAATTATCATTTCAAATTTTTTCAGAATTTTTGAGGGTCAGAAAATTTACGAAACTGAAAAACATAATAACACTTAAAATCTCTTACCTCAAAAGAGCAGTACTTCTGACTGGAATATCGGATTAAAAAGCAGAAGGAACCTTACACCGAATAGCAACTCTTAAATTATCTAAATACTCATATAAATACGCTCGACAATATTGAGAGAGAAAACTTATATTTCTGGTGTGATTTTCAATTCTAACATAAGCACCTATTTATAGGAAAATGCTAGAACGCCAAAGGAGACTAAATTAATAAAATATTAAATTTTCTTTTCTTCTCCTACGCCTCATTCACCAACTGATCAGCTAGCCAACTTGGAAAAAGAAAATTCAGCAGCCCATTTGTATTCAACACCCACCAAAAGTGGGTCCCACCCATAGATTAATAAAAATTATTTTATTTATCAAAACTTCAATAATTCATAGAAAATAGTCCATTTATCAGAAAAAATACAAATTTTATGTCCATTCCACACGAAATCGAATTCTCTACAACTTTACAGAAGAAAGTTTTTCTAAATTCCAGACCGAAAATATCCAAAATCCATAAACAGATGATTTTAAACACCATTTTAACACCTTTTAAAATTCATAACAAATCATGCGTTAATTTTCAACGGTTCAAAATTTGTGGACATATACTCAACTTATATATGTATAACATATCAGAAAATCACAACGATTCAACGGTCGGATTAAAATTATAACTCACGCAATAGAGCTTTAAGAACACCGATTTGATATTTTAATACCTCAAATCCAACAAAATACTAATAAAACATCTCAACATTAATTCCTTCATTTATAACCACATAAATAAATCCATCATTTATATCCATATCAAATAAATATTTCCTTATCATATAAATAAATAATTAATTATTCACAAATAATATTATAGAATCACAATAATGACAACCAGGTAGTTCCCAAAAAATTGGGGGCTTTCCGATAAGGATTTCTCCTTACTGGCGCGCAATTAGGTGACCAAACCTCTCCTTGACAGAACTTTCTAGACATTATCAATAATGCTATCTAATAATATTATTTAAATAATATGAATTATTAATCTGATAACGGAGATACTGTGCAGTGACAATTATTGAACAACAGTAATATAAAATATCAACGTAACAATTATTAAATCAATAAAATAAAATATTGAACAATAATTACTGTAATAATTATTGAGTAGTGTCTTCTTACGTAAGAATCAATAATTCAAAAATAATATGCAATACCGTGTGCTACTATGACGCATATTACTGTATTCTAACCATCGGGTATTCCAACAGTGTTAACGGTAACAACTACGCCGTTATTTATAAAAACTCAAATTTATCGTTTTCTTTATCCAACAGTTATTCTATTATGGGGCCCACAAATGACTAGGCCGTCGTACGAATATTTTCCGAAAAAAAAAATATTCCACGACCAAACGAATATTCCCCGACAACAATGAATATTTTATAACCACTTGCTTATTTTAAAAATTTTACATATTTCACTCATAACCAAAGCATTATATCAAATTAACACCTTATTATTCACAATAATAAATAGAGGAAATTCGATTTTATTCATTAAAAAGTTGGGGTCTTACAACCTCCCCTTTTTATAAAATTTCGTCCCCGAAATTTACGTACCTGGTATTTCGAAGAGTTGAGAATACATTGCTTTTATTTCAGATTCTATCTCTCTGGTCATCATGATTTCTCCATTGCTCATCTCCCGTGATAACTTCATTTAGGTTCCTCACTTGTTGGGAAGTCATGGCAACCGCTATCCCTTGAACTACTCGATTTTGACTTGTCTGGGGCAGCATTTGACGTCATCACTACCGTTCGAATATACTTTTCTATAGGGCATATTCCACCCTCAACTGCTTCGTCGTACTCCTGATTCATGATCTGAATCATCAATCTTCGATCCATATCGAATTGAGGTTGACCGCTCTGTACAGGATAATTCAAAACTCGATGTTAGGTTCTCCCAATTGCTTTCCAAAAAGAGAAATTCAAATCATCTATTTTAGCCTTCTTAGATCGGATATCTCTTTCCACAATATCAACGCGTCGTGCGGCTTTTACCCATGCATCACTCATTCTCACTCGTTCAGTTGTTTCTTCTTTCAGCTCAGATTCCAGCTTTATCATCTTATACTCTGACAAAGAATGCTTCTGTTCAAGCATCACATATCGGGTAACACAAGCTTGAATCGTTGCATCCTTTAGCTCCATGACTATATCAAGGAATCAAAACCGGTTGACTATAATTTTTAATATATTTAAATAGGAGAGATGTTGACGAGGAAGATGGAGAAGGGTGGTGAAGTAGGAAAAGGGGGATTCTGAAGGAGACAAGTGGCTGAAGAAGATGAGAAGGTCTAATAAAAAAAAAGTAACGAATAGAAATTAAAAAATTTATAAATATGCATAATAATTTAATATATTTTACCTATCTCTCAATCAACTATTTCAACCTTTAACAATTATAAGTATTTTGTTAATAATAATTTATATTTTTATTATATTTTTTTAATGATAATATTTCTTTAATTTATTTTTAGATGAAAAATTATGGTCCTCCTATGTATTATATTATTTTTTATTTTATTTGAGTTTTTTTTTAAATTTATTGATTATTTTAATCTTTTTATATTATAGTCTATGTGATAGTCCACATGATAGTCCATTGCTGGAAGGATCAAAGACTAAAGGACATCTGCTGATGTCATATAGACTAAATATAGTCCAGCAGATAGTCCATCTGCTAGAGATGCTCTCACAAACTCATATTTTCTTTTCTTTTTTAAAATTTTTGTTCAAAATATTTTGATATTTTTACTTGAGACCCTCCAAGATTTATATTTATTTTCTCTGAAAAAAGTATATAAAAGTACTTCTATTCCAAATGTAGAGTTATTTTAATTTTTTTTAATTTAAGGTCTCTCTTTGCTCCAGTTTATGTATTATAAAAGGGTTCATATATACTGCAATAAAAAATAAATTCAATTAGATTGTATAAAATTGTTCACAAATTTTGAGCAGGGAGCGGTGCTTTCAAACTCTACTAAATTTTTCACGACTTTATGTCCCAACTCAAAAAAAAAATCCAACTTCATCCCTTGAATTCAAAATTTGAAGCTATAAATGAAAGCTTCATTTTGAGTTTGGTTGAGGTTTTTTCTCTCTCGAAGTTTTTGCAATTTTAATACTCTCTCTGTTTCAAAATTATAAATATATTTTGCTATTTAATCCATTTCAAAACTAGAAATAAATTTCTATTTTAGTACTATAAACTATAAAGTGACACGACGTTCCTAATTTGTTATTATTTTTTCACTATTATTTTCATATCACACCACCACAATCAAATTTCTAGTTAATACTAAGATTATATTTGAGAACATGAAATTATCCTTAAAAATTGTCGTTTTACAAATATATCTTTAATTTTGGAGTATAATTGTTTCATTCCTTTCTTATGGTAATTCAAATAAATCAAACACTTGACATGCATAGTCATTTTATACAAACTAACATAAAAAAGAAGAAGAAGAAGGAGAAGAATGATTGTTCCCATATTTATCCCTTCCTTTCTGCTGCCCATTTCGTTTTGGCCGGGCTAAAAAAGGGCAACCTTAAACTAAGACATTCCAGAAGGATTGTGGTTCGACTTGAAAATTTTATACACACAACCAGAAGCAGAAGGGAAAGGGGGAAAGGGGGAAAGGGGGAAAATAGAAGATAAAAGTTTTAAGAAAGTTGGGTGGGTTTCTTCAAGAGCACATGAAACTGGTCTTTCTTAAAACCAACCTGAGCAACTTCCTAAAGTTGAGAAAAACAAGTACTATATATGTTAGTATTCCTAAACCTACACAAATGTTAAAGCCAAAAGTCAATTGAGAAGTTTGATGATGCATACATAAGTTTCCTGTTATGTTTCGAGCCAACTCCTTGGATATTATTTTTGAAAATCAAGTAGCAACCAGGGGTACAAAATTAAGCAAGAAATACTAAATGAAACAGAGAAGAAGGAAACTTTCATGACTCATCTACCGTCAACTTAACACCTTAACCTAATCTTTCAGTAGCTTAGTATACCATTCAACAACTTTCAACTTTATTACATGCATCTTAATAATACCTACTTCTCATTCTTCCCTAGCTAATTACACCAGATTAACCATTTTTTATACCCCACGGCCACGAGTCTGAAGAGAGTTTCATCACAAGCCTAAGCCATAAAACATTCAGCACCTCATGGCAATAATCTCAACATCCATCTATTTGTTCTGCATTTTTGCTTCTCTTTTCATCCTGTCAAATGCTCAAACTTGCTCAAACTACACCTTCACATCCAACAGAATCTTCAATTCTTGTATCGATCTTCCTTATCATCGTGCCCACCTCCATTGGAACTACTTTCCATCCACGGATGAAGTTGCAATTGCATACAGAGCCAGACAAGCTAATTCGAGGGGGATGGATTGCGTGGGGAATAAACCCTACTCAAACAGGCATGGTTGGATCTCAAGCACTTGTAGCTTTTCACAACAGTAATGGAAGTATGACAGCATATCCAACACCAATATTAAGTTATAATCCTTCAATGCTACCGGGAGCTCTTAGCTTTCAGGTTTCAAGCATCTCTGCAGAATTTAGAAATAATGAGATGATTATCTTTGCTGTTCTAGGTCCATTTAATTACAGAACAACAACGGTCAATCATGTCTGGCAAGCTGGATATTCAGTTTCTAATGGTGTTCCTCAAATGCACGCGATATCCCTACCAAATCTTCAATCCTTCGGGGAACTTGATTTTTTGTCAGGGTAGAAAAGCAAATATACAACTAATATAATTAAATACGTATACGTATGATGTTTGATAGAATCGACCAAAATATTTGATGTTCGTTTTCAGCTAAAAAGAAACTCATTATATATCAACCACATTTTTATGCTATGTTCCTTAAAAAAGTGTGACATATGATTTAAAGGCATGATCTGGACTGTATGATAAGACAACTCGTACAACTAATATAATTATATACAGACGTATGAAGAAAAATTATGCAAAGAGAGGGTCATAATCAACAAGCATAATAATGCAGATGGATGATAGTCATTAAACCTAGCTATCCCTTTAGCATAATAATGATATCAAGGGGTTCACAATCAGCAAGCATAATTTTGCGGATAGACGATAGTCATGTCGTTTCTTCTTTAGGACAAATTGAAGTGCTATGAATGTCTAATTATTTTACCAACTAGCTAGTTTGGTGCAGCTCCTCCATTTTCGGCTTTAATATTGGTAATTCCAATGTCACCTATCCAACAAAATACAACTGAAAAAAGATCAAGGTTCATAATCAACAAGCATAATAATGCAGATAAGATAGTCAAGAGACCTACCACTTTACCTGAACACATTGGATTGACAAACGATAGCAAAAGTTACTCCCTATAAAAGTTATGAAATATAATGACGTAAAAAAAGGGATAGACTTCCATAAAGCTCTTTTGTTTTTGTTTGTACTCTCAACTTGCATAAAGTTTTTAGCATATACCCTTTGTCACTTGCTCATGCCAAGTTAGAATGTGGAAGGTGGACCAGAGCTAACCTTAATTATATGGAGCCCATTCAACATAATATTTTACTGAAACACTAATGTGATCTCAAAGAGTTAATTGTCCAAACTCCAATGTGAGATTTTATCTTGCATTTCATATATAGTAAGTATCCTATTATCCTAACGATGAAAATAACACCAAATAACTTTGATAATTAGTAAGTGAAGCAAAAACAGTTGAGACAAATACATATCACATATAATTCTCAATAAACAAACCTATATCTTCTACCACCGGCCCGTCCTCCCTAAGTTTAACGCAAAGGGACACTCGATACAATAGATTACAGAATTAAGACACTCCGAGCTACGGTAGCAAAACACTATGAAAGTTTAGTGTAAATTCAAATGTGATGGAATTATTAATATCAAGTACTGTAAATCTGAAGAGCAGCTAGCTGACATTTTTACAAAGCCTGTTTCTGGAGAAGTTTTCATCGCTAAACTCGGAGTGAAGAATAAATTTGGCTTACGGAGGACCTTGCTAGTAACTAAAAAAAATTCATTCTAGATTAATCGTTCATGAATTTGGTCATCTAGTAATTACTATAAATAGTCTTGTACTTGGATCATTTGAAGCACGTGAAATGAAAGTGTGTTATTGAATATTCTCAAAAGTTATATTTCACTTCTTCTCTATAATTTATCATCTTCATATATTTCCAACAAAATAGGCTGGGGATAAAAATGAGAAAGTAAAAGGGAATTGGCACTGGTAGACTTGCTCTAATAATTTTACTGTCATTATTCGATTCTTGATTATTTTTTTAGAAGGAATAATTAAGTGGTTCCAAGTCATTCATGTAGATATTAACGCCACCAACCATGCCTATACAAAGTAAAAGGCCGTTTTTAGCTAAATCAGAGGTTCAAATAACAGTCAAAATTAACACAGACATGCATAAAGTTTATTTCCTAATTAACAGATAATAATTAAAAAGGTATAGTGATCCCTTAATGTAAAAGAACTCAGTAGGCTTCAAATTTAGGAAAAACTATGGACAGGGTATTACTGATATTATTGATCTAGCGTCGATCTAGAACTGTTAGAAAGTCAATTAGGACTTGCTCAGTGCACCATATAACTATCCAGTGGCAAGTAAACCCAGTAACACCAACTGTAAATTTTACTTAACACAAGTATAAATTAATTCAATCCACTATCGTTTTGTGCACTCAATATCATATACTTCCTCCATCTACCATTTGCTTTTTTAGTCATTAGATATATTTCTATTTTAAGACTATAAACTCACATGTGATTACTTTTTTATTATTATTTTCAAGATTACACCCACTCAAAAGTCATCCTTTTATAAATATATCTCTAAAAGTGGAATTGAGGGAATAATAAAAAAAAATAAGAATTGTCCTACAAAATTAAAGAGCCCCTTTGTTTGGGGGAGGGTTTTGGTTTTCATACAATCACTATAAACAATATGATTATCAATTATCAATTATCAATTATGTAAATACAAATAAGTAGAAACAATAAATAGCAAGAAAAATAAGTATAATTTTCATGCAATTTTTTAAAGATAGAGCATAAAATAAGAATAATACTACATGCACAAACTATTTTATAAACATCATTGATGTGACATACTCCACATATTGATCAATAAATTGTTTCAATGTAATCTTCGGCCCCACACAATATGTCAATATAGAGTATGTTACATCAACAATTTATAAAATATTTATAGAATAGTTTATATCCCTATTATTATTCATTTAAAAAAAATTGACCTTCAGCATGGTGCATGGGTGAATTCGTCCCGGTGCCAAAAAGGAGCGCATTCATTGATGACAGTTGGGGACATGGCACCAATAGTATCACCTTCTCTACTCCTTCCAAGTTCACCCTCCTCATTCAGTTTTTCTCTCCTCCTCATTCCTCAATGCTCTGATTATCACTCACAAGGAACGTACGGCTCAACAATTTTCCCTAGTCTCTGGATTCCTTCTTCCAGAATTACCGGGGTAAATCCGGTGTTCAGTAATTACCCACATTTAATTTATATATTTTTATGAAATGGAGGGAATTTTATCCCGAATTTAAGTTATAAAATATTTTTGTTAATTATAGGATATGATTGAAAAATATTGTTTTCACAATAATACATTATTGCCTTCATGTTTTTATATACTCCCTCCATCTTTAAAAGTATCAATAAAAAGTACAATTTGGACACATTAAAAAAACATAAAAATTAAAAAATATAAAGTAAATAAAATTTTTACTTTTATCCTTAATGACATTACAAGATTATATAAAATTGTGAGTATTTTTTTATACTAATGAACCTCTATAATAACTTAATTATCCTTCACTTTATGTATTTTATCTCATTTTTTGATATAAAAAAATTTATACCTTTAATCATTCTTTCAAAACAGAAGAAGGTATATTATTTATATTTGATTCTAATTCAAGACCAATTAATTTATACACTTCCTATGCAATTTAGAAATGGTTGGTGTTAATTTCACCTTCACCTAGCTTCAAAGTTGAGCACAATCCTTTTCTCAACAAAGTATTTACACGTCACTTCCCAATAAGAATCAAAACCAATAATAAAAAATGCTACTACTTTTTTAACTTTTATATACAACAAGCATGCATACACTCTCACTTATGGATTCACCCACCACGCACGTACTAAAGTTTTTTTTTTTTTTTTGCATATTCTTTATCATTATCTATTTTTCTTTCATTATTATCGTATCATATTTAACATATTTTAAATTTAAATCATGAAATAAAATAAAAAAATTCAAATTCATTTGAAATGAAGAGAATATATATAAGAATATATACTAATTCTTCCATATAGCCTTGCTTCAAAATTAAGCACACAACCATTACCTAAAACTCATAATTTATTCACTGACCAAGCATGGCAAAAAACCAAAAGTACTTATGATTGATAATCAATATTATACCAACCACATGTCACATATATGTGAAACATAAACTCTCTTTTCTTTCAGTACTATTATTATTTTCTTTAGGCTTAAATATGTTTTTTATCCTAAATTATTTGACATATTTTATTTTGATAATTTATTATTAAATTTTTTTAATTAGATGATTGGATTATTAATTTTTTTTTAATTTGATTCAATTGAGTCTGCCACGTCAGAAATTACTGACGTGACTATATATTTGGGTGGGGCATATATCAAGCAACTGATGTGTCAAAAAAAATATTTTTTTTATTTTGGGATTAAACATTAGTGATATACTGAAGGGTAAAATAGTCACAAAACTTTCATTAATGTGCTCTTCTCTATTGCTAGACCCCGTCTTTCTCAAGCTCTCATTTCTTCCCTAAATCGTTAGGGTTCATAGTTCTCTTTCCTTCCCAAATTAAATTTTGATTTAAATGGTTGAGGTTGAAATTCAGATGCGATGGGTTACCACCGATAAATCACTGGAAGAGGCTTTCGTCGATTCGAAGGTCCGTTTATCAGCAGAAATCGGATTCGATCCGATCTGATTGACGCCAGATTTGACCTCCTCCTGATTTTGTTCTTTACTACTGTTACTATATATGATTTTGATGTTGGAGATAAGAGAGTTGACATATTCTATGTTATTATCTCTCAGTTGTTGTATAGATATGTATAGACTGTTGATATAGTTATTATCTCTCAGTTGATGTATAGATATGTATAGACTTGGTCTATCTTTATCATTGTTTTAGCTTCTCATAAGTGTAGCTATTTATATTGTAATATTTACATTGAATAATAATCCATCATTTTTAAAACCTTTCATGGTATCAAAGCAGGTTGTATCCTCAACCTAATTTTTTTCTTTCTTCCCATGGCATCCATTACCATACCCAATGATGCTGACCCAAATTCACCTCTCATCGTTGTTACGCTTATAAATATTCTCAAGCTAAACACGACCAATTATATGTCATGGAAACTCCAAATTCATGTTACTCTTATTGGGTATGGCCTATTTAAGTTCTTGGACAGTACCTTTCCGTCGCCATCTCCGACCATCACAACAGAGTCAACCTCTGAACACAACCCTACTTATAGCACTTGGTTTCGCCAAGACAAGCTCCTCTTTTGAGCCCTCATTGGAACCTTGGAACCAACCATTGTTTCGCTAGTCTCTCGTGCTGACACCACCAAACAAGCCTGGGATATTCTAGCAAATACCTTTGCTAAGCAATCTCGAGGTCACATCAAACTCATCAAAGCCAACCTTCGAGCCATTTCCAAAGGATCCCAAACAGTGACTGAGTATATGAATGCTCTCAAAATTTGTTCTGATCAATTGGCTATTCTTGGTACCCCTATGAGCAATGAGGACCTCACTGATCGAGTTCTTGAAGGACTTGATACAAACTACCAAGATGTGATTGATTCGGTCTATGCCCGATATGCGCCAATTTCCTTTGATGACCTTCATGAGAAGTTGTTGAACCGTGAATTAACTATTAGATCTCAAACACCTCCACCCTCTTTACCCGCTTCCAAATATGCCACCACTACCAGGTACAACAATCACAATCAAAACACCCAACCCACCACCACCACTACCAGGTATAACACTCAAAACCATAACACTCAACCCACCTCCACCTACCGCCACAATTCAGCCCCAAAACCAAACTTCACTCAACCCATCTCCACTCAACCCAGGCGCACTAACCAAACCAAAGGTCCAGGCTACCAAGAAAAATGTCAATGGTGTCATACCATAAGTCATTCCCTAACCTTCTGCCCCATCTTCCAGGAAAAGTTTCCTAATGTTCAACCACCTTCTTCGCCCCACCAATTCTTTCCACAAATCACCCCAAGTTCATGTAGCCACTGCCACCCCTACTACTCATCCCTCCCCATGGTTACTTGACACTGGAGCTAGCCATCATGTCACCCATGATCTCTCAAACCTCTCTTTACATCACCCTTACGATGGTTCCGATGAAATTCTTATAGGTGATGGCACCGGAGTTCCCATTACTCACACTGGTTCCCTCTCTATTCCTACTTCATCTCAGTCTTTAATTATGTCTAATGTTCTATGTACACATACTATGTCTTGTAATATCATGTCTATCTCCCAACTTTGTTCGAAAAATAATCTTCTAATTGAGTTTTCTTCTGATTTTTTTTGTTGTGAAGGATCGTCTCACGGGGGCACATCTTATCCAAGGTCCAACTAGGAACGATGTTTACGAGTTATCAGCCCCTTCCTCTATTCTTGCCTATTCAAGTGTTAAATCTTCCGCAATAGATTGGCATCATCGTCTAGGCCACCCTTCATTTACTATTTTTAAGAATTTAGTTTCAACTTTCAAGCTTGATGTTTCTAGTGTTCTTCCTTTCAATTGCAACTCTTGTTAATGTAATAAGAGCCACAAGTTCCCTTTTAGTAAATCGACTTTATTTTCTTATTTTCTTCTTGATCTCATATACACTGATTTATGGACTTCTCATGTCTACTCCATTGATAGCTACAAATACTGTCATTTTTGTTGACCATTTCACAAAATATATTTGGTTCTATCCTCTCAAAAACAAATCTGACACAAAAGTAGTGTTTATTAGATTTAAGGCCTTAGTGGAAAAATACTTTGAGAAAAATATTAAAGTCCTTTATTCTGACAATGGGGGAGAATATCACGCCTTAAAAAGTTATCTTACTATTGATGGTGTCTCACATCTCACCTCCCCATCCCACACTCCGGAACATAATGGTTACGCTGAGAGACGACACCGTCATATAGTTGAAACAGGAGTATCCCTCCTAAACCATACACAACTTTCTATAGAGTTTTGGTCATATGCCTTCACCACCGCCGCTTATTTAATTAATCGTCTTCCCACCCCAACTCTATCTCATCAATCTCCTTTTCAATGTCTTTTTGGGATTTCTCCTAACTACTCTAAGTTACAAAGTTTTGGTTGCTTATGTTATCCGTGGCTATGACCCTATGCATCTCACAAGCTAGACTCCAAGTCCACTCTATGTATTTTCATTGGATACTCCAAAACTCAAAGTGCTTATCATTGTTGGGACCCCATCACACTCAAAGTCTACACTTCTCACCATGTTAGATTTGTTGAAAATGAATTTCCTTACCGTAGACTCACTGACCAAACTATTCTGCCATCCACGCCTAGCCCAGACTCATGGTGCCCCTTGGTTTTTCCCCTAGTCCTTTGATAAGTGGGTTTTATACCTACTTTATCCGGTATCTATTACTTGAATTATTTGCTTAATCTCATGTTTCTTAGTTACTTTTCATGCATTTTGTGTTCGTTTTGTAGATTATATGCTTGGGAGTTAAAATCGTAAAGAATTGGTATGAAAACGCAAAGAAAAGCAATCCGGACATCGTTTGGGCTTTTATGATTATTTCATGTTCTTGGTTTGGAACTTGGATTACATTGTAGAGCTTCTTCTTAGCTTTTCGGAATATCTTGAATCATTAAAATCGGAGTTCGGATGCAAGAGTTATGACATTTGTACCAACGAACATCGAACGTCACTGTTTTGAGTGGCCATTTGCATAGCAGTCACTTCCAGCCCAATTTCTACCTTCATCCATTCATTATTTCTGAAATCTTAAATAATGAAAGTTGTAGATCCCGTCGATATCTTCGATTTGATAGTTGGAAAGCCTCGTAAGTCTTCCCGAATCAAAAGTTATGGCCGTTTTCCCAAGGGACGTCAAAGCAGAAAATTTTTTGTCACAAAACCGTTGCCGGGGTGGGCGTACCAGCCACAAGTCAGAACCCTAGCCCACCGGGGCGGGCCCAAATCAATCATAAACCCCCGCCGGGGCGGGGGTAGCCCAGAAAATGAGCAAAAAATGCGAATTTTGGTCCAATTTGAGTCTGAAAAGGATTGTTTCGATCCGATTGACATAAGTACTTCCAAGAGAACTTCCAAGAGGACTTAAAGACATATAAAGATACTTATAAAAGAAGGAGAATCTCAAAGATTAGGGGAGATTAGAGACTAGATATAGGATTCAATTAGATTAGATTAGAGTAAATTAGATCAAAACACTAGTTCTAAATAGTTTTGAAAATTGAAGCAACTTGAAGACTATTGAATGTGACGCCCCCAAAATAGATTCATTCCATCCAACCCATTCTGAGTCTTCAATAACATGGTACAGAAATAACTACAACTTTATTACTACAATTGTCGTGCAAAATACAGCAACATATATATTGTGAGTTTTAATACAAATATTGTAACGTATATAATACGACAATATTCATACTCAAATCATTACATGCCATATAAAGTACAGCAGCAAATATTTCAAGTCTCCAAAGGGACACGAGAAGAATTATGTTCTCTTCATTTTAATGTGGTGCACTTTTGACGCTTCTAGGTTGGGTTCGCCTCACCCTATTGTTGTTCACCAAAATTAAATATCAAATGACGTATAAAATACGATACATACATCTTAGGTCCTCAATACAATTATATATTGCATGTCATGCCATCTTATAACGTATTGTGAAACTTTGACGGTCTCGGACCATTACACTATTCCCATGTTATCCCCGCTGGACCCAGCTACACTTTTATTACCTGAAAGGAATTGTGAAACAAAAGGGTGAGCACAACTAGCCCAGTAAAGAATATCATGACTAAAGATAATTAAATTATCAATAGCCTTCATCAGTAATAAATCAGAGATTTAGAACATATGGTAGATGATAAAACTTTTCAACCATAGTTGTAGCGGAATGGGCAATCCATTAGAAGAGTCAAATAGACCATAAAGTCTATTAACTTCTCTATGTTAAAAGTCCCCCAATAATGCTTTAACCTTGTAACATTAATCAACAGATCTTGTTCACAGTCATGTGAATAACTCATAATCATAATTGTAGTTCTAAATTCATCTTCTCATCCAAGACGAAGATAATGGTTATACCAAATCACAGTTCCTGTTCATAATCATACTAATAAATTCATCTTTGCACTACAGACAAAAGATATTCAACAACAGGTCATCTTTGCACTACAGGCCAAAGATATTAAACAACAAGTCATCTTTGCACTACGGGCCAAAGATATTCATCTCTCAAAGAAACATACATTCGTTTCAGAATTTATATAAACCATAATTATAATCATGTTGATCAATTCACCTTTGCACTTAAGCTAAAAATATTCAATTATAAATTCAATGGTCATGATCATATATACCAGTCAACAATTCATCTTTGCACTACTGGCTAAAGAAAACTCATAGTCACTATCATACCAACAATCTACCCATATTTACACTTAAGTCAAAGAGAAATTTCATCACCAGGAT
Organism: Panax japonicus; assembly: GCA_020205505.1. NCBI lineage: Eukaryota > Viridiplantae > Streptophyta > Magnoliopsida > Apiales > Araliaceae > Panax > Panax japonicus. Next base: position 25,178,774 of record CM035094.1, read on the forward strand.
TATAAAAATGTTATACATGATAATAAAAATAATATTATCAAAATATAGATTTAATCAAAGATAGTAGCCATAATAGACATCTTGGGCAAAAAAGAAAAATTTCATTTTTCGGTGAATAGTGCCATATTCATGAATAGTGTCGTATACGTGAATAGTATCCCCGACACAAGAAGATAAAGTTTCACAATAAAATCCATAATCCAAATATTATAAATTACTTAATAATATCAAAATCTTAATATTCTTAATATTACAACAATATTTAATAATTTCTAAAACGTATAAACAATTTAATTAAATTATTTATACTTTACTAATTAATGCATTTAATCATCATAAAATGCCAAACTCAAAAGATTTCATCACCAATAACCAAAACCCTCATCAAAAATTTTTATATACCTCATATATGATTCTCAAGCCATAAAATCATATTTTCCAATTTTCTTCCTTCATATAACATATTTAATTCATTTACTCATAACTAGAACATTTTCATGAAAAATACCAAATCAGTTTCAAAAATATTTCTTTTCTGAGATTTAGCACAATATAGTCTCATATTGAACATATATTTTTCTCAGAATTTTTAAAATTTATTTACTATTTTTCATATGGCCAACACTGCCGAATATTTAGACATTTATCATAAATTGTACATTTGCCCAAAAATTCTGAAATTCACAGAGTATACTCATGTTATATAGATGTACTCCCAATAAAAATTTTATCAACTTTGGAGTTAACCACAAGGAGTTATAAGGGTTTTATTTTAAAATAGTCTTTTTTCATAAAATCCATAACTCCTAATCTATACATCCAAAAATCGCCATCTTTGGACACAATCAATAAAACTCATCAAATTATCATTTCAAATTTTTCTAGAATTTTTGAAGGTCAGAAGAATTACGAAACATAATAAACATAATAACCCTTAAAATCCTTACAATCCCTTACCTCGAAAGAGCAGTATTTCTGACCGGAATGTAAAGCCGAAGGAACCTTGCACTGAATAGCAACTCTCAGAGTATCTAAATACTTACAAAATATGCTTGATAATATAGAGAGAGAAAGAGAGAAAGCTTATGTTTCTGGTGTGATTTTCAATTCTAACTTAACCCTCTATTTATAGGAAAATGTTAGCACGCCAAAGGAGACTAAAATAATAAATTAATATTATTTATTTTTTTCAAATCCTAGCACACCTTCACCAACCAAGCCATCCAAGTTGGAAGAAAATAGCAGCCCATGTGTTATTAAAACCAACCAAAAGTGGGTCCCACCCATAAATTAATAAAAATTATTTTATTTTTCAAAACTTCAACAATTCACAATAAATAGTCATTTTATCAGAAAATTCAAATCTCGCAATTTTTTATAGGAAATTCAATTCTCTACAACTTTGCAGAATAAAGTTTTTCCAAATTCCAAACAGAAATTGACCGAAATCCATAAACGGACGATTTTACAGGCTATAATCAAATTTCGGTCAATAATTGGGATCCACCGACACACAAAACATGTGTTAATCATTTAATGCCACAAAAATATTCTTCCTCCTCATATACTCATATATCCCACATTCATTATAAAAATATCACCATTATTATATTATTAAAATAATATATTTAAATGAATTATTTTATCAGAAAAAGATAAAATATTAATTTTCAATAATTGTCATATAAAAAAATTTCTCCATCTATAACCATATAAAATCAATATTTTCCTCATCATATAAATCAATAATTAATTATTGCTCCGATAATAGAAAATACTGTGCAGTGACAATTATTAAAACAACAGTAAAATAAAATATCAACGCAACAATTATTAAATCAATAAAATAAAATATTGAATAGTAACTACTGTAACAATTATTGACTTGTGCCTTCTTACGTAAGAATCAATAATTCAATAATACGTGCAATACCGTGTGCTACTATATTTTAACCACCAGGTAACCCAACAGTGTTAACGGTAACTACTACGCCGTTATTTATAAAAACTCAAACTTGTCATTTTTTTTCATACGACAATTATTCTGTTATGGGGCCCATAAGTGGCTGCGCCATCGTACGAATATTCCCGACAAAAAGAATATTCCACGACCAAACGAATATTTCCCGACAACAATGAGTATTTTATAACCACTTGCATATTTTGTAAACTTTACATATATCACCCTTAACTTTACTTTTTATCAATTTAACCATTTACTGAATAGAAAAATTGAATAATTTTATTTCATAAAATTCGGGGTCTTACATTGAAGATCAAGACTAGGAGCTTGAGGAAGATGGAGATCTACTGACAACAGATTTATTCTTTACTCTACTCTTATTTTTATCTTTTAATGTGTATTCAATTGTGGATTCTTAATTTTAATTCAATAATCATGAACTAATTCATTGTTTGAGATTACAATGGATCTTATTATGTAGATTATTTTAATATGCTTCGCTATCAATTATTATGTTCTATTGTGAGGATTGTCTATTGTGATTTGGACTTAAATGTTTAATTGATTGGCCATCAATTACCGTGATAATCTATATAAACTCGAGAGATGAAGTATTGATTAAATCTTATCATGATAGCATGTGTCAGGAATTTTGTCAATAAAATCCACTTATCAAAATCCCCCAAACTTAAACCGTGCTAGTCCTCAAGCACAAAACAAACTACATGCTATGCAATGCAATGAAATGCAATAACAATCTAAATGCCTAATAATCCAACAACATCGCATAAACTAACTTATCCCATCGGCCTCAGAGAAAACAAGCAACTCTACAATACGAATTATCAAAACCAATCCACACTTACATATTAATTCTCAATTCTTGAACAACTATTACTGGTATAGCGTGCGTGTGTGATCAACATCTAAGATAACTGATAGAGACCCAAATTCAATACATAAACAACTACTTAGAAGGAATCATACAGTACAAACTCAAAAATCTCAAAGATAGCACGATTCAACTAAAATTAAACTCAACCAAATTCAAGGGTACATGCAGGATACTTATACTTTCTTTTCTTCCTTCTTTTTTTTACACGGGGGCTTTTTTGCTCTTTTCCCGTGATTATTTCCCTTTCTTTTTCTTTTGATAGATGGTTGGTGAGTGCGTTTTACGCTCCATCTCACGCTTGTGTTTATGGGGAGTGTTTCTCCTCAACCCACCACAAGACTCAATATGTTTCATTCTTTCTTTTTTTTTCTTTTTTTCTTTTTTAAACAAGCTTATATATCCCACATGTATTCCCCCAAACTTAGGTTTGTGCCTAAGTTAAACCTTCACTGCCTATCCTTGTCATTTTCTAGTTTACCCTAGCATTATCTTTTAGAAACTTTTTATGTATCAATTTGAATTAACCGGTCAACAAAGATGTTATTAGTGCAACCCCTTTTATAACAGTTTCAAACAAGTACAAGAATCGATTCATAACAGAAATTATATCACAGTTCTAATAATCCATACTATATTGGTTAACTTATTCACAATCTCATCATTGGCCCACAAAAATAACATGAAAAATGTGAAACCGTTGGACATATACAAACACATTATTTAACTATTTTTTTTATTTTATTTTATTATATATATATATATATTTATTTATTTTATTTTTTTGATATATGAAAACAATGCAAAATCCTAACTACTATGCAAATACCTATTCTATAATGCAAAACTAGATATGACAACACAAATTTAAAAATATTTAAAAAAAACATGTATGCAACTAAACAAATTACTCCCCCAAACTTAAATAAGACAATGCCCTCATTGGATAACAATAAAGTGAAATAGGACTTCCCTGGAATCGTCTAAGTCTGGGGCGGTGGTTGGTACTCTTCCTCATCAGAATCACTAGGAGGAAAGCGAGGTAATGGACTGGGTTGTTGATATAGAAATCGAGCCGTCGGGTTGAAACTTTGAAGTGTTATGTTGAATGAGGCGAAAAATGCGTTCATGGCATCCAATATGTGATCTTGGCACATCGTCAATCGCCGCATTTACCAGCGTGCGGCCTATTATGCACATTCATCTGATTTTGGAACTCAAGGAACTGAGTACTAGAAAATGCCTCAGTCTGCGAAACCTGCTTGGTTCCTTGATCTCCCATTGTTTCATCCTCATCCCCCGAGGTATCTTCGGCATCGACTTCGTCTTCCGACGCCGATGGAAAAATAAAACCCAAACCCCGTGGATGTGACTCTCATCCACCCACACTGAATATCGCACAATCATTCATGAATCAAGCAAAGCAAGCGGCGGTTGAGTTGGCTCATCATCAGAATAACGCACCCCGACGTTGTGGCACAACGCACATATAAGTGAAGGGTGTGGCAAACCGCCCGAAAAATTTCCACGTAAGCACCAGCGGATGGAGAAACTGATGATGGCCTCGACGTCGATAATGAAATCTTGCACAATGGCGTATAACAGTAACGCCTTCTCTTTGGCGACGTCCGAAGTGTATTGGGATGGAAGCAATTTCGCACAAAAAAATGTGTACCATATCTTTCCATACCGACTTAAGTCCTTGCTATTGAACATTGTTCCTCCCTTCCTACCTTTGGTCCAAGATGTGCCCGGCTTTGTCAAATTTTTAATAACCTACTCATAATCCGGGTCAAAATCCCTCATTTGGGCATACTGACAATGGTGTGGCACCCGCAACTGATAGTAAGCGTTGATTGCATCGTCACTGAATGAAACTATTCGACCCCGCACAAAGGCTTTGAAATGATCTTTGTATTCGGCGTTTGCATAGAATTCCTTGAAAATATTAACCACGGCGGGTGTCGGATGTTCAATGAATTTGATCCACCCCTTTTGGTGAATTTATGACATCATCTCCCCGACGTTCCCTTTCGGGGGCCAAACCACGCTCTGGCGTAAGTGCCTTAGATTGCATGTACTCATAACGGTCGGCGACGGCTGCACTCACAAATTTTTGGCGGTCATAGGTGGTTGGCGGTGGAGCGGCGCTTGAACTCGCCCCCCGTTGGCGTTTGGGTGTCGGTTAAGAAGCCATTGAATTTCAGCAGTGAATTCTTACTATTAAACACTACCTTTCCTGAAAACTTGGTTCAGTCAATCTGTCAAACACTTGGCGTGCACAGATCGTTCGGATCCCCTAAACTTAGGTTGATGCTATGGAGTTGAAGAAAAGATGAAGACTTGACACTATAGCAACATACCCTCAAGTGTGTGTATCCCAATTTCTTGAAGAATTCGAGTTTAATGGTGTTGAATATGGGAAGTATGAGGTAGGGTTTATATAGAGTGATGTGGGGGAGATGAAATGGTGGACAGGATTGAAGTCGTGTGGAAGTCGTGGGGTAGAAGGTGGGTTTAATTGATTAAGGCAGTGGTAGTGGTGGTAGTAGTTATTTGGTATCGTTGGTTGCGTTTAGGAGATGAACCAAAGATGGCACCAGGTTTGTATATGAGGGGGATATGGCTGGGGTGTGCGGTCTAAATAAACATGTCTGCCCAGGATTCAGGACCCCCGCCCCGGCGGGGGGTGCTAGGCCAAAAAGGCCCGCCCCGGCGGGCATGCCCACTGTTAAAATTTTTGGCAATTTTTTTTTATTTTTGAGATGCAAAATTCTCCGATTTTCCTTCCCACTACAACTTTGCCTCATCACCAACCCAATGACACAACCCCCCCCCTCTCATGCATCTGATCAGGACAAGCTCACAACGTCTCCTTCCTCGCCCATCTCACCTCAAACATCCACCTCGCAACAGCCCACCCCACCATTTACTATAATCGAACCCACCCAACCAACTCAGCCCACTACTGCCCCTAATTTGCTAATCCAACCAGACCAAAGGATAATTACTCGGTCCAAAAACAACATTCATAAGCCCAATCACAAATACCTATATGCACCACACCACGGTTCATGTCAAACCCACCAAACCTACTACCGTGGCTCAAGCATTGAAGGACTCCCTATGGCGCAAGGCAATGGAAGATGAGATCAATGCTTTGTATAAACTTGGCACTTGGGACTTGGTGTCACCCGAAAACACTCAAAACCTTGTAAAATACAAATCGGTATTTAGTATTAAATACAAACTGGATTGCACAATTGAACGTTACCGAGCTCCTCTTGTTGCCAAAGGTTTTCAACAGAGACCCGAAATTGATTACACGGAGACCTTCAGTCCGGTTGTCAAACCTGGCACTATTCGGACCTTACTATGTCTTGTGGTCACGAATAAATGGCATCTTCGGCAGCTTGATATCAACAATGCATTCCTTCATAGAACGCTATAGGAGGACCTTTACATATCACAACTTCCAGGTTTTGTTAATATGGCACTCCCCGACAGTGTGTATAAATTATGAAAGGCGATATATGGGCTCAAACAAGCACCTCGGGCTTGGTACACTGCACTCACCAACTTCCTCCTAAGTACGGGCTTCAAGCGATCCATGGCCGATACCTCACTCTTTATTTTTCACCATGCTACTACACCAATTTATTTAATTGTGTATGTGGACGATATTATTGTAACTGGTCATAATGTTACTAACCTTGATTTCTTCATTAAAAGCTTAGCTAACAGATTTTTATTGAAGGATCTTGGTGCATTATCGTACTTTCTAGGTGTTGAAGTCATGCCTACGAGCAAGGTGTTATTTGTGAGACCCCGAATTTTATGAAATAAAAGTATTCAATTTTTCTATTTTGGTAAATAGTTAAATTGATAAAAGTTTAAAGTTAAGGGTGATATGTGAAAAATTTTCAAAGTAGACAAGTTATCATAAAATACCCGGTTACTATTCACTTTAGTATTGTTCACTCGAGTATTTGGGGCACTTTTTTGTGTCGAGTTACTATTCATGAGTTACTATTCACGATTTATTATTTATGAGTTACTATTCACGAGTTACTATTCACGAGTTATTATTCACGAGTTACTATTTACGGGGTACTATTCACCCATAAAATATATTTCTTTTCGGTCCAAATTATTTTTGGGTACAATATTATTCCATGAGGAGATGTGCTAATTTTTCAGACCGTTGGTTGAAATTATAATAGTAAATCAATATGGATCGTTGATTTAAATTTTTGATAGTAACTTATTCCTTCAGTTTTCCGAGAGTTATTTGTCCCTTCAGTTTTTCAAGAGTTATTTGCCCCTTCGGTGTTTCAAGAGTTAATTTCCCATTCGCAAATAGTAGTTGTCTATTCAATACTACCAAGAGTCATTTTGACCCTTCGTTAAGACCAAGAGCCACTTTCAGTTCTTCTATAAATAGAAACTCATTCATTCATTATTTCTTACTAATTCACTAAAACTCTAGAGAGAATTCTTCTTATATAATCTTGAGCGTATTTTTTTAGAGTTTAAGAAAGCTTTGAGCGTAGTACAGGTTTTCTTCGAGTATATCCTCGCCCTACCAGTCGGAGTACTCTTCTTTCAAAGGTAAGGGATATCATTATTGTGTAGGGAATATTATTTATCATACTCGTAAAGAATATTATTATTATTATTATTATTATTATTATTATTATTATAGTAAGGGGTATTATTTCTTTCTTATTCATGAAGAGAACTTCTGTTATTCCATTTTTTATTATTCTGTTAGAATAACATGTATACGCGGGCTACCCTATACTTTGTGAAATTCTTCTGTTATTCCATTCTTTATTATTCTGTTGGAATATCCTGTCTGTGCGTTTTACGCCGGACCTGGTTCCGTCTTTACTATTCTGCTGGAATATCATGTATGTGCGTTTTACGTCGAACCTGGTTCCGTATTTATTATTCTGTTGGGAATAACATGTATGTGCGGTCTCTATCGCATGCATGGCGAATCTTTCTGTTATTCCATTCTTTATTATTTTGTTAAAATAACCTGTCTATGTGGATTACCACATGCATGGTGAACGATCCTTTGTATTTCATTCCTTGTTAAATTGTGGAAATGATCTGTGTACGTGGATTATGATGAAAGTCGTAATAAAAGCATTGGACTAATGAAAATCGTGGGTATATGTGGTATTAGTAAGTGTTATGATGAGTTATGTTGGTCATTATGTGAAAACATGAAAGTTTCTTAGAAATCACAAAGGGTTGAAAAATTAGATTTTGGTGAAAATGGAACATGAAATTCAATTAACCATATCTCTTATTATATTTCGAATTTTTGAGTGTGGTCAAGTTCTAGAGTTAGGTCTATGAGTTTTGTAACTTATCCAAGTGGAATCACTGGAAAAGGTGTTGTAGATTTTCGTGTGGACTGATTTTAATAAAGTACGAAAAACTGCAAAATATGAAAAAGGTTGCTGCCACTATTTTAAAAGGGCTGTTTCGGCCACTTAAATTGTGAGAAAAATTCTGGCCTTTTTGGACATGAAAGTATATGGTATAAAGTACCTCCTGTCCAAAACTGAGTTCATTCCGACTTAAAATGAGCAAGTTATAACCATTTCAATATTTAGGTTTTTCCGACGAAAAACGTTATAACCGGAGTTCTATAACTCCGATGACCATGAAATTTAAAATGGAAGCTCACGTTAACATGTGTAAGATCCTGCTAAGATTTGGGAATTTTTGGAGTTAAACTTAAGGTAGCTAATTTCTTAAGGAATTAATTAGAAATTGATTTTTGAAAAATAGTAAATGAATTTTAAAAATTCCGAGAAAAATATATGTTCGATATGGGACTATATTATTCTTAATCCCAGAAAAGAATTATTTTTGGGACTGATTTGTTATTTTTTTATGAAAATAATCTAGTTACGAGTAAATGAGACGTTATTAGTTCTTGGTTAAATTAATTCTTGAACTTGTTTTATTGAATTCTTATATCATTGTCATCATCCTCATATTTATATTTTGTTGAAAGTCATCTATGGCTTGTAGTACATAGATGGACTTGTTATGATTATGACCAGGGATTATTCGGTATAATCATGACTGTAATGTTACAAATGACGTGATAAAAGTCCTCATTGGCCCGTAGTGCATTGATAGATAATTTTTGGTATGATTATGGCTATGGATTCTCTTCGGCCAAGGGTGCAAAGATTAATTATTTTATAGCATGATCAGGACCGTTGATAAAAACACGATTATCTCTGGCCCGTAGTGCATGGATAATTTGTGGTTGTGATACTAATGAAAAAGTCCTCATTGGCCCGTAGTGCATTGATGGATAGTTTTTGGTATGATTATGGCTATGGATTCTCTTCGGCCAAGGGTGCAAAGATGAATTATTTTATGGCATGATCAGGACCGTTGATGAAAACACAATTATCTTTGGCCCGTAGTGCATGGATAATTCGTGGTCGTGATACTAAAGAATATCCTTGGCCTGTAATGCAGGGATGATTTGATGATGTAGATTAATTATTGAGCTGAGTCTCAGCAATGAAATATTAATTCATGGATGTGATAATAATGAATATCCTTGGCCGTAGTGCATGGATAATTCATGGATGTGATATTAACGAATATCCTTGGCCGTAGTGCAGGGGTGATTCGATGATGTGGATTATTTGTTAAGCTGAGTCTCAGCATTATTGGTTTTATAATTGTATATTTTTGGCCTGTTGTGCAAAGATGAATTTATTAGTATGATTATGAGCAGGAATTGTGATTTGGTATAACCATGATTTGTGATATTTCAGGTGAAGATAGGTGATGAGAATCATCTTCGTCCTGGGTACGAAAGGGAATTCAGAATCACAATTATGATTATGAGTTATTCATATGATTGTGGACAGGAATTGTTGATTGATGTTACAGGGATAAAATATTATTGGTGGACTTTTAACATGGAGAAGATAATAGACCTAATGGTCTATTTGATTCTTTTAATGGATTGCTCGTTCCGCTATAACTATGGTTGAAAAGCTTTCTCATATACCATATGTTCTAAATCTCTAATTTATTATTGACGAAAGCTATTGATAATTAAATTATCTTTAGTCATGATATTCTTTACTGGGCTAGTTGTGCTCACCCTTTTGCTTCACAATTTCTTTCAGGTAATACGAGTGTAGCTGGGTCGAGCAGGGATAACAGGGGAATAGAATGGTGGTCTATAGCTGTTGAGGTTCTCCCTAAATAGTATGGAAATAATTTTGTTAAGAACTTTAGATAAGTGTGTCGTATTGTATACGTCATTTTATATTTAATTTTGGTGAACCAAATAGGGTGAGGTGAACCTAACTTTGGAAGGGTGTTTTGCCACTACCATACAAGATGTCTAATGACATACAACCTCGTGTTATCATAAGACAGGGTTGTGCACATCCACTTGCCTGATTTTATCTACGAGCACTACCTATATGATCTGGGAGTTTATTTGAAGTATAATTTTCACTTGGAGACAGTGGAGATAGTTATAAGTCAAGAGAAGACTCACCATTGGAAAGAATATGATAGTAATCTTCTCGTTTTTTTTTTGGTTCTATTGGGTCAACCAAGGATAATTCTGTGGACATATGATATCTATCATAACTTAGACGCATGGCCTCCCATGTACGAAGGTTTCCTTGAGCACTTCCCAAATATTTTAATTTCTAAAACAGTTTTTAACTGTACTTTTATGTAAAATACCATTGTAAGGTTGAGGCACCATGAGAGTTACAAACATTTGTATTAAAACTCACAGTTAACTTTGGTCGTATTCCATATGACAATTCAACAGTTGTATAAATAAAGTTTGTATTTGATTTTTATAATGTGATATCTGGCAACTCAGAATGGGTCATGTGGACCTATTTTGGGGGCGTCACATTATTTCTCAGTCAAGGGAAATACATTCTTAATCTTCTAGATCGAGTGAGTATGCTCCATGCTAAGCCCACTCCAACTCCCTGGATTGTCACTCATGGGCTATCATCCACCTCCGGCGGTGGCCTTCTTGAATCACCAACATAGTAAAGAGCTGATGTTGGTGGTCTACAGTATCTCATTTTGACAAGACCCGACGTCGCCTTTGCTGTTAACAAGCTTTCTGAATTCATGCATAAACCAAGGAGTGACCATTGGGCAGCCTTAAAACGCCTCATGCGCTACTTATGTGGTACCTTGGACAAGGGTATCAACATTTATAGTGACTCGCCACTTCACATTCACGCCTTTTCCGATGCGGATTGGGCCGGTGACAAAGATGATTACACTTCCACCATGGGTCATGTTGTAAGACCCCAACTTATTATAAATAAAATTAAATTTCCTCTAGTTATTATTTTGAAATAGTAAGGGTTGGTTTGATTAATGTTGTTAGTTATGGGTAAAATGCGCAAATATTTTAAATAAGCAAGTGGTAATAAAATATTCATTTTTATCGGAGAATATTCGTTTGGTCATGAATATTCTTACTGTCGGGGAATATTCGTACGACGGCGCAGCCTTGTGTGGGCCCCATAACGGAAAGCGATTGGATGAAGAAAATGACAAGTATAAGTTGTTTATAAATAACGACGTAGTTGTTACCGTTAATACTATTGGAATACCCGGTGGTTAAAACACAGTAGTACGCGTTGTTGCACAGTAGCACACGGTATTGCACCAATTATTGATTCTTATGTAAGAAGGCACACGTCAATAATTGTTACAGTAATTACTGTTCAGTTTTTATTTTATTGATTCAATAATTGCTACGTTGATATTTTATATTACTGTTGTTCAATAATTGTCACTACACAGTATTTTCCATTATCAAAGCAATAATTCATATTATCTAAATAATATTATTAGATAACATTATTGGCAATGTATAGAAATTCTGTCTAAGGAGAGGTTTGGTCACCTAATTGCGCGCCAGTAATGAAAAATCCTTATTGGAAAGCCCCCTCTTTCCTGGGAACTGCCTAGTTATCAGTATTGTGATTCTGTAATATTATTTGTGAATAATTAATTATTGATTTATATGATGAGGAAAATATTCATTTTATGTGGATATAGATGGAGAAAATTTTTAAAGTGACAATTGTTGAAAATTGATATTTTATCTTTTCTGATAAAATAATATTTTATTATATTATTATAATATAATAATGATGATATTTTTTACAATAAATGTGGGATATATGAGTATATGAGGAGAAAGAGTATTTTTGTTTCAAAAGTTGTTTAAAACATGTTAAACATGTCTGTGGGTCCATTTCTTGACTGAAATTTAATTATAACCTGTAAAATCGCCTGTTTGTAGATTTCGTTCAATTTCTGTTTAGAATTTGGAAAAAATTTCTTCTGCGAAATTGTAGATAATGAAATTTTCTATGGAAAAGACATGTGGTTCAAATTTTTCTGACAAAAGGGCTATTTATTATGAATTATTGAAGTTCTGAAGTACCGAAATAATTAATTTTTGGAAATTTTATTTATTTTTATTAATAAAAATGTTTTTTACATTTTGAGAGCATCATTAACATGTGCTAGGGACTGAATTCAGTTGCCAAAGGTGTACGTAGGAAATTTGTATATATATATTTATATTATAATCAATTTTCTATTTTGGTGTTCTAAGCATTTTTCTATAAATAGGGTACTTAGGTTAGAATTGAAAATCACACCAGAAACTGAAGTTTTCTCTCTCTTTCTCTCTCGATATATTGAGCTTATTCTTGTGAATAATTTAATACTTTGAATGTTGCTATACGGTGCAAGTTCAAGTCATAGCCTATATCCGGTGTTTCAACTAGAAGTACTGTCTTTACGTGGTAAGGGATGTTATTTTCTTCTTAAATGATATTATTTTCTTCAATATCATTATGCCGAAATACTAGTCTGAACTTTTTATCAAATTTGGAACTTTTTGTGTCAGGTTACTATTCACGTATATGGCACTATTCACGTATACGACACTATTCATCAAAAAATAAAATATTTCTTCTTTTGTCCAAAATATCTATTATGGATACTAGCTTTGACTGTATTCATGTTTTGATCATTCTTAAATTTTACTCCACTATGATTATTTATGAGGTATTTTTGGACATGGATAAACCGAAATACGAATCCTTAATATTTGTTATTTTGTTTCACTGGATTCGTTTCCTTTAAAATATTTTTTATCATCCTCAGTCCTAATGATGATATTACTGAATATCTTTGGCCTGTAGTGCAAAGATGAATGATTTCTGATGAATATCTTTGGCCCGTAGTGCAAAGATGAACAGGTGTTTAGATGAACATGACCAACTGATGAATATCTTTGGCCTATAGTGCAAATATAAATATTTAATTTCAGAGATATATTGATTGATGTTACAGGGATAAAATATCGACGATGAACTTTTAAATTCATATATAGAAGATAGTAGTTTACATTCTCTACTTAACTCTTCTAATGAATTATTATTTTCGCTACGAAGATTGATTTAAAACTTGTTGTCTATTGTATTAGATTTTTCCCTGTTGAAGACTAACGATAATTTGTTCTATGTTATCTTAGTCATAATATTATTTACTGGGCTAGTTGAGCTCACCCTTTTTCCTTTTGTTCCATTTTTCTTCTCAGGAGGCGAGAATGTAGCGAGTACTAGTCGAGGTATGGAATGAAGGTTCTAGAAAGTCGTTTTAGTAGTCCTCACCATTTTTATAAAATAATGTATCAATAATTGTAATGAGGACATATTTGAGTGTGGATATTGTCTAGATGACAATATTTGTATTTAAACTCACAGTTTTTATGTTGTATTAATAAAGTTGTAATTGTATCTGTACCATGTATTTTGACGACTCAGAATGGATGTTGTATACCCATTTTGGGGGCGTCACACGTGTATTATTTCTTGGTTGTAATCCTCTTACTTGGAGTTCTAAAAAGCAAAAATCATTAGCCCGATCATCCACCGAGGCAGAATATCGAGCTGTAGCCTCCACTACGGCTAAAATCATGTGGGTCTGAAATCTCCTTACTGAGTTGGGTGTTAATCTTGTGCATACTCCAGTCATCTACTGTGACAATCTTAGTGCCACACATCTCAGTGCCAATCCGATGTTCCATTCAAAGATGAAACACTTGGCTCTTGCTTATTATTTCATTCGAGAACAAGTACAAAATGATACACTTCGTGTCATTCATGTTCCCACAGGTGATCAGCTAGCTGACTTTCTTACCAAGCCGCTGTCACGACCTCGACTTGATCTTCTACTATCCAAGATCGGCCTATCAGACAGACCGTCCGTCTTGTGGGGGCATGTTGGAGATAAGAGTTGACATATTCTATGTTATTATCTCTCAGTTGTTGTATAGATATGTATAGACTGTTTGTGACGCCCCCAAAATAGGTATACAACACCCATTCTGATTCGCCAAATACATGGTACAGAAAGCAAACTACAATTTCAATAATACAATTGTCGTGCAAAATACGACAACACATACTGTGAGTTTAAATACAAATATTGTCTTCTAGACAATATTCATACTCAAATAAGTCCTCATTACAATTATTCAAACACTATTTTACAGAAATAGTGAGGACTGCTAAAACATCTTTCTAGTACCATCACTCCATACCCCGACTAGATCCTGTTATGTTCTCACCTCCTGAGAAGAAAAATGAAACAAAAAGGAAAAGGGTGAGCTCAACTAACCAAGTAAAGAATATTATGACTAAGATAATATACAACAATTTATCATTAGTCTTCAACAAGGAAAAATTTGATAAAATATAATAGACAACAAGTTTTAGATCAACAACTGCAGCGAAAACAGCAATCCATTAAAAGAGTCAAGTAGAGAATGAGTTCTACTATCTTCTAAGATTTAAAAGTCCATCATCAATATTTTATCCTTGTAACAACAATTAATATACATCTTTAATCAAATATTCATCTTTGCACTACAGGCCAAAGATATTCATTTGTATCACCAGTTGGTCATGTTCATCTCAGCACTTGTTCATCTTTGCACTACGGGCCAAAGATATCCATCAGTTAATCATTCATCTTTGCACTACAGGTCAAAGATATTCAGTAATATCATCATTTAGGACTGAGGATGATGAAAAATATTTTAAAAAAAACGAATCCAGTGAGACAGAAGGACAAATAGTAGGGATTCGTATAACAGTTTATCCAAAATCAATAATACTTCATAAATACCCATTTTGAAGCAGATTTCAAAAATAAAGATCATAACATGGATACAATCAAAGATAGTAACCATAATAGACATCTTGGACAAAAAGAAGAAAATTTCATTTTTTCGGTGAATAGTGTCGTATTCGTGAATAGTATCGTATACCTGAATAGTAACCCCGACACAAAAAGTTCCAAATTTGATAAAAATGTTCACCAATATTTCGGCATAATGATATTGAAGAAAATAATATCATTTAAGAAGAAGATAACATCCCTTACCTCAAAATAACGGTACTTTTGATCAAAATATCAGATAGAAAGCCGAAGGAAACTTGTACCGAAAAGCAACTCTCAAAGTATATAAATACTCACTAAAATACGCTCGACAATATAGAGAGAAAGAAAACTTGTTTCTGGTGTGATTTTCAATTCTAACCTTAAACGTCTATTTATAGGAAAATGCTTAGAACGTCATAGGAGACTAAAATAATAAAATATATTATTTCTTATTTTCTTTACGCATGCCAAGACCAAGACTTGTCAAGGCATGCCCATTCAGAAATTTTTCCAGCAACCCACATGTTATTAACACCAACCAAAGTGGGTCCCATCCCATAATTTAATAAAAATTATTTTAATTTCTGAAACTTCAGTAATTCATAGAAAATAGTCCGGTTTTCAGAAAAATTCAAAACTTGCGTGTTTCTATAGGAAATTTAATTCATTACAACTTTGTAGAAGAAAGTTTTTCCAAATTCCAATCAGAAAATACTCAAAATCCACAAACGGATAGTTTTTAATACCTCTACACCGACAAAATACTGATAAAACACCTCAGCATTAATTCCTTCATTTTTATCCACATAAAAATAAATATATTCATCATTTATATCCACATAAAATAAATATTTCCTTATCATATGAATCAATAATTAAGTATTTACAAATAATATTACAGAATCACATTTATGACAACCAGGCCGTTCCCAGAAAAGAGGGGGCTTTCTAATAAGAATTTCTCCTTACTGGTGCGTAATTAGGTGACCAAACATCTCCCTGACAGAACTTTCTAGACATTGCCAATAATATTATCTAATAATATTATTCAAATAATATGAATTATTGATCTGATAATGGAAAATACTGTGCAGTGACAATTATTGAAACAACAATAATATAAAATATTAACGCAGCAATTATTGAACCAATAAAATAAAATATTGAACAGTAATTACTGTAACAATTATTGAGTAGTGCCTTCTTACGTAAGAATCAATAATTTAAAAATATTATGCATCCACGCGTATTACTGTATTTTAACCACCGAGTATTTCCAACAGTGTTAACGGTAACAACTACGCCGTTATTTATAAAAACTCAAACTTGTCGTTTTCTTCATCCGACAGTTATTCTGTTATGGGGCCCACAAATGACTGCGCCGTCGTACGAATATTCTCCGACAACAAGAATATTCCACGACCAAACGAATATTCCCCGACAACAATGATTATTTTATAACCAATTGCTTATTTTGAAAAAAATTCACATTTCACCCATAACCAGAGAATTATATCAAATTAATACCTTATTATTCACAATAATAATTAGAGAAAATTCGATTTTATTTATAATAAGTTGGGGTCTTACACTGTTGATATAGTTATTATCTCTCAGTTGATGTATAGATATGTATAGACTTAGTCTATCTTTATCCTTGTTTTAGCTTCTCATACGTGTAGCTATTTATATTGTACTCCCTCCGTCCCAGGATAAAAGTCTTGGTGAACTTTTCACGCATATTAAGAAGAGGAATAAAATAACAAAATTGTCTATAATAATATCATTAAATATGGAGAAAGAATTACAATAAGAAAAGTATGAGATATTTAATGCTACGGGCATAATAGGAAAAAAATGTGTAAAAGTTTGGTTATTA
Organism: Panax japonicus; assembly: GCA_020205505.1. Classification (NCBI taxonomy): domain Eukaryota; kingdom Viridiplantae; phylum Streptophyta; class Magnoliopsida; order Apiales; family Araliaceae; genus Panax; species Panax japonicus. The sequence continues at coordinate 25,195,802 of CM035094.1, forward strand.
AAAGAAAGTAGACATTTAACATGGGACAACCCAAAATAGTAATAAGGACTTTTATCCTGGGACGGAGGGAGTAATATTTACATTGAATAATAATCCATCATTTTTAAAACCTTTCATTTGATTCATTGATCTTCTGTCACTGTTTGTTACAACTGTTACTAATGTTACTTTTACTATCTAAAACGGCACGTTCATCTTCCTCTTTTACGAGGAGAAGATTGATCAGTTTTTAATTTTTTATTTTATATGTATATTTGTTTATGCATGTCGTTTGTTTGATTTATATATGGTCTGATCTGAATGAAATTTGTTGTTTGATGTACAGATCATTAATGATCGTGATCGTGAAACTGAAAGATCTAGGGGATTCAGATTCATTACCTTCAGGGATGAGAAGGCGGTGAGAGATGCGATTGACGGTCAAGATCTCAACAGGTGTAACATAACTGTCAACGAGGTTCAGTCTCGTGGAAGCAGTGGTGGTGGTGGTGGCGGCGGCGACGACGGATTCCGCAACGGTGGAGGCGGCGGTGGACGCCGTGAAGGTGGATATGGTGGAGGCGGTGGCTATGGTGGTAGCCGAAGAGAAAGCGGAAGATGCAGATATGGAGGTGGTGGCGGTGGTTATGGTGGTGGCGATGGTGAATCTCGCTATTCGGTCGATTTTGATTGTTTTAGGCTTTTTGATGTTTTTTAATTAGTATAATATTATTAATGAAAGTTTTGTGACTATTTAACCTTCAGTATATCTCTACTGTTTAATCCCAAAATAAATTTATTTATTTATTTGCACACATCAGCTGCTTAATGCCCCACCCAAATAGTAACGTCAGCAATTTCTGGCGTGATAATCTCAATTGGATAGAATTGGAAAAAGTTAATAGTTCAATCATGTAATTAAAAAAAAGTAAAGGTGAATCACCAAAGTGGAATATGTTAAATAGTTTAAGGTAGCAAAACATATTTAAGACTTTTCCTTACCACCATGGCTTCATTAACTTTTCTTCCTCCTCCTCTCCTCTGGTCACTATAGGGCGGGTTCCGCTCATTGCAGCACCGCCACCTCTGCCAGAACCTTCCAAAAATGCATGAAACTACCCTCCCAAGGAGCATCAACAACATGGACCTACCATCCACATAACGCCACCCTTGATCTTGTCCTTTTTGGCTCTTTCATATCTCCCTCCGGTTGGGTTGCATGGGGAATATGTTGAGATTTGATTCAAATTTGTCTACTGATTTTGACTTGGTCATTATCTGTTCCTTGGTTTTTAGTCAAAGTTTGTTTTTTGTTTTTCAATAAGATCATGATGATCTTTTAGGTTGTTAACTGTTCCAGATTTCTCTCTCTAGTTGAGCTTAATAGGAGTTCAATTATCATTGTAATTAAGCCTATAAAAGCCATGTTCTGTTCAGAAATAAATCAAGCAACAAGCATTATTTTTCGGCATAAGATTTCTCTTATTGTTGTAAGACCCCAAATAATTAATAAATGAAATTTAATTTCCTTTAATTATTATTTTGAATAGTAAGGGTTGATTTGAATAATGTGGATAGTTATGGGTAAAATACGCAAACATTTCAAAATAAGCAAGTGGTTATAAAATATTCATTGTTGTCGGGAAATATTCGTTTGGTCGTGGAATATTCGTACTGTCGGGGAATATTCGTACGACGGCGCAGCCATGTGTGGGCCCCATAGCGGAAAGCGATTGGAGGAAGAAAACGACAAATATAAGCTGTTTAAAAATAACGGCGTAGTTGTTACCGTTTACACTGTTGGAATACCCGGTGGTTAAAATACAGTAATACGCGTTGTTGCACAGTAACACACGGTATTGCACAGTATTTTGAATTATTGATCCTTACGTAAGAAGGCACTACTCAATAATTGCTACAGGAGTTACTGATCATTACTTTATTGATTCAATAATTGCTGCGTTGATATTTATATTATTATTGTTTTAATAATTGTCATTGAACAGTATTTTCCATTATCAGATCAATAATTCGTATTATTTGAATAATATTATCAGATAACATTATTGGCAATGTCTAGAAAGTTCTGTCAAGGAGAGGTTTGGTCATCTAATTGCGCGCCAGTAAGGAGAAATCCTTATTGGAAAGCCCCTTCTATCCTGGGAACGGCCTGGTTGTCAGTACTGTGATTCTGTAATATTATTTTTAATAATTAATTATTGATTATTATGATAAAGAAAATATTTATTTTATGTGAAGAAAATTTTTAATGTGACAATTGTTGAAAATTAATATTTTATCTTTTTCTGATAAAATAATTCAATTAAATATATTATTTTAATAATATATTAACGATGATATTTTTACAATGAATGTGGGATATATGAGTATATGAGGAGGTAGAGTATTTTTGTGGCATTAAATGTTTAACACATGTTTTGTGTGTCGGTGGACATAATTTTTGACCGAAAATTGAGTATAGACTGTAAAATCGTCCGTTTGTAGATTTTGGTCAATTTCTATTTGGAATTTGGAAAAATTTTCTTCTGCAAAGTTGTAGAGAATGGAATTTCCCATGGAAAGTCGCGAGTTTCGAATTTTTCTGATAAACAGGCTATTTTCTATGAATTATTAAAGTTACGGAAAATAAAATGATTTTTTTATTAATTATGGTGGGACCCACTTTTTGGTGGGTGTTTAATACACATGGGCTGCTGAAATTTTCAGCATTGAGGGGCTGAAGTTGTCAACAAGCATGCGTAGTAATGTTAAGTAATAATAATATTAATTTATTATTTAGTCTCCTTTGGCGTTCTAACATTTTCCTATAAATAGAGGGCTAGGTTAGAATTGAAAATCACACCAGAAACAAAGTTTTCTCTCTTTCTCTCTCTATATTATCGAGCGTATTCTTGTGAGTATACTTTGAGTGTTGCTATACGGTGCGAGTTTCTGTCAGCACTATACCGAAATTCAGTCAGAAGTACGGCTATTTTGAGGTAAGGGATGTTATTTTCTTCTTAAATGATATTATTTTTTTCAATATCATTATGCCGAATTATTGGTGAACATTTTTATCAAATTTGGAACTTTTTGTGCCGGGGTTACTATTCACGTATACGGTACTATTCACGTATACGGCACTATTCACGAATACGGCACTATTCACAGAAAAATTATTTTTTTGTCTTTTCGTCCAAAATATCTATTGTGGATACTAGCTTTGATTGTATCCATGTTTTGATCATTCTTGAATTTTACACCACTATGATTATTTTTGAGGTATTTTTGGACATGGATAAAACAAAGTACGAATCCTTAATCCTTAATCCTTGTCATTTTGTTTCACTGGATTCGCTTCTTTAAAAATATTTTTTTTATCATATTCAGTCTTAAAGGAGGTTATTATTGTATATCTTTGGCCTGTAGTGCAAAGATGAATGATTTCTGATGAATATCTTTGGCCCGTAGTGCAAAGATGAACAGGTGTTTAGATGAACATAACCAACAGATGAATATCCTTGGCCTGTAGTGCAAGGATGAATATATGATTCAAGATGTGCATTGATTGATGTTACAGGGATAAAAAAAAATAATGTTGATGGACTGTTAAATTCATAGACATTAGTAGATTTCATCCTCTACGTAACTCTTCTATGAATTAATATTTTCCGCTGCGAATATTGATTTAAAACTTGCTGTCTATTGTATTCTATCAGATTTTTCCCTGTTGAAGACTAACGATAATTTGTTGTATATTATCTTAGTCATAATATTCTTTACTGAGCTAGTTGAGCTCACCCTTTTCCTTTTTGTTTCATTTTTCTTCTCAGGAGACGAGAATATAGCAGGTACGAGTCGGGGTATGAATTGATGGTCCTTGAGAGAGTTGTTTAGTAGTCCTCACCATTTTTGTAAAATAATATATCAATAATTGTATTGAGGACATAGTTGGGTATGTATATTGTCTAGATGACAATGTTTGTATTCAAACTCACAGTTTATGGGTTATAAAAGTTGTGGTTGTTTCTGTACCATGTATTTGGCGACTCAAAATGGGTTGGATGGAATGGACCTATTTTGGGGGCGTCACAGTTGGTATCAGAGCTTAGGGATATGATCTCTGGCGGAGATCGGGAAATAGAACTAAGAGGGGAAAGACGAGTAATTCCTTCGCTAGTGTGTCCTACCTAAGTTTATTTGTTAGTTGGTCAGTATATAGGGATATTATGTGATATATGATTTGCTTAATTAACCCTTGTTTTATGGCAGTATTTAAGAATGGCAACCGAGAATGTTAACAATGGAGTTAATGAGACCGTGGAGATGCCTGTACTTACTAACGAGGAGAACGTGCAACAGGCTGGCAATGTTCCTCCTGTGAACAACACCACTGATCAGACGATGAACGACGCGATGTTTAGAAGCTTTTTGCAGTTCATGCAAAATCAGACGAGGGAGACTCGTGTTCAAAATACAGGAGGAAATGATAACAATTCACGGGTTGTCACAGCCAAGCAGTTCAAAGAGTTGGGACCACCAGAATTTAAGGGAAAGCCAGATCCGATCATGGCGGAGACATGGGTCAAGCAAATTACCAAGATATTCGATGTCTTGGGTTGTACAGAGGAACAGAAGGTTCCATTCGCCACCTTTATGTTCCGTGGCGAGGCAGACTACTGGTGGGAGTCTGTGAAGCGTACCCATCCAGCCGCACTCAGCATGTCTTGGGAGACGTTTCAGAAACTATTTAATGACAAATACTTTCCTGAAAGTGTTCGTCATATGAAGGAAGTGGAGTTCATCAGATTAGAACAAAATAACATGACGGTGTCTCAGTACGAGGCAAAGTTTGCAGAGTTATCCAGGTTTGCACCTCATTTGGTGGAGAATGAGGAACGTATGACGCGGATGTTTCTGAGAGGTTTGAAACCCGGCATACGACAATATCTCATCTCTCATAAATTTTCTCTCTATTCAGATGTTGTTAACAGGGCTCAATTGTTGGAGCGAGATAACGAGTACGGTCAACCGAGGTACCACAATCAGGATCATACCGGAGATAGCAGTCAACAAAATAACGATAACCAGTGGAGAAAGAAAAAGACGGACAAAAATGGTAACCACTCTGGTGGTAATCATAGCTATGAAAATAGAAGAAGCGAGTCAGGAGGAGATTTTAAAAAGAGGAGATTTAACAACGACCATGTGAAGACGACAGTTCCGGCAGCAACTGGTTCTAAGGGAGGAGAAAGACCACCGGTCATATGCTACAAATGCGGGAAAGAGGGACATATCAGTCCAAACTGCCCACAACAGTTCAAGGTATGCTATAATTGTGGAAAGGAAGGACATATCGCTCGAGATTGTACGGTAGCAAAACCTAGTTCAGCGGGGACGGTGACTCAAAAGACTGTCCCAGAAAAGCCAAAGTCAATGGTTCCTGGAAGAGCGTTTGTTGTGACTGGTCAACATGCGAGGAACCCAAACGAGGTGATCACGGGTAAGCTATTTATAAATTCTTGCGAAGTTTATACCTTACTTGATACCGATGCTACCCATTCATTTATCTCTCCTGCTTGCGCTCAACGTTTAAACTTGACTCCGGAGAAATTAGACTTTGACTTATCTGTGGAAACTCCGTTAGGAGAAACTTTCATCACATCCACTGTTTATAAATCTTGTTTCATTCAAGTTGGCACCATCACCTTACCTGTTGACCTGATCTCTTTAAAGATACTTGCTTTTGATGTGATTTTAGGGATTGATTGGTTAACCACTCATCATGCCAAAATTGATTGTTTTCGTAAGATTGTTAGTTTTCATATTCCTAATCAACCTATTGTTCGAATTCAGGCAACTAAACCATTAAAATCAATCACTATCATATCTAATCATAAAGCTATTCGTTTATTGAAAAACGGATGTCAAGCTTTCTTAGCCCATGTTATGGATTTGAATAAAGACACGTCAAAATTGAATAATATTCCTGTTGTTATTGACTTTCCTGACGTATTTCCTGAAGAACTTCCCGGTCTACCCCCAGAACGTGAAGTTGAATTCTTTATTGATCTTGAACCTGGTACAAAGCCCATTTCTAAAACCCCATATCGAATGGCTCCTATTGAACTTCAGGAGTTAAAAGTCCAATTACAGGAGTTATTGGACATCGGTTTCATTCGTCCTAGTACATCTCCTTGGGGTGCTCTTGTTTTATTCGTAAAGAAGAAAGACGGGAGTATGCGACTTTGTATTGACTATCGGGAATTGAACCATGTCACCATCAAGAATAAGTATCCTCTACCTCGTATTGATGACTTGTTTGATCAGTTGCAAGGAGCACAATTCTTTTCAAAAATCGATCTTCGATCTGGATATCATCAGCTGAAAATTAGAACTGAGGATATTCCAAAGACTGCCTTCAGAACTCGGTATGGACATTATGAATTCTTAGTCATGTCTTTTGGATTGACTAATGCTCCTGCTGCTTTCATGGATATGATGAACCGAGTATTCAAAGATTATTTGGATCAATTCGTTGTTGTCTTTATTGATGACATCCTCATATATTCCAAAAGCCGTGAAGATCATGAGCACCATTTGAAGCTGGTACTCCAAAGGCTTCGTGAAAACAAGTTATATGCTAAGTTGAAGAAATGCGAGTTCTGGCTTGAGGAAGTAGCATTCCTTGGGCACGTGGTGTCAAAAAATGGAGTATCTGTTGACCCGACGAAGATTGAAGCAATACAAAGTTGGGAGCAACCGAAGTCGGTCACTGAAGTACGTAGCTTTTTGGGCTTAGCTGGTTATTATCGGAGATTCGTGGAAGGGTTTTCTCGAATTGCTACTCCATTAACTCAGCTAACTCGGAAGGATACAAAATTCGTATGGAGCGAGGAATGCGAGAAGAGTTTCCAAGAGCTTAAGAGGAGACTTATTTCGGCACCTGTTTTAACAATACCATCTGGTTCGGATGGATTTGTTATCTACAGCGATGCTTCAGGCAAAGGGTTAGGATGTGTTCTCATGCAACGTGGGAAAGTCATAGCCTATGCCTCGCGACAACTTAAAGAGTATGAGAGGAATTATCCTACTCATGATCTAGAGTTGGCAGCAGTCGTTTTCGCGCTAAAGATCTGGAGGCACTATCTATACGGGGAGAAAGTGGAGATATATTCAGATCATAAAAGCCTCAAATATTTCTTCACTCAAAAAGAACTCAACATGCGGCAACGACGTTGGCTCGAGTTGTTGAAAGATTACGACCACACTATTCAATACCATCCTGGAAAAGCGAACGTGGTAGCTGACGCATTGAGTAGAAGATCATATGCAGGAATGAGTGCAATGATGTCAAGTATACGCATAGAACCAACTTTAATAGAAAAAGTTAAGGTTGCTCAAGCCAGCGATCCGGAGCTGATGCATATGAAGACGAAAGTACAAGAAGGTGCCATTCCAGAAGCGAGAATTGATGAAGAAGGAATACTTCGAGTCCACTCCAGACTTTGTGTTCCTAACAATCCTGATTTGAAGTACAAGATCATGATGGAGGCACACAATACACCGTTTGCAATTCATCCTGGAAGTACCAAAATGTATCGTGACCTTCGACATACATTTTGGTGGAACAATATGAAAAGAGAGATTGCAAAGTTTATTTCAACGTGTTTAACTTGTCAACGTGTAAAGGCGGAGCATCAAGTGCCAAAGGGTCCATTGCAACCACTTGAGATTCCGAAATGGAAGTGGGAACACATTACTATGGATTTCGTTACGGGTCTTCCTACGGTTTCTCAAGGCATCAATGCTATTTGGGTTATTGTTGATAGATTAACCAAGTCTGCTCATTTCTTGCCGATACGAGAGACTTATTCCCTTGAACGTCTTGCTCAAATGTACGTAAATGAGATTGTAAGGTTGCATGGCATGCCAGTATCCATAGTTTCAGATCGTGACCCAAGATTTACTTCAAGATTTTGGGTTAGCTTGCAAAAAGCTATGGGTACGGAGTTACGATTTAGTTCGGCATACCATCCTCAAACGGACGGACAATCAGAGAGGACTATTCAAACTCTTGAAGATTTATTAAGACTCTGTGTCCTAGACTTCAAGGGCAGTTGGGATAAATATTTACCATTGGTGGAATTCTCCTACAACAACAGTTATCAGGCAAGCATTGGTGTGGCCCCATTTGAAGCATTGTATGGACGAAAGTGTCGCTCTCCAGTATGTTGGGACGAGGTGGGTGAAGCAACATTGTTGGGACCCGAGTTAGTACGTATGACTACAGAGAAGATCCAAACGATTCGACAACGTATACAAACGGCACAAGATCGACAAAAGAGTTATGCGGATCTTCATCGAAAGGACGTAGAATTTAGTGTTGGGGATCATGTATTGTTGCGTGTTGCCCCATGGAAGGGAGTTACAAGATTCGGGAAGAGAGGAAAGCTTAATCCACGATTTATTGGTCCGTTTCAAATTCTTGATCGAGTAGGTAATGTAGCCTATAGACTCGCGTTACCTCCAAGTATGTCTCGTGTTCATAATGTTTTTCATATATCTGTGCTTCGTAAATATGTGAAAGACCCGAACCACGTCATTGAGTTAGAACCGGACGAGATAGCCGAAGATTTAACGTATGAGGAGGTACCTGTCAAGATCTTGGATAGGAAGGAGCATGTCCTACGCACGAAGGTAATACCACAAGTTAAAGTTTTGTGGAGGAATCATGCTATAGAGGAAATGACCTGGGAGTTGGAAACGGAAATGAAAGTGAGGTATCCTCACCTTTTCGAAACACCAGGTACGTATGTCAATTTCGAGGACGAAATTTCATAAGGAGGGGAGGTTGTAAGACCCCAAATAATTAATAAATGAAATTTAATTTCCTTTAATTATTATTTTGAATAGTAAGGGTTGATTTGAATAATGTGGATAGTTATGGGTAAAATACGCAAACATTTCAAAATAAGCAAGTGGTTATAAAATATTCATTGTTGTCGGGGAATATTCGTTTGGTCGTGGAATATTCGTACTGTCGGGGAATATTCGTACGACGGCGCAGCCATGTGTGGGCCCCATAGCGGAAAGCGATTGGAGGAAGAAAACGACAAATATAAGTTGTTTAAAAATAACGGCGTAGTTGTTACCGTTTACACTGTTGGAATACCCGGTGGTTAAAATACAGTAATACGCGTTGTTGCACAGTAGCACACGGTATTGCACAGTATTTTGAATTATTGATCCTTACGTAAGAAGGCACTACTCAATAATTGCTACAGGAGTTACTGATCATTACTTTATTGATTCAATAATTGCTGCGTTGATATTTATATTATTATTGTTTTAATAATTGTCATTGAACAGTATTTTCCATTATCAGATCAATAATTCGTATTATTTGAATAATATTATCAGATAACATTATTGGCAATGTCTAGAAAGTTCTGTCAAGGAGAGGTTTGGTCATCTAATTGCGCGCCAGTAAGGAGAAATCCTTATTGGAAAGCCCCCTCTATCCTGGGAACGGCCTGGTTGTCAGTACTGTGATTCTGTAATATTATTTTTAATAATTAATTATTGATTATTATGATAAAGAAAATATTTATTTTATGTGAAGAAAATTTTTAATGTGACAATTGTTGAAAATTAATATTTTATCTTTTTCTGATAAAATAATTCAATTAAATATATTATTTTAATAATATATTAACGATGATATTTTTACAATGAATGAGGGATATATGAGTATATGAGGAGGTAGAGTATTTTTGTGGCATTAAATGTTTAACACATATTTTGTGTGTCGGTGGACATAATTTTTGACCGAAAATTGAGTATAGACTGTAAAATCGTCCGTTTGTAGATTTTGGTCAATTTCTATTTGGAATTTGGAAAAATTTTCTTCTGCAAAGTTGTAGAGAATGGAATTTCCCATGGAAAGTCGCGAGTTTCGAATTTTTCTGATAAACAGGCTATTTTCTATGAATTATTAAAGTTACGGAAAATAAAATAATTTTTTTATTAATTATGGTGGGACCCACTTTTTGGTGGGTGTTGAATACACATGGGCTGCTGAAATTTTCAGCATTGAGGGGCTGAAGTTGTCAACAAGCATGCGTAGTAATGTTAAGTAATAATAATATTAATTTATTATTTAGTCTTCTTTGGCGTTCTAACATTTTCCTATAAATAGAGGGCTAGGTTAGAATTGAAAATCACACCAGAAACAAAGTTTTCTCTCTTTCTCTCTCTATATTATCGAGCGTATTCTTGTGAGTATACTTTGAGTGTTGCTATACGGTGCGAGTTTCTGTCAGCACTATACCGAAATTCAGTCAGAAGTACGGCTATTTTGAGGTAAGGGATGTTATTTTCTTCTTAAATGATATTATTTTCTTCAATATCATTATGCCGAATTATTGGTGAACATTTTTATCAAATTTGGAACTTTTTGTGCCGGGGTTACTATTCACGTATACGGCACTATTCACGAATACGGCACTATTCACAGAAAAATTATTTTTTTGTCTTTTCGTCCAAAATATCTATTGTGGATACTAGCTTTGATTGTATCCATGTTTTGATCATTTTTGAATTTTACACCACTATGATTATTTTTGAGGTATTTTTGGACATGGATAAAACAAAGTATGAATCCTTAATCCTTAATCCTTGTCATTTTGTTTCACTGGATTCGCTTCTTTAAAAATATTTTTTTTATCATCTTCAGTCTTAAAGGAGGTTATTATTGTATATCTTTGGCCTGTAGTGCAAAGATGAATGATTTCTGATGAATATCTTTGGCCCGTAGTGCAAAGATGAACAGGTGTTTAGATGAACATAACCAACAGATGAATATCATTGGCCTGTAGTGCAAGGATGAATATATGATTCAAGATGTGCATTGATTGATGTTACAGGGATAAAAAAAAATACTGTTGATGGACTGTTAAATTCATAGACATTAGTAGATTTCATCCTCTACGTAACTCTTCTATGAATTAATATTTTCCGCTGCGAATATTGATTTAAAACTTGTTGTCTATTGTATTCTATCAGATTTTTCCCTGTTGAAGACTAACGATAATTTGTTGTATATTATCTTAGTCATAATATTCTTTACTGAGCTAGTTGAGTTCACCCTTTTCCTTTTTGTTCCATTTTTCTTCTCAGGAGACGAGAATATAGCAGGTACGAGTCGGGGTATGAATTGATGGTCCTTGAGAGAGTTGTTTAGTAGTCCTCACCATTTTTGTAAAATAATATATCAATAATTGTATTGAAGACATAGTTGGGTATGTATATTGTCTAGATGACAATGTTTGTATTCAAACTCACAGTTTATGGGTTATAAAAGTTGTGGTTGTTTCTGTACCATGTATTTGGCGACTCAAAATGGGTTGGATGGAATGGACCTATTTTGGGGGCGTCACAATTGTTCTGTTTTTTATTCCTATTTCTTATTGCTCTATTTTTTATTTCTGTCTATATTCCAACAAAATAAACCTTCACCGGAAATGACCTGAACACGTACGTGCCCTAATCGCCTTTCCCGACCTCAACTCCGGCCAACTAGTCCTACCATACATTCTAGACCCCACCGTAAAACTCCAAAAACCTCCCCCTCCTCTCCCGTTCCCTCGACATCCACCTCCTCTCCTCATCCGCCACCCTATACGGTAGCCTCATGGCAACTATCCACATTGGTGCCAATGTTCAAATATATGCCACGAATGTCCAAGACTATTCACCCCACCACTACTAATGTTGATCTTTTGACCAGTATATACAACCATCAATCTCATGTCTGGCACAACAACTGCAACTCACAACAACACATATCCCCAAGAATCGCGCATGGGCTCATAAACGCATTCTCATGGGGAATTTTACTCCCCATTGGAGTTGTCATAGCGCGTTACGTCAGACGCATATATTGATCACTCACTAGGGCCTGCATATATGGTTCTATATATGCACATGCAGGATTACAACTTTCCGCATTTCTACTAGGAACTATAGGATTTGGTATTGGAATTCGGCTTGGATGACAACTGTCGCCTGGGAGGGTTTATGGGCTCCACAAGAAGTTAGGGATCGCGGGGTTTTGCATGTTTGGGGAGTTTACAGACGCTTGCATTGTTGTTTAGGCCAGGCTAATACAGCAAACAAGTATAGTATGTATTGGAAATCATACCACCATTTTGTACGGTATGCATCTGTGGTGTTAGGGGTGGTAAATGTGTTTTAAGTAATGGGGGAGGGAATTAAGGTCTTTAATTTGCTAAGCTTTGGTATTAATTGTTTGGGACTTTCTACACTGATTGGGATGGGATTTGTGTGGTGCTTGAGGTGAATGGTTGGGTGATTTTTTTTTTTGGAAAAGCAAAGGAGGAGGAGGAGGAGGAATTAATTGAGAAGAGAATTAAGGATTGATTGGGGGATATCTGAAAAAGCTTGTAGTTCAAGTCATGGTTATGTTAGTACTTAATTAACTTTGTGTTTCAATTTTCATGGCCATATGGCTCTTATAATGTGATCTTAATCAAATATAATATGGTGCAATTATTAGTATATGTAATTAAAAAGTGGAGATAAAAAACACCATGTTTTAGTTCAGTTGTTGAAAAAATAGAGATAAAAAGTGAAAAGGTTAATAAAATATTTTTTGTCAAGAATGGGATTCGAACCCATGCCCTTTCGGACCAGTACCTGAAACTGGCGCCTTAGACCAACTCGGCCATCTTGACATTTCTTTCATGTATTTTGGCAAATCGATTATACTCTGTAATTGGTTTATGACCCCGTTGGCATATTTAAAAAAATTCTCACTTCCATTTGACGTTTAAAGTAAATAAATTAGATATGAACAAACTGAAAAAATCAATTACAATAAATAAATAAATAAATTGTTAATTTCTCAAGTAAATTTGTTATTTTCATAAAAAAAGAATTACAAAATATGATATCAACTTATTATTTATACTAACACTCGGTAGCACACTTGTTGCATGTTTAAATTATATAGGAATAAAATATAAATTTTATATATAACTAAAGTTGTAAGAACGAAAACGAAAGAGAAAAAGGAAAAAAAATGTGACAGGATAAAAGTTAAGACTACGATTTTATATATAGCGACGGATCGAATTATCGTCCGATCCGTCGTTAAAGAGAGATATATAAGATATGTTAAATAAGGGATAACTTAAGATTCGAACCGTTATAATATAGATAGTTAATTACGTAAGAGTTTGTAAAAGTAATAATTTAACTTGTCAAAATAACAATAACATAAAAAAATGGATAATGAATAGTGAATACTGTACATTGTGTGAAATGAATCGAATTAATGACTTCCTGTGTTAAAGTTGTGATCAAAATATCCTTTTTGGGAGCTTCTAATTTAATTTTCAAAATAGAATTTCTAAATTAGAGATATATTTTAATTTTTTAAAGTCAATTTATGATATCTTAAAACTCAAAATTTATATAATTTCGTTCAAGTTTTGAAATCAATACAGATGATAATTAGTAGTACTTTATAGTTTGTTTACAATTGTTATATTTATTTGTATTAAAACTAATTAAATAACTTCATATTAATTTTGAATTTTTAAATTTCACAAATTGACTCAAAAAAATTAAATGTATCTCTACTTTTTGAACAGAGAAAGTATAAATTATTTAAACAATAATTGATGTTTATAATTTTTAAAATTTAAATAAATTATAGTATATTTAAATTTACTTAGACATAAAAATCACAAATTTTAACAAAATATTTAATAATTGATATTTATTATTTTAAAATTTTAAATAAATTACATTAAATTTAAATTTTACTAGACATATAATGTCAAACCCCAGATTTTATGAATAAAGAATTAATTTTCTCGAAATAATTTTTTTTATATTATGATGTGAATTTGAGATAATGTTATAGTTGTGGGTAATATTTATAAATTTTGCAAAGTATGCAAATTGTCATATTATATTCGATTGGTCGGGAAATATTCGTTTTAAACAGGAAATATGCGTACGACGGCACAATCATTGGTGGACCCTACAACGGAATTATTGTCGGATTGAAAAAATGACAAAAATATTTTATTGAAAATAACGGCGGAAGTTTTACCGTTGATACTGTTGAACTACTCGGTAGTAAAAGTACAGTAATACGGGTTGTTGCATAGTAGCACACGGTATTGATTATTGATATTTATGTGAGAAGTCACTCAGTTTTGTTCAATTATTGCTACAATATTTGTTGCATAGTATCTCACATTATTTGATTCAATTATTGTTGATTTAGAAGTTTTGTTTTATTCGTATTATTAACGTAATAAAATAGAAACATCTTTTTATATAAAACAGAATAATTTATTAAAGTTATTCTATAAATAGAATATATTATATTCTATTATGCATAGTATTTTGCATAGTAAAATCTTTTTATATAAAACAGAATACTTTATTAAAGTTATTCTATAAATAGAATATATTATAATTTATTATGCATAGTGTTTGCATAGTGCCCGCATAGTGTTTGCATAGTAAAAATCTTTTTATATAAATAGAATATATTATATTTTATTTAAAAGATTTTTCTTTAAATATGGACCGTCAGATTAAAGTAAATCAATATGGACCGTTCATGGATTAGTTACTATGCATTCCATTTTCCTATAAATAGAAGCTCATTCCTTCATTATTTTCTTACGAATTCACTGAACTCTAGAGAGAGAAACTATAGAGAGAGACTATAGAGAGATAAAAGAAAAGTTTTCTGCTACTTCACTACTCTTATATCAAGTATTATTTTACGTTAAGGGATATTATTCTTTTGTATTTTAGAAGAGAACTTATGTTATTCCATTTTTTTATTATTCTGTTGGAATAACATGTATACGTGGGTTACCCTATACTTGGTGACATTCTTCTATTATTCTGTCGGAATATCCTGTCTGTGCTATACGCCGGACCTGGTTCCATTTTTATTATTCGTCTTTATTATTCTGTCGAAATATCATGTCTGTGCTATACGCCGGACCTAGTTCCATCATTTATTATTTCGTATTTACTATTCTGTTGAAACATCCTGTCGGTATGAATTTCACCTGACCTGGTTCCGTTATTTAGTATTATGTTGGAATAACCTGTCTATGCGAAGTACCGCATTCATGGTGATTTCTTTTGTTATTCTATTCTTTATTATACTCAGTTGGTTAAAGTTTTGACTTCTATACTCCATGAAATTAGTAGAATATCATTGATATTTACGTTTCATCTAGTATCTTTTCATGGAAATATTCTTCTGATCGTTCTTGAATTTTACTCTACAAAACAGTATCATGTTGACAATTTGGACATTAGTAGTTCTTGGAAAAATTAATTCTTGAACTTGTTTTATTGAATTCTTATATCATTTTCATCATCCTCATGTTTATAATATGTTGAAAGTCATATGTAGCCTGTAGTGCATAGATGGACTTGGTATGATTATGACCAGGGATTATTCGGTATAATCATAACCGTAATGTTATAAATGATGTGGAAAAAGTCCTCATTGGCCCGTAGTGCATTGATGGACAGTTTTTGGTATGATTATGGCTATGGATTCTTTTTGGCCGTAGTGCAAAGATGAATTATTTTATGGCATGATCATGACCATTAATGAATACACAAATATTCTTGGCCCGTAGTGCATGGATAATTATGATCGTGATACTAAAGGATATCCTTGGCCGTAATGCAGGGGTGATTCGATGATGTGAATATTTATTAAGCTGAGTCTCAGCGATAATAGTGATGAAAAACCTTTTTAATCATAAAAGATAGTAGATTTTATTTTCTAATTGACTCTTTTAATAGATTGCTTGTTCCGCTGCAGTTAAACTTGATGTCTATTATATTTTATCAGTTTAACATTGTTGGAGACTAATGATAATTTATTCTGCATTATCTTAGTCATAATATTTCTTATTGGGCTAGTTGAGCTCACCCTTTCTTTCACTGTTCTCTTCAGGAAATGAGAATATAACTGGGACGAGTCAGGGAACGGAGTGATAGTCCAGAGGATAGCATTAGTAGTCCTCACTATTCTGTAAAATAGTGTGATAATAATTGTAATGAGGACTCCTTTTGAGTTTGTATAATCTCTAGTAGATAATATTTGTATTCAAACTCACAGTTTATGTTTTATCGTATTATACACGACAGCTGTATTAGTAGGTTGTATTTGAATTCTGTACCATAGTATCTGGCGACCCAAGATGGGTGATGTATACCTAATTTTGGGGGCAGTCACATATAATAATTACATATTTTAACAAAATACTCCCTCTATTCCAAATTATATGATTATTATTTATATTTTGAAAGTTAATTTGAGACATTTTTAAACTCAAAATTAAGATAACTCATTAAAAATTATGAAATAACAAAACTTATATGAGTAATATTTTTTAAATAGTTTATACTATTCATCATTATATTAATTAAAATTAAAAGAATCTATATCAAATTTTTAATTTAAAAATATCTTAAGTTGACTTTAAACAATTAAAAATGATCAAATAATATGAAATAAATAAAATATTTAATATGAGAGTCATATCACATCATCACAACTACAAACTTACATAATAAAGAGTACAAAAATATTCATATCTTTCTCATGGATCCGGTTACCATAAAGTTAATTTTATGGTAAGTTGATCAATTAATCAATACAATACTGACGCACAGAGAGATTATTTTTCGTCTGCGTGTCGATACTGTATTGGTTAATTGACCAAAAATTAACTTCATACTAACTACTCTCGTTTCTCATGTATGTGTGTGTTATGCCATGATATATCACCGATCCAATTATCATGAAGTTAAATTTATGATAAATTGATCAATTGACAAATACATTACTGACACGCAAAGAGATCACCTCCTGATCTGACGATACTGTATTTGATATGACGATTATATTGAATATTTTGCTAGGATATGAATCAAATTAATTGCATACTACTATATTGCCAAGTTGAGATTGAAATCTTTAATAAATTATCTAAACATCTATTTAATAAAATACAAATAATTTTGAATTTTCCGCTCACTTCAATAAATCATCTGGGTCGTCCAAAGTTTGGGATAAATCACACCGTCCATACAGTGCCGGAGGCACGGAACACGGCTAGTAGTTGATATTTTATTATTTTTAAATTTTAAATAGATCATATAAAATTTAAATTTACTTGGACATATAAAAATTAAATATTTTAACAAAATATTTAATAATTAATATTTATTATTTTTAAAATTTAATAAATTTTAATTTTAATTTGGTTAGACATAAAAACTACATATTTTAACAAAGAGTCCTATACAGACCGATAATTTGGACAGAAAAATGGGATATTTTCATTTCATTTTTATTTTTTTCGATTGTGACCCTAAATTATACTGTATAACCCTATATATATATATATATATCCAAATTACACATAAAACACTATATTTTATAAAAATTCTTGTTAGAATAAATACTATATATTTTTTTAGAAGGAGTCGCAATCAAAAAAAAATAAAAAAATTAAAAATATCTCATTTTTCTGTCCAAATTACCGGTATGTCTAGACTTATTTTTTAACAAAACGTTTAATATGACAGTCATATCACGTTAAACTTACATAATAAAAAGAGTACAAAAACATTCAAATATTTTCATGTATACGTGTGTTATGACGTGAAATGAAGGTTACATTGAATATTTTGCTAGGATAGGAATCAAATTAATTGCATACTAAAATATTACCAAATTGAGATTGAAATCTTTTATAAATTATCTAAATAATGTAGTTGATATTTTATTATTTTTAAAATTTAAATAGAGTATACTAAATTTAAATTTACTTGGACATATAAAAAATACATATTTTAACAAAATATTTAATAATTAACATTTTTTATTTTTAAAATTTAAATAAATTATATTAAATTTAAATTTAATTAAACATATAAAAATACATATTTTAACAAAATATTTAATATAGTCATATCACGTCATCGCACCTACATACTTCCATGATAAAGAGTAAAAAGTCTTTATATATTTCTCATGTTTACATGCGTTATGAAGTGATATGACAGGTTACACGGAATATTTTGTTAGGATATGAATCAAATTAATTGCATACTACTATATTACCATGTTCATACTGAAATCTTTTGGGTAATTTGTACCAAAATTTAGAACTTAAAAATAAGGGATTGATATTTTATTATTTTTTTTGATATTTTCCCATAATTTTTTATGACGTGAACATGCATTGGATTCCACGTATAAGAATAAACCATATAGAAATATCAGTAGAAATTCCCCTATAAATACTGCAAATGAAGAGAGGTTTGAGGCAGCACTCAAATCTGTCATATATAATCAGCTAAATATTAAGGTTGCAACTACTACATTGTTGTTCTTCTTCATATATTTCTTTTTAGTGAAGTGGAAAAGTCCACAGTTTTATTCTGTTGGTCCATTCACAAGCTGGGAATTCTACAGAGTTTCAGAGGTTTTATCCATTGATTTTGTCAGGTGCTCCACAGTCCACAAGACTCAAGAATTGACTTATGTGCAAAAAGCCAAAAAGGTAACAATATAAAAATAGAACTACTAAAGATAAAACCATCTCATTTTCCTCCTCCATTCTCTCAATTCTCAAAATAGTGACCATTTCTTGAATGTATCAATTATTTTAGGCTCATCTCTCTCTGTCTGCCTTGGATTCTTGACAAGTGTTCCTATTATTGAAGAAAGGTATTTGCTTTATTGGATTTCGTGCATCCCTTTGATTAAATATTTGATGGGGTATTGTTCTTTTTGAGTTTCAAAGGCTTTTGGCTTAATTCCTCCTTAAAAGGGCCATTTTTTTTTACTGTTTTGACGTCTAAGAGTTTGAAAAATTGGCTTTTTTCCTGTTTCAGCTTATCTTTTGGCCTTGGGTTTTGGTGTGCTTTTACTTCGTTCACTGAGATTTCGGGGCTCTAGTTGAAATATAGTCCTCAATTGCTGCTTGGTTTGCCAGTTTTACAATAACAATATTCAGGTTTGACCTTTGGAGTTAGAAAAGATACAATTTGCTCTTCAATTCTGACGGGGTAAGTGCTAACTTTTTAGGGTTTTGGTTTCCTCTTCTTTAATTTGTCTCCAGTTTTGAGCTTTTCAATTTTGTCCGAGTAAAGTGCTAAGCTTAGGGATTTGATTTGCTTTGCTTTACTTTTGGGTTTTTTCCAAAATTGAGTTCTTGGGTTTCTGAAATATTCTTCTTCTAGTTTAAATCGAAGTAATTGTTATTCTATAGCAAGCTCTTTTTTCAAGGTCCAGTTTTTCCTCTTAGTTTGTGAACTTATATCGTCTTTATTATCAAAATTCCGCATCAAGGAATCATGTTGTCAAATTCCTCTGTTGTTTCAAACCCTCTGGAACCCAAATCTGATTCAGCAGCTCAGAAATTTGACAATTTGTCTGGGAATGGCCAGATTGAGGAAGTAGTAGTAGGGAACTCAAACGGGTTCATTGGGGTTTTGGAGGTTTACATACACCAAGCAAGAGACATCCATAACATTTGCATTTACCATAAGCAGGATGTCTATGCTAAGATCTGCTTGACTGATGATCTGAAAACAACTGTTTCTACCCAAACTGTTAATGGTGGGGGTAAGAATCCTGTTTTTAATGAGAATCTCCGGCTTAATGTCCGAAGCATCAAGTCTTCTTTGAAATGTGAGGTGTGGATGCTAAGTAGGGTTAGGAATTATCTTGAAGATCAGTTGTTGGGGTTTGCATTGGTGCCTCTAGCTGATGTTCTCATTGAGAATGGAAAATTGGCAAAGGAGTTTACACTCTCCTCGAGTGATCTCTTTCATTCTCCGTCTGGATTTGTCCAATTGACTATCGCTTACAATGGAGCATCACCTGAAGTAATGGAAATTTCTACGCCACACCCCTCTTTGGTGGAAAATGGAGCTGCACAAGATAAAGAGACATCCGATTCTGTTCCTGGGGAATTTGATAAGATTGAGTTCCCGGATCCGAATATTGTGAATGAAAATGAAATGATGGTCACTGAGTATTATGGGATCCCATGTGCCAGTCTGGATTCCGAAAGCTCAGAGAATGTTGACAACACTAAAGATGATAATCACCTGAGCTCAGATATTGGTGTTCATATGGTAGAAAGCTTTGCAGCAAAAAGTGATGATGCTATTGTTGTTTCAAAGATTGAAACTCCTCCAAGTAGTGTGTCAACCGATGGACCTCCTGCAGTTTCAGTTCCAACAAGCTCTCAATCTGTTTGTGACACTCCAGGAGCTTCAAAATCTCTGAATCAGGATGTCGTTTCACCTCTGAAGGTGAAGGCTGAGGATGTTGGAGAGGCGGACAGTGGTTCATCTGTGGTGCCAATTAGCACATTTGCACAGCCAACTATAAGCGTGAACGTTGAACCTGAACAAAAAGTGGTGCAGCAAGATTATGTCAATATGTACATGAAAAGTATGCAGCAATTCACGGAGGCTCTGGCAAAGATGAAGCTTCCTTTGGACATTGGAGATGAATCAGGCAATTCAAAGGAGAAAGTCTCAGATGAGAAATCACAAGCATCAAAGGAGAATGGCCCAAGCCCAAGAGTGTTTTACTGGGAGCAGAGCATTCTTTTGAACTGTTTTTGGTTTGTGATTCTACTCAACTGTTATTTGATAGGTTCAGATGATAAAAAGGCTGACTTATAACATCAAGTCTCAAATCTATTTCTTACTGAATAGATTTGAGTAGGTAGTAGGGCCTTTCAATTTCTATGTTGCAGTCTAGATGATAGGTAACAATGTCTTGTGTGTTTCAAGCTTTTTTGTATTGCAACTGCTGCTAGTATTCTATGCAAATCTTAACTATTTTCCCTTGGTTCTGGTCCATCTATTTACCATTATGGTTTTTTTTACCTATTTCAATTATCATTGATGTTGAATTATGTTGTATCTTGGTCTTTTGCCTAATACCTGTTCAATCTTACATGCGTTTTTACTAAGTTTAGTTGAATATACATCTGAACCAAATGTATTTTTCTCTGTGCCTTATCATGAACTGTTGTTACAAAGAAACATAGAACTCCAGAAGTATATGAATTTAATTGCCTTCTTTTTGTGTGAATATTATATGTTACATTTCTGTTTTTTCCACCTTCTCTTCTGGTTTTATTTAAATACTCGGAAAGACTAAACCACGGATCCATCCAACTAGCTCTCTACACAGTTCTACTTTGGACTTCTATTGCTTCACGTCGTCCTTCTTTTCCTTCAGTGAATCTCTTTTTTATTTTCATTTTGTGGTCTCATTTTTATCATCACTGTGGAACTCATCTATTTTATTTCACTCTCGTTTATGCTTCAAATCCTCGATGCATTATTTTTCTTTTGCTTATTTGGATTTGCACCAACAAAACTTCTAATCATTCCAAATCACACCATGGAACTTTTCCAGCAAAATGATTTGGATGTGCTTTTCCCAAGTTGTCTTATTGTTGCATCTCCCATAGTCCTAACATGCGGGTCTCTTGTTACTCCAATCTAGTAAACCTCAAAAACTCAGCTTGATGGCTGCTTGAATTCTTTGATTTTTCTCGGAAGCATGAATTATTCTTTTGTTCTCGATCCTTAAAACTTCCTAAGCATTTCCATAGTGTAAGATGATAAATGTGCGGTGCAAATATGCAAACATACTATTGGAAATATCTAACACAAGGATTAGGAATTCACACACACACACACATACACAAAACAAAAAACTGGAATTCTAACCTAAGTAATTAAATAAGAAATGAGATTTAACAGCCAAAATAAAGAACATGAAAAAAGAAAGATATTTTAAGCAGCTTTGCAGCTATCTCGGTTGAGATGCTCTACAGCATGCTAAATTAATAGTGACAGCAAATTCTACTGCTAATAAAAACGAAAGCTAGAGGGTGAAACTTAATGAAACAGTATAGCACTACTTGACCTCAGACTCTTTGAACTTTCTACTTGAGTTTTTCTAAAGTCTAAACTCCTGCTTACTTTTCAGTTCTTTGATGTCAAATGCTTCATTCTAGCATCTATTATTTTAATGAATTTGAGAAACATTACTTTAGAAGATCCTAAGCTTTCAGTAGGATCACACTGTGAAAATATCCAACTCTAGAACAACTATTTATCTGCCTCATCGGGCCATCATGTTTTGATCTGATTGTAAGATTGAAAGGATTTATCTGCCTCTTCATGCCATCATGGTTTGATCTGATTCTAGGATTGAAAGTACTTATCTGCCTCATTGTGCCATCATGGTTTGATCTGATTCTAAGATTTAACTGTACGACTGTATCCATATCGCTTATATACAGGTATTGTTTCCAGAATTTGCATGGTAATCAACTTAATGAACTATTTAGGGTATGATACTATTTTTTGGATTTTCAGATGGGATGGATGAGAACACATCAACTTACATGATTTTTCATTTCTTCTGGATAAGCTCTAGTAACTCTAAAATTTCTCTCCTTGCATTAATTATTCTTCAATATTGAGGGATGTTTCTAATGTGAGAAAGGATTTCCACCAACTATCCTTAATATGCAGTTATGTTACCTATCAAACATACTGTGAGAAAGATTAGGAGACGTACAATGCCCAAAAATCTAGATTTTTTTGAAGACGAAGATATTCTGCCAGTTTCTGACTGAAGTCACTCTTCTTGCTACATAGAAGGTACATCATGACTAGTTCAAATTATCTTCTTAGCAAGCTTTAACAAACAGTGCTGATAGTGAATTTGGAAATTATTCGTCACCTTCAAAATCAGTTATTTATGTGTGTTTTCAACACTCAACCTTTCTGAATCAGAAAAAGGAGAAATTTGTATTATGTCAGCTATCTGTTTCCAAACTGGTCTGACATTTTACTCAGTTCTTAATTTAAAAGATCACAGCTATACTAGTGTAGAAAGTGAAATGCGTACCTTCACGTACTGTCCAAATGGTATTTTAGTCGCTTGCATGATCAGTATTCAGTAGCATTGCAGTTCTGTGGCCCTGTCTTCGTTTCAGTTGAAGTACTTGTCCTTTAAACCAACCACACTGTTATTCAAGTTCATATCCTTGTAACAGCAACCCTGAGAAACAGTCTGATAGATGGTTCCTTTATAAGCCAAATTTCCTAGATTCATGTCTCCTTGGAGCTTTGTTCTCTCCCTCTTTCATGTATATGGAAAAAGTTACTTGTGTCACCACAATCACTTACAGCTCCTACTAGTCCTATACTCCTATTCGTCTAAAGTAGATGTTAGTCTGTCCCATATGCCAGGCCACTATGCAGATGATTTGCTGTAACCTATTCATGTAGACTCCAAAATGTTTTTGTAGAAAAACTGGGTTTTTAGAAAAAAAGAAAAGTATCATGCCAAGAATGTGGAGATCATCTCACAAGGCTGGAATAATGTATTTTCCCTAATGTTTAGGAATTGATGATGATGCTTCTAAATTATTGTGACCTCCATCAATATGGGTGACCTGTATACAAGTTTTGACTAGCAATTATGTCATCGCTACTCAAATAAGTGCTTTTGCAATTTTTGCCTATGCAGGGTATTGCACGATTTCGATAGTTTCTTCCAGAACAGAAGAAGATTTCCTTGGGACATTCTGTTTGCAACATCTCTGGGGCATAATGATAACCCATTGTGGCACCTGAACATAAAAGGAAAAAAGAAGAAGCATGTCATTCAAATGCACCATTTTGGGTTATTGATGACTGTTGCCTTTTCTCATCAACTGTGTGCTGCTTCCACAAATCAAGACATTAACACAGGTGCAATGAATCCAAAGGGAATAAAAAAAGAAGAAGAGGCAATTATGCTGTCCAATTTTTCTCCTATTTTCTAACTTTTTTGAGGGTGAATTGTTCCCATTTAATAGTTCCAATTCCCAGTTGGGAAGACCAATGAAAATTTCAGAATTGTCCCTCTTTTAAGGTAATTCTATCATTGTTGTAAATAGGAAACTTCTTTGTTGTGTAATATATTGCCTTAATTTTTAAGCAAGCTTTACAGGGTAGGGCACCTTTGTGTTTGTTTGTTCTGTGTGTGTGACCGTGGGTGGATGTGTGTGTGAGAGAGAAAATGAGACCATTTTTTTTTATTTCGTTTTTGTGGCATCTATTTGATAAATTAAATGATCCTACATAAGAGAGTTTTGATGATAATCCCAACATCATGATCATGTCCAATAGGCATGCATATTACCATTATTACTTTTCTGAATTGGAATCAAAATAAAGGTTACTTTAAATAATCATATTAGTTGATAAAATATTTGAACAAAGAGGTCTTGAAGGAAAATCCAGAAAATATTAGTAGTATATTGAATGTCAAGCCTGAAAAGTTTTGGGACCTCAATAAGAAGAGATCATTATATCTACTACCCCATCCTTTAAGAGAGGCATTTTTTTTAAATTAAATTTGCCAAAAAATCAAAATATAAGTCTAATTTTGTAACAGAGTATTCAGCAAATATCCAGCTCTCACATTCAAATAAGTGAAGGGAGTCGTACTGGAAAAAGAATCAGAACTTATGGGGACCCTAGAAGGGTATCCTGCAAATGTTTCAGTGTTGATACCAAGAAGAACCTCTGAATACAATCTGAGAAGAAACAAATTCAAGACAACCAGAATCTTTGTGGAGACAATACAGCAAGGTTACATTAAAGGAAACTGATTAAAACAATAAGTAAAAGGTCTATTCTTGTTTTTTTTCAATGTATCACTGCCTCACCAGAGATGCATGATACGTTTCTCACTATATGCCGCAAACAGATTATACATCTCACTCAAAACCAAAAAATAACACCTAAACGTAACTCAAAATCGAAATCCTTGAACACAAAAATCCTTTTATAGCTTCTATTTCTAAACTTAAATTCTTCAAAACAGGCCTCCAGTTAGCTCTAGATAAGATAACCAATTCTCTTTAACATTCCAACTGAAAATGTACTATCAAAGGAGTATGCAAAATTCACAGTTTGCCAGCTACATCATCTTCTTCACCTACTATAACATCCTGAATTCCAATATCCTCCTCCTAGCCAGCCATTCCTGTACCAAGTGAAAATCATAAAATATCAGAAGATAGGTTTGTAGTGGATAACTAATATGATATTCAAATAGAAGAAACAGTTTGCTATTGGCTTCAAAAAGTATAACTACTTCTACCATGAGTTTATAGAAATATATAAGATAAGAAGTCATAGAAACATGCACATTCTAACATAAGTTCACAAACTACGTAACTTATGAGGAAACCAATATCATGCACAGTTAAATTCGCAAGTACATTACTAGTCCAAATTCACTAGTATAATAATTCCTAATAATAGTCGGGTCATGGAACAAATGATGAATATCGACTATATTACATGTGAAACTTTTGAAATTTTCTCATTTGAAGTCCATATCACATGTTTCTAGACTAGAGAGAGCTATGTGCAAGAATGACGATGCCAAACTTACGGCTGAAGAACACTTCCTCACCTACACCTTTGTATCTAAAACCTCCCAAAAATCTGTATGTGAAAAACTTTCAATGTATATTTCATTATTTTGATAAGTAATCTTGAAATGTATATTACAAAATATAATTTTCTGATAAGTGAGATGTTTTTTAATGTATTTTATGTAATTTGATAAACACCCACTAATAAAGACAGCTTTACGAAAACTAAAGGCAGTACAGCCCGATCATGTGCTAAGTTTGGCCAATAAATACGTCGTAGTCAAACTTATAAAGGTAGACGGAAGATGAAGCCTTTCTGCAAGAAAGGTTTTAATTTATATTCTGGGTTTATTGAATAGAAGTTTATATGAATCTCACCAAGAGTGCTGCAAGTTCAAGGGGGCACCAACTACTTTTCTTGGTCATGGTAAATTTCATTAGAGAAAAAAATGAAATAGGTTTGATACATTTTTGGTAGATTTAGAATTGTAAGAAAGGCTGTTGAAGTGACCTGAGGTAATAAGTAAAGCAAGAACAAAAGTTGCCTTTAACCTATAATGCTTGGAACAAATAGGTGACCATAAGCTGCGCCCAAGTGCAGGGATTAGACCAGCAACTGTGAGGCTCTTCCATCCATATTTAGATAGTTACTGAAACAACCCGGGTCAAATCCCGAGTCCGGAACAAATCTTGGGTCAAATCCCAAGTCCGAATCGAATCTATCAAAATAAGGCCTCAAACTACTGGCCCAATAGTATCTTCTTGGGTCATCTTAGCCCACCACAGGCTCCCAAAAGGTCATGACTTGAAGGTACTATTGGTAGTAACTTTATTTCCTTATATGCAGACAAATTTTCCCCCTATCTTCTGATGTGGGACTGGGGTGTTACAACTCCCCCACTTAAATTTCTGACGTCCCCGTCAGAACCGATCACACACACGGTCCAAAGATCTTTGCCTCTCTAGCCATTGTGGAATAATACCGGCTGGCTTCGTGTCCCCACCTCCGGACCTTCATCTCTCCATTGTAGGATAATACCACCAGCCTTCGTGTCCCCACCTCCGGCAACCCGATCGGATGACCCGACCCGAGCTTTCGAGAGTCGGCTCTGATACCATATGAAACAACCCGGGTCAAATCTCAAGTCCGGAACAAATCTTGGGTCAAATCCCAAGTGCGAATCGAATCTATCAAAATAAGGCCTCAAACTACTGGCCCAATAGTATCTTCTTGGGTCATCTTAGCCCACCACAGGCTCCCAAAAGGTCATGACTTGAAGGTACTATTGGTAGTAACTTTATTTCCTTATATGCAGACAAATTTTCCCCCTATCTTTCGATGTGGGACTGGGGTGTTACAGTTACATCCCTCAACTTTTTATTTTTAATTTTTTTCTGATAGGTGCTGCAACCTCAAAACTTAAGCCAAACTAACACAAGCTTTGAATCATAACCTCAGGTAAATTAAAATCCTGGATAGATGCTAATTAGGCTTGCCCTAATTCTGCAAAAGCCAAGAGGTAATGTAGAATACTTAAATTTTTTGGCTTTTAAAATTTTTTTGACCTAAGATGACTTGCATACACCCATACGCCATAATTTAAAGCATGGGCTGCACACCATAGCTTCAATCCATGCCCAACATTTGGAAATTTCATAACATGCATTGCTAAAACTACTCTAGTAGCAAAGCACTCTACAGAAAAAATAATACTTTGATTAATCCCAAAAATAAATTACATGGTCATCTCAATCCAATAAAGTCCTGGTTTTCCCTTTTTCTTATAAACTATTTGGAATCAGTAATACTGGCACCAAACTTGGACCGATTGCACCTGGAAATATCTCTACATGAATTTTCAGAGATACATGATTCCATAAATCTGAGTTCAGGTATTTTAGTAAGAAATCTCGTCTTAATTCAGATCAAATGTTCAAGAATTCCTACATCCATCAACCCTAGACTAAAATAGGGAAGATTGGTTGCTAGAAATAACACTTGGAAGTCTTAAGTTAAAGGCTAATGTTCAGTTATTTGATGCGTCTTTGGAACCACATCAATGAGCTTTAATATAATAAAAGCAGTGTAAGACTTCTCAGTATCACTAAATTTAAGTATGAAGTACAAAGCTTGATATACAATTCTTCATCCCCACTTATGATGAAGCTCCAGTAGGCATTCCTAGTCAAAAACTTCAAATATGAAATCTATAACTATAAGATCAAGCGTCATTCCATCACAAACAATCCAGCCTGTGAAACCAAATTACATGGCTTTCTAAATCTTTCTTGTTCTAACACCATTAGTTATTACAACTGAATTGGCAATTCAGGTCAACACAATCTCAGAGATTCGCCAAGTCCAAAAGGGAATATTTAAGTCTATGATAAGTGCCAAGCTACCCAGAGTTACAGGATAATAGTACATCATTTATATATATAACATATTGTAACACCCCCCACTCCCACATCGAAAGATATGGGAAAAAATTGTCTGTAGTTAAGGAATTAAGTTACTACCAATAGTACATTCAAGTCGTTACCTTTTGGGTGAACCTGTGATGGGCTAAAATGACCAAAGAATATACTATTGAATCAGTAGTTTAAGGCTTTATTTGGATGATTGACCCAAGCTTTGTTCCGGACTCCGGATTTGAACCCGGTTGTTTCATATGGTATCAGAGCCGACTCTCGAAAGCTCGGGTCAGGTCACCCGATCGGTTTGTCGGAGGTGGGACACGAAGGCTGGTGGTATTATCCCACAATAGAGAGAAGGAGATCCAGATGTGGGGACACGAAGTCAGCCAATATTATCCCACAATGGCTAGAGAGACCGTTGTGTGATCAGTTCTGACGCCCACAATGGCTAGAGAGACCGTTGTGTGATCAGTTATGACGGGAACATCAGAAATTTAAATAGGGGAGTT
The DNA here is from genome assembly GCA_020205505.1 of Panax japonicus. Classification (NCBI taxonomy): domain Eukaryota; kingdom Viridiplantae; phylum Streptophyta; class Magnoliopsida; order Apiales; family Araliaceae; genus Panax; species Panax japonicus. The sequence continues at coordinate 25,224,285 of CM035094.1, forward strand.
TGTAACACCCTAGTCCCACATCGAAAGATATGAAAAATTTCAGTGTTCTAAAAAGTCGGCCTAGTCGGCGACTAGGTCGGGGTCGGAGGCTCGCCGAGTCGACCAGGCCCTAGTCAGTTGCTTTAGTCGCTGGCCGACTTAGTCGGCCTCAAGTCGGCAACTAGTCGGTAAAGTCGGGACAAATCGGAACAAATCGAACGACGACTGCTTCTTCTTCCTTCGAGGCTTCGACCGACGACGTCGACTCCTTCTCGCCTGACCGACGACGACGCTACTGTTTCTTCTCGCCGACGACTACGTTACTGCTGCTGCTCACCGACTACTGCTGCTGATGTTCGCCGACAACTACTGTTGCTGCTCGCCGACTACCGCTGCTGCTGCTCGCTACTGTTTCTTCTCGACTACGACTACGCTTCTTCTCGCCAACGCCGACGACTACGCAGAACAAATACTGATATAAGGTACTGATATAAGGCTTATATAAGGTACTGATATAAGGCTTAACAGTTTCTCTAATTTTTTTTTGTAAACAGTTTACATTTTTTTTTTGGTTTAGTTAATTAGTTCCTTAGTGGGCATTAAAGAAAAGGTTGGATAAATTAAATTAGTTAATTTTTTTAGTTAATTGTAATATTTCATTTTAATTTTTAAATTGTTTCAATTTCATTTGGTTAATTTGTTTCATGTTTTGAACTTAGAGCGTCGAACTATTTGGGTTTACTTAGTTTCCATGTTTTTATTTGATGATTTGTGTTACTTATGTTATTCTACTTGTTCAAAACTTATGAAGGAGGAAGGAAAATATATATTTTTTAAAAAAAATTGAAAATCCGACTAGCCGATTAATCCCCGATTAATCCCCTAGTCGCTAGTCGGTAGCCAACCGACATGGGACCTGACTAACGACTTTTAGAACACTGGAAAATTTTGTCTGTAATTGAGGAATTAAGTTATTACCAATAGTATCTTCAAGTCATGACCTTTTGGGTGAGCCTGTGGTGGGCTAAGATGGCCCAAAAAAATACTATTGGACTATGGTTTAAGGCTTTATTTGGATGGATTTGATTCAGACTTGAGATTTGACCCAAGATTTGTTACGGGCCCCGGATTTGACCCGAGTTGTTTCACATATTAATCTTATCATTCTTTGAAGTTTAGTAGTTATAGCCACAACAATTGGATGAAGCTATCAAGTAGCCCCAAAGCTATGTACAATTCTTCGGTTCTCAGGGCAAGTATCTGAGAATTGTTTTATGCTCTGATCTCCAATCTACTACAGTTTTTCTAATTATTTTTTGACAAGTAAACAGTGTATAAAAATATAAGTTTAATAAGCTACTCAAATCACTCCAACTCAAATCATGAGCATCTCAAGTTAAAACTCAAACAGAAATTGACTCCTAATAATGGAGATGATAGCTACCCTACTTTTTCTCATAGATGGCTTTTTTTTAATTTTTATATTTGAAACACATAATACAGCCATACAGCATGATGACTGTATTAATGGCCTGGGAAAGAATAACAGTTCACATCGATCAAGGAGCTAAAGCTCTAGAGGTCAAATGGAAATCCTATCCTTATTGTTACTCATTATCATGCTGATGCAGAAATGTTATCCCTATTCTGTTACTCATTATCATGTTGATGCAGAAATGCGGAAAAGGCATTTCCGAAAATGAATACATTTACTTACGTGATCTATAAAAACATACTCCCTCTGTTCCACACTTTCACAGAAGAGTCTCATTTGTCAAAATTTTATGGTCCACAAATGAGTCATCTTGTAAAATGACAATATCCTCGTGTTTGCCATCATAATTTCATTATCATGCCACCACTACTAAACTAACAATTTATAATTTTTAGAGGTAAGCATGGCAAGGAAAAAGCATCCCTAATGTTTTCTAAGTTTGTAATGGGAGTCTTTTTGTGCAACGGAGGGAGTACTTACACTATAAGAGTAGTCATGAGAAAGCCCATATACTTGAATAAAGTGGCCACAATTCCCCGTATAGTAAGAAAGTAGACAACCTATTACATGATTTAGTTTATCCAAACAAATTATGATATAAATTTTAGCATTTTTTTCTTTTCTTATGCAAACTGTAAATTATCATGTCTTTAAAGCGTATATACAATCTCGTAAAGCAATACTTTCAGCTGAACTAGATTTGTCCAACTCAATAGAAAACTTCAATCAAACAACGTTCACATGTGATGATTCAAAAACCTTGTTCTTGTCTACTTTCCTAATACAATTAGACTAGGATCCTCACTCCAGTAAATTGAATTCGGCAATATAACAATCGTAGAAAGTAGAAACACGTAGTGCACAAAATTAAGGAGATGAATTTCGAAATACAAAATCCTGCAAAAAAAAGTTCTTGATATGTAATAATCATAGTTATCAAGCGACAAGTCGAGGCGAGGCTTAAGCGCTTAGGCCCGAATAGTCGTCCATAAGTCGACAAGTAGTTAAAAATGTAAATTTTATCAGAATAAAATTATATATATTTAATATTTATATGAATATTGATATATTTATTTTTCTAATGATTTACCATATTCATAATGCAGGTTGTAGCCTATCAAATCACAACAAGAAGTGAACAAGATTAAGTCAAAATGAATAATTTTATTATAATTGTAAACTTGTAATTTTTTAAACTTGTACAAACTTCAAATTATATAAACGGTAATACATTTGTAATATTTAATTTAATTAAATACAATTCTTAAATTTATATTAAATTTCTTAAGTTTTAATATTGTATATATAGAATGCCATAATTAAGCATCTTATTTATAATTTTACATTAAGATGTTACATTAATTTTACAAAAGGGCAGAATTATGTTATGTACTATATTTATAATATATAGCAGTATAGGCAGCAATGACAAGTAATAAAGTTATAAATTATGTACTATATATAATATAGTATTATAGACAGCAACACATGCCGCAGAACACACAAGACACAACACAATTATATATAATACTCCTAGGCCCTAGCTAGTCATTTTGGAACAATTAAGCAGCCGCAACAGTCAGCACACACATAACACAAGTCGCACAACACAAGCAATAAACTAGAACCAGTGAAGAAGGAAGAACCGAAAAAACAGAGGCGAAGAACTGAAGAAAAAAAACTGAAGTAGCAAACTAGCAGGAGCGAGAAGAAGAGGAAAGAAGAACTGAAGGAAAGAAGAAAAGAAAAGCCGAGAAGAAGAGAAACCTCATGCCGCCGTCGGAGTCGTTAGAGGTCATCGCCTCGTCGGAATCGTCTCGTCGATGTCACCGAACTGCCGAAGTGAGTCGCCTTCTCTCCCTCACCCTCTGTTGTATGTTCGCGAAGTGGCTCGACTGATCTGATCAATCTTAATCTGGTTTTAGTTTGTTTTTTTTAACCCAATTGGACTTTAGGTCGAATTATAACCAGCATCACCAAGTCGCCCAATCTGCTTCCAAGTCATCCAAGGTGATGGCGATGACATATCCAACTAAGCGCACGCCTTTTTACCCCTCTAGCAAGACGTTCGGACAACTTGGCCTAACCCAGTGAGTGGACACCTAGGCGATAACTTAACAACAATGGTAATAATGGCATATCCCTCCATATATTTCAAGTTTCATATTAAAAATAAGGAATTATAATGATCCACGACCACTTGAATTTCGGTCATAAAAGATTTTTACACTTGCATTGTCACCTATGAGACTGCTTTCAATTCATTAAAATGACAAGGAGTTCACTTCTGCAACCTCAATGATTGAAAAAAAAGAGAGTCCAGGAATAGGAACTTTGCTGCCAAGCAAGAATCAAGGATAAGACGGGAACAGATCCAAGAGTCGAGTACAATATTTATTTATTTTCTTTTAATAAACAAGAATTTATTCATAGAGGCACCAAGAGGGTTTACCATGTACAATCTAATTAACAAAACAGCAGGAAAACCACATGAAACCAAATCACACAAGCGAAATCATGTTCCTATACTAAACTCCGACAAAATATCAACAACAGCAATAACTGATCAAGGCTAAACCTCATCTGCACTCGAAAAGAAAAATAAAATCATACATAAGCATTTATATGTTCGCAATTGGTCATTCATCAACCATTTAGCTCCTCCATATCACCACAGTCGATCAGAAAGCATATCCCACTTAGCATGACTCCTTTTCAGAACTCGATCCCCTCCCCCACAAGCACTCATAAATTGGACTGCTGAAACAAGCATTCACCCATGATATCCCCACAAAGAGAAAACCATCAGCCATAGCTGACTAACAGTCTTAAAACGAAGAAACAAATTATCTAACAGACTCCCTGACACATGTAATACTGATTCACGACAATTTTACCACTCCTCTATAAAGGTCTTGGGATAAATCTTCCTAAATGCTGTTGTCCACGTAAAGAAAAGCCACCTTTCGTGGAACCCACTTTCCAAACACTCCGCCATAGAAACGTTGATGCACCCCTACCACACAGAAGATGATAATAAGATCTAACCAAAAAAAGATTGGCCACTACTATAAGCTCCCCAACACACTCAATACACACATGATCACTAAGCTGCCCAAACTCATAGACTTTGTTCTATGACAAATGATTTCTCAATCATAAATTTAAAGTTTCAAACCAACTAACTAAAGCTTCAAAATGAGGTTCATTGTAATTTTTAATTGATTTTTAATCCTGCAATAAATTAATGAAAAGACAAAGGAAGAAAAAAAAGGCTGGTTGCAGAATTTTTTTACAACAACTGTATATTGTTTAGTTCCTAAGATAATATATGTGCATGATTCCATTAGAAGTTCTAGAAATTAATATTTTGATCTCAATTACTCCCTCCGTCCCATAGTTATAGGCTGATTTTTCATTTTGAGATGTCCCAATATATAGGCTACTTACTATTTATAAAATTTAGTTGGTTCATTGTTTTACTTTTATGCCCTTATAATAAATATTCAACCATTACTCTTTTTTTGAAGAAACAACATTCAATGTCATTATTTTTATCACCACATTTAATGTTGTTGTATTCTCTTTGGTTAAAATTATATGGTTATGGACTTTAATGGTCAATACACGTCAATCAATGAAGTTGAGAGTTCCAGTGTGATAAGTAAGGAGTAATTAACTTGTTCATTAATTCTATATTAAGGGGTATATGTGGAAAATTATGTTAAAAATTGCCACTTAAACTGATTTTCTTAAACTATGTGCCAAAATAAATCAGCCTATAATTATGGGACGGAGGGAGTATTTCTTTTTTCCCCATTTAATTGCTGAAGAAATGGAAAAGGGGAATGGAAATATAAAACCACTTGGTTTAAGCTTTTTAGTAGACATCATTTGCAAATCATCGCTACCAAATACTGTAATGAACAAGCTCCATGATATGTAAATAAACACGTCCATGCAATTTGACAATTCTGTATAAATGTTGTGGAAACAGAAATTTATCAACTAAAACACGTGTCATTTAGATTATCTTAGGATATGTTTTAGCTACCTATTCTAGCAACAAAGCTTTTACTCAATGAGACTACTCTACAGGATGTTATGACCAACATTCTGAACAAGCAATCATATTAGTGTTGTAACCTATCTGTGCATTAGACAGTACACAATACTGAAATTTGATCACATAAACAGTAGCAAGAAAACTAGTAGGTCAAAAGTAGCTCTTACCTCTGTTTGACTGTCCCTTAGAAACACTATAACCACCAACAAAACCAGGAGAACTTTTAACCTGCATATCACTAGCTCCATTGTCCAAGCCCATAACCAAATGCACCAGATTCCTCTCGCTCAGGATTTGCTGAGCGCCAGGTGTTGTCTCCATATACTGAATTACTAGCATATAAGTCTGCAAAAGCCCCATCATAGCCACCATTTGATGCAGCATAGGATGATGTGGGTGCACCAGTAGTTGCACTATTTCTTCCATACCCCCCTGCTCCCAAATTGCAACTGTTATCAGCACCTCCATAACCAAGATTCCCACCCTGACTAGAAACATTTCCCCCGCCTTGCGGTGAAATTGGAGAAGACCCCCAATTAAGTGCACTATTGCCAAAGTTTCCTCCTCCAAGATTACCAATTCCAGATCCCACATAGCCACTTGAATTTGTAGAATTTGCTCCGTAGTTAAGCCCCCCAGTACCCCACAAATTTCGAGTTTGTGAACTAAAAAAAGAAGTGTTTCCTCCATTCCCACCATCAAAACCCATAGAATTACCAAACCTGTTTGAATTACCAACATAGTAAGGGCTCATTCCCCTTCCATAGCTGATAGTATTATTGAAGTTTGCATTTCCTCCATAATTTGGGCTCATCCCTGGCTCAAAATTCAAGCCCATTCCATAACCAGAACCAAATGGAGCAAACCCACTCCTTCCAGCAGTAATTGGACTGAATCTACCATCCATCCTTACTCCATACCCTCCAACTGCACTAGGTGAGTATCCCTGATTGTAGCCAGTAAGGAAATTATTCATCCTACTCAATCCATAATTGTATCCACTGATTGGGCTTCGGATAGGACTAGGTGATAACTCTTTTGGAACTGCACGTTTGACCTCTACCATTTTACCATTAAGCTCATGAAAAGTTTTGAGCAACACTTTGTCCACTGCATCCTCTGCATCATAAGTGATGAATCCAAAGCCTCTTGGCCTCTGAGTGTTGTGATCATACATCACCACAACATCTGTTATTGTCCCAAATTGCTCAAAATAATTTTTAAAGTCCCTCTCCGTGACAGTAGAAGCTAAACCTCCAACAAATATTTTTCTTGTGCGAACTGGACTGGGAGAACCCTGAATGCTACCACTGTTTCTACTCATTGTGCTATTATGATCATCCCTTGGAACAGCCTTTTTCGCCTCAACCTAAAAAATGAGAATTTGAAGATTAAAAACCAAGCTCATAGTAAACATGTATTTTAAGTTAGAAGTCATATCAATACGAAAAGGTCTACTGCTAGATCATAAGTAAAAAAGAAACAGTAAAATAGGATCAAAAGGTTACTCTTTTACTCATTTACTGATAAGAACACAATGTCAGGTTACCACAAACTCTACTGAGGTAACTACATTGGCTCTACTTTGAGATATGTCATTGTATGAATTATATTATTTGTTTAAATCAAACCCTTAACAAATTTAGATTCGGATTTGATGATAAAAATTCATTTCCCTTTTGTGGAGCAATTCTCTTCAATAAATTAACTAATATGGATGTGGGCATCTAATGAACAACTTACCATCCTGCCATCAAGATTGTGCTTCTCCTTAATAACCCTATCAGCGACAACAGGGTCGGCAAATACAATAAAACCAAAACCACGAGCACGTCCTGTTGTGCGGTCCTTCATAATCACAGCTTCCAACACCTCACCATAACTACTAAAATACTCCTTGAGACGTTCTTCGTTTGTGTCCCATGAGATTCCACCAATGAATAGTTTGCCTAGATCCGATTGCATATTTCCTACCTACCAAAAAATTTCTTGTCATTCTAAATTCCAAACTATAGAATCACAAATTGCCGTTATTCAATTATAAATAAAAGGCAAAACTTTAGGGTCAATCCAGATACAGCTCAATACGCCACATAAAGTAAAAACTCATCAAAGTTCTCTAATTGTTTTATCAGTTCATGAAATAAAAATGTAGACTCAAAATTAATCAAACAACAAGCCACATACCTTACTTTCAAAAGTTACAAAAAAAAACACAAAATAGTATGTCTGATACCAATTGGATTTTCTCGGATTCAATCAAAGAAAGTCGGATCCTTGGATGATCAATTAAACAACAATTCAATATTCCTGGAAAATAAAGAAAAAATTAGAAATCAACAGTGATTTAATTATATTAGCAAAGGCCCTCATCAAGATCACAGTACTGACTTCAAATTACAAGAATCAACACCCAAGTTCAGATTTTTGACAAAAACCCACCCGATTTAATAAAACCCAGATGAGAAATCTTGAAAAATACTAAGATCTGGTAGGAGGAGGTGTAATAAGAACTGAGGGCATGTTCATCCTCCTCAGTATGTGCCCCCTGTGTTTCTCTCTCCTTGTGTTCTTTCAGTTCTTCAAAATTTGATTTCTTTGAGTAATGTGAAATTAGATACACACCAAAACAGATGGAAAGATATGTAAGTCCAGAGCAAAGAAAGAATGGGAGAGGAATGTCTATAAGCTTATATATATATATGGAAAAATATTTGAATTTCATTTTCAGTTTAATATTATTGTAAGAAGAATATTGGGAAATATGCGGTAATGAGAGAAAAGAAAAAGGGAAAAATGGAAATGGCATGTATCGATCTGATTATATTCTGATAAATGGAAGAATTGCTTGTCGTATAAATTGAGCCTTATATACTTAATGGAAAAATTCATATTATCAGTGTATGTATGTGCATGAAGAATGATGACCATGCATACCTATGCGTGCCACTGGCCCACCAGACCATACTATGCGTTGCAGCTAATATTTGGTGATGAACGGTTAGATCGCTTGGATAATCTAGTACTTGTATTCGATTTTTTACGATTTTTTTCATTTAAATAAGGTAAAATTGTGACCACCTTGAGCTTCAAAACTTACTCCTATGAAACTAGTAAAAGTCCCTTTCTTTCTTTCTTTTCCTTTTTTTTTTACAAGAAAATCTTGTTGAGCTTATTATATAACTAGTCAAAACGGGCCAGTTTGAAATAAATTTTAAATATTAACATTAAATAATTATTATTCCTTTTGTTCTGTAAAAAATAGATTAGTTCAAATTTTAAAATTAAATTGACCAATTTTATGATTAAAATTTGTCTAATTTTCTTTTAAATATTGATAAGAGATTATTATAACTATAAGAAACAAACGACCTTTAATTTACTACTACATCCAATTTTTAGAAGTTCAAAAATATAAACAAATGTACTTAATTATCAATTCTATAATTAGTCAATTTGATCAAAAAAATAAAACTAAAACCAATTTTTTCGGAACAGGGTGAGTATTTTATATGAATAATTTATATGCACAAATTATAAATAAATGGTAGGGCCCTGCCAATAAAATCTTTAAATTATAGGTCCCACTTCTTGTTTCTTCTTCTTCTTTTTTTAATATTATTTGTGTTATGTAAAATTTGTAACTATAGAATTATTTAATATTATTTGTGTTATTGTGCATATAAAATTACTCCAATGATATAATTTAATAAAAGAAGCTCGTCTGAAAAAACATGTCTAAATTACACATTTTCAAATATAAAATGAAAAATTATTTACTCGCACCTTTACATTTAATTTTTGTAAAAAGCATAATCAAGTTCTATGGTGTAGAGGGAATATGTATATTTTATTACATTTTAATTCTACAACTAGGAGAAGTTGGGGAGGAAAATTAGAAGAAATCGTGAGATGACATGATCTTACATAATAAAAAGACATATTTTGCTACCAAATATTAAACTTATTTTATATATTTTTAAATAACATTGGGGAGAGTTGTCATGAAAATATGTTTTGGCACAGTGTTTTTATATGATTCTTTTGTGCAAGTTTTTATATACAATTTTACCTTGTGAATATAATTTATTCTTTTATTTATAAGAATATTATATTAATTGTATGAAGGGGAAAAAAGAAGAAGATATTATTATGGGGGTGATTATTTATAAACTTTTCATATTAATTAAAATCTTCTTGAATAACAAAGTTTATTTATATATGTTATGGGGGTCATTATTTATAATTTATGCATGATAATTTTGACATATTTGTTATTTGAGCGGGTAGTAATATCTATTAAATATACTAAAACACAGTACATGACACAATAATTTGACATATGTCTTTCTAAAAAAAATCAACACATGTCCATCATAATTAATGCTCTTTATTACCCTTGACAAAAATGCTCATCTAAAATAACAACTGAGGTTGTAAAAACCCTAAATTCAATCCCTTAATTCCCTTAAATCTGGAATCATATATTCAAATATGAAATATGGCAACTAAATTCATTTCGTATTCTTTCAAATTCATTCAAACGGCGAAAAAGAATCAGCCCAAAATGATGAACATCATGAATCGGACCTAAGGAAGAAGCAGACCACGGCGAGCATTCGATCTGTAAGCGCACCACGGCAAAGAAGAAGCAGGCCACGGCGAAGAAGAATCAAGCCCAAAGCCTAAACATCTTGAATCAGAACACAAAGAAGAAGCATACCACGACGAAGAAGAAGCATACCACTTGATTTGTAAGTACACGGCAAAGAAAAAGCACACCATGGCGAAGAAGAAACAGACCCAATAGAGGAAACTGATTCTTATTGTGACCTTCGATCTGTAAGACTTATTTTTATTTTGATTGTATCATGAATGGTTCAATGTTGCCATTTTTATTGCTCTTATATTATTTGGATATAATGATTGTTAGATCTAATAACTTACAATTGTGGTATCTGTGCTTTAATATGTAAAGTAAATGAAGCCAAGTCGTAGGTCTAGTCCATTGTGATCCAAATTCTATTAATAAGAAATTCGTGTGAACAGTGCTAAAAAGAATCGCTTTTTCTTTAATCTTTGTGCTAATATTCATTAATTAAGTGTATAAAAATATTTTTATACTGTTAAACTATCATATGCATATTGATTGTGCTTCCTATTTCATTTTAGAATCTACCAACAAAATGAGCACAAGTACTACATTTGTGAGAGCAAACAAAACATCCAGAATGCACCTGAGTGACATTTCAAATGGTAATTATTCCATTAAATCTTTGTATTTATTTCTTCGTCAAAAAATTTTTTTATCCTAATATCATATGAATTTTTTATGTAGTTTGTACAAATCTCAATTCAGCTTTTGATGAAGTTGCTGTTAATCGTATTGATTCAATACCAAATATACATTTACAAACAGCAAAACTTTGGCAGCGTATAAATCAGCAAAATTGTGTTCACCCAGTACCTAATGATGGTATTTCTATATTCAATTTCTTTACATATGAACTTTGAAATTCAAATTAATTTCATGAAATCTCATTTTTTTTTTAATCATGACACAAAAGTTATTCAAGGAAAGGAAAACACTCCAGTTAGAAGAGAAAAATTTCATCTTTCGGCTAATGGTATATGATGTTTCCATTTTAATTTTCTTTGCATTATTGAATTGAAAACGTTATAATAATTCAATAAATGTGGGATGTCACATTTATATATGTTTGTGTATTTGTTATTATATTATAGGTAGATCCAAGGAACCTTTCTACTATTTCTACTTTATTGCTCAATTCATCCAATATTGTCACTGGAAGAGATATGCTTAATAGGACACATAAAAAGTCAAGAATGTCGATTTCCGACATTTCCAACGGTAATAAATGTTTACTATTTTGCTTACTAAATGTGCTAAACTATGATTATGTATCATAACCATAAATTTAGTTATTTTATGCCATTTGAATAGATCTTAGTACAACCTTTAATGAATTAGATGTCAATCATCCTGAATCGTGTTTTACTGAATCGATGCAAACATCAAGGTTTAATCAACAATATACTCTGCATTCCAACAGACATAATGTTACTCAAAATAGGAATAGTAAAGCATCTCAACCAAGATCGGTACATATTGCAGATCATGTTAATGCATCTATGAATGAACAAATACTTTATACCAACAGATTTCAAACTTTAGAAGTTTTTATTGATCCCCATGACAATGGTATGATGTTACCTTAATCTACTAATAAATACCATAAACATTTAAATTTATAATATTTTAACATCATTCTTATTAAAATTAGCAAATATATTAAGCATTCGTATGTCTAAATACTATTTAAAATTTATTTTTAAAATGAAAATAGTATTTTATCCCATTATTTGTCCAATTTTTTTATCAATAATTGTTCTTATAATATATTTATTAATATTTTATTTTAGGTGTAATAGATGTTGATGTTCATTCTGCTAAATATTCTTCAACTTGCTTATCATTAGGCATGTTCCAATATTTTTAAATTTTTATAACAATTATACTTTAATGATGATATATCCACTTAAATTTATTAAATTCAGATTAATGGGACATCGGTGACCCAAACTGGGAATGTTCATCATGTAATGTGTTGATGTGGTATCAGGAAAGAATAAACAAGAATCGAAAAAGCAAAAATACTGAATTCTTAATGTGTTGTACTGGAGGAAAAGTACAACTGCCTCAGCTGAAAGAACCACCCCATATTCTGAAAGCTCTTCTTAATGGTTCTGATCACAGAAGCAAGCATTTCATTGACAACATTTATGCATGCAATATAATGTTTTTTTTCAAATCAATGGGTGGGAAGATTGATTCATCACATAACAATGGAAAGGGTCCAGCTGTTTTTAGATTACATGGCTAAAATTGTCATAAAATTGGAAGTTCGATACCAAATATAGGATCCACACCAAAATTTGCTCAACTATACATATATGATACAGAAAATGAAATTACAAATAGAATTGGTTTAAATTCATATATAGAAGATAGTAGTTTGCATTCTCTACTTAACTCTTCTAATGAATTGTTGTTTCCGTTGCAGTTGTTGATTTAAAACTGGTTGTCTATTGTATTCTATTAGATTTTTTCCCGTTTAAGACTAAGGATAAATTTGTTGTATATTATCTTAGTCATAATATTCTTTACTTGGCTAGTTAAGCTCACCCTTTTCCTTTTTGTTCCATTTTTCTTTTCAAGAGGCGAGAATGTAGCGAGTACTAGTCGGGGTATGGAATGAAGGTTCTAGAGAGAATTGTTTAATAGTCCTCACCATTTTTGTAAAATAATGTATCAATAATTATGATGGGAATTTATTTACGTGTGGATATTGTCTAGACGACAATATCTGTATTTAAACTCACAGTTTATATGTTGTAATAATAAAGTTGTAGTTATTTTTGTACCATGTATTTGGCGACTCAGAATTAGTTGGATGGAATGGACCTATTTTGGGGGCGTCACAGTTGGTATCAGAGCTTAGGAATATGATCTCTGGCGGAGATCGGGGAATAGAACTAGGAGGGGAGAGACGAGTAAATCCTTCGCTAGTGTGTCATACCTAAGCTTATTTGTTAGTTGGTCAGTATATAGGGATATTATGTGATATATTGATTTCCTTAATTAACCCTTATTTTATGACAGTATTTGAGAATGTCGACTTAGAATATTAACAGTGGAGTAAATGAGACCGTGGAGACGCCTGTACTCACCAACGAGAAGAACGTGCAACAGGTTGGCAATGTTCCTCATGTGAACAACACCACTGAGCAGATGATGAACGAGGGGATGTTTAGAAGCTTTTTGCAGTTCATGCAAAATCAGACGAGGGAGACTCGTGTTCAAAATACAAGAGGAAATGATAGCAATTCACGGATTGTCACAGCCAATCAATTCAAAGAGTTGGAACCACCAAAATTCTGGGGAAAGCCGGATCCGATTAAGGCGGAGACGTGGGTCAAACAAATCACCAAGATATTCGATGTCTTGGGATGCACGTAGGAGCAGAAGGTGCCATTCGCCACCTTTATGTTCCGTAATGAGGCGGATTACTGGTGGGTGTCTGTAAAACGTACCCAGTCTGCCGCACTCCGCATGTCTTGGGAAACGTTTCAGAAACTTTTCAACGAAAAATACTTTCCTGAAAGTATTCGCCATATGAAAGAGGTAAAGTTTATTAGACTAGAACAAAACAACATGACAGTATCCCAATATGAGGCGAAGTTCGCAGAGTTATCCAGGTTTGCACCTCATTTGGTGGAGAATGAGGAATGTATGACGCGGATGTTTCTGAGAGGTTTGAAACCTGGCATACGTCAGTATCTCATTTCTCATAAATTTTCTCTCTATTCAGATGTTGTCAACAGGGCTCAGTTGTTAGAGGGAGATAACGAGTATGTTCAACCGATGGATCATAACCAGGATCATACCGAAGATAGAAGTCATCAGAATAATGATAACCAGCGGAGAAAGAAGAATACGGACAAAGGCGGTAACCACTCTGGTGGTAATCGTGGCCATGAAAATAGAAGAAGCGAGTCGGGAGGAAATTTTAAAAAGAGGAGATTCAACAATGACCATGTGAAGACGTCAGCGCCAGTAGCAACTGGTTCCAAGGGAGGAGAAAGACCACCGGTCGTATGTTACAAATGTGGGAAAGAGGGACATATCAACCCAACCTACCCGCAACAGTTTAAGGTATGCTATAATTATGGGAAAGAAGGACATATCGCTCGAGATTGTACGGTATCGAAACCCAGTCCATCGGGAATGGTGACTCAAAAGGATGTCCCAGAAAAGTCAAAGTCAACGGTTCCTGTAAGAGCGTTTGTTGTGACCGGTCAAAATGCGAGGAACCCGAACGAAGTTAACACGGGTTAGTTAATTATAAATTCTTGCGAAGTTTATACCTTACTAGGTACCGGTTCTACCTATTCTTTTATCTCTCTTGCTTGCGCTCAACGTTTGAACTTGACTACGGAGAAATTAGACTTTGACCTATTTATGGAGACTCAGTTAGGAGAAACTTTCATTACATCCGTTGTTTAGAAATCTTGCTTGATTCAGGTTGGCACTATCACATTACCTGTTTACGTTATTTCTATAGAGATATTTGCTTTTGATGTGATTTTAAGGTTAACTACTCATCATGCCAAAATTGATTACTTTCGTAAGGTTGTTAGTTTTCATATTCCTAAGCAACCTGTTATTTGAATTCAAGCAATCAAACCATTGTAGTCAAACATTTTCATATCAAGCCATGAGGTCATTCGTTTATTACGGATATCAAGTTTTCTTAGTCCATGTTATGGATTTGAATAAAGACACATCAGATTTGAATAATATTCCTGTTTTTATTGATTTTTCCTGACGTATTTCCTGAAGAATTTATTGGCCTACTCTCAGAGAGTGATATTGAATTTTGTATCGACTTTGAACCCAATACAAAACTCATTTCTAAAATCTCATATCGAATGGCTCCTATTGAACTTCAGGAGTTAAAAATTCAACTATAGAATTTGGTACCTAAGCCTTTATCTGGTGACTTCCTTTGTGTAATGCACCGAAGCCAGACTCTCCGTAGGGGACAATATTCGTGCGATAGTAAACTGATAGGTGTCATTGTAACGTGCTATCCAAGGTTGGGATATGAGTCACAGTTGAGAACAACCTAAGTCGGTAATCGAAATACGTAGCTTTCTAGGCTTAGTTGGTTATTATCGGAGATTCGTTGAAGGATATTCTCGAATCGCTACTCCATTAACGCAGCTGACTCGTAGAGATACAAAATTTGAATGGAGCAAGGAATGTGAGAAGAGCTTCGAAGAACTCAATAGGAGACTCATTTCGGCACATGTTCTGACCATACCATCCTGGAAAAGCGAACGTGGTAGCTGACGTGTTGAGTAAAAGATCGTATACGAGTACGAATGCGATATTTTCAAAGACCCATTTCATATAACTTACAAATGATAGATATAGAGTTAAAGACTCTATGGACTCACGTGATGATATACAAGTAGAACCGACTTTAATCGATAAAGTTAAAAACGTTCAAGCTACACACCGGAGCTGATGAATATGAAGAAGGAGGTACAAGAAGTATTTATCCCAAAAGCGAGAATTGGCGAGGTGAGGAAAGCTCAAACCATCGATTAATTAGTCCATTTGAAATCCTAGATCGAATAGGAACTGTGGCCTATAGACTCGTTTTACCGCCAAATATGATGCGTGTTCATAACGTTTTTCACGTATCGATGTTACGTAAATATGTGGACGACCCAAACCACATTATTAAGTTAGAAGCAGACGAGATAGCCGAAGACTTAACGTACGAGGAGGTACCTGTCAAGATCTTGGATAGGAAAGAACATGTCATATGTACCGAGGTTATACCACAAGTTAAAGTTTTGTGGAGAAACCATGCTATTGAGAAAATGACTTGGGAGTTGGAAATAGAAATGAAAGCGAAGTATTCTCATCTTTTCGAAACACTAGGTACGTACGTCAATTTCGAGGACGAAATTTCATAAGGATGGGAGGTTGTAAGACCCCAACTTATTATTAATGAAATTTAATTTTCTCTATTTATTATTTTGAAATAATAAGGATTGATTTGATTAATGTGGATAGTTATGGGTAAAATACGCAAATATTTTAAAATAAGCAAGTGGTTATAAAATATTCATTATTGTCGGAGAGTATTCGTTTGGTCGTGGAATATTCGTACTTTCGGAGAATATTCGTACGACGACGCAGTCTTTTGTGGGCCCCATAACGGAAAGCGATTGGATGAAGAAAACGACAAATATAAGTTATTTATAAATAACGGCGTAGTTGTTACCGTTAATACTGTTGGAATACCCGGAGGTTAAAACACACTAATACGCGTTGTTGAACAGTAGCACACGGTATTGCACCAATTATTGATTCTTACGTAAGAAGGCACTACTCAATAATTGTTACAGTAATTACTGTTCAGTATTTTATTTTATTGATTTAATAATTGCTGCATTGATATTTTATATTGTTGTTGTTTCAATAATTGTCATTACACAGTATTTTAATTATTGAAGCAATAATTCATATTATCATAATAATATTATTAGATAATATTATTGGCAATGTCTAGAAAGTTCTATCTAAGGAGAGGTTTGGTCACCTAATTGCGCATTAGTAAGGAGAAATTCTTATTGGAAAGCCCCCTCTTTCCTAGGAACGGCCTGGTTGTCAGTACTGTGATTCTGTAATATTATTTGTGAATAATTAATTATTGATTTATATGATGAGAAAAAAATTGATTTTATGTGGATATAGATGGAGAAAATTTTTAATGTGACAATTGTTAAAAATTAATATTTTATCTTTTCCTGATAAAATAATTCATTTAAATATATTATTATATTTTAATAATATAATAATGATGATATTTTTATGATGAATGTGGGATATATGAGTATATATGGAAGAGGAGTATTTTTGTCACCAAAAATATTTAAAGCATATTTTATGTGTCGGTGGACCCCATTTCTTGACTGAAATTTGATTATAACTATAAAATCGTCCGTTTGTGGATTTTGGTCAATTTCTGTTTGGAATTTGGAAAAACTTTCTTTTACAAAGTTGTAGAGAATTGAATTTTCTTTAAAAACTCGTGATATTCAAATTTTCTGACAAAAGGGCTATTTATTGTGAATTATTGAAGTTCCGAAGCTCAAAAATAATTTATTTTTGAAAGTTTTAATTATTTTTAATTACAAAAACGTGCTTTTCATTTTGTGGCCCTCATTTAACATGTGTAGGAGTTGAATTCAGTTGGCAAGTGTGCGTATGAGGTTTTGGAAAATATATATTAATATTATATTAAAATTTCTGCTTTGGTGTTCTAAGCAATTTCCTATAAATAGGGTGCTTAGGTTAGAATTGAAAATCACACCAGAAACTGAAGTTTTCTCTCTCTATATTATCGAACGTATTCTTGTGAGTATTTTGAGTATACTTTGAGTATTGTTGCTATACGGTGCAAGTTCAAGTTATAGCTTATATTCGGTGTTTCAACTAGAAGTACTGTTTTTCGAGGTAAGGGATGTTATTTTCTTCTCAAATGATATTATTTCTTCTAATATCATTATGCCGAAGTATTGATATTAACTTTTAATAAAATTTGGAACTTTTTGTGTCGGAGTTACTATTCACGTATACGACACTATTCACAAATACGATATTATTCACCGAAAAATAAAATTTCTTCTTTTTGTCCAAAATATCTATTACGGATACTAGCTTTGATTGTATCCATATTTTGATCATTCTTGAATTTTACCCCACTCTGGTTATTTATGAAGTATTTTTGAATGAGAATTGTTTAAAGTACGAATCCTTAATATTTGTTATTTTGTTTCACTGGATTCGTTTCCTTTAAAATATTTTTCATCATCCTCAATCCTAAATGATGATATTACTGAATATCTTTGGCCTGTAGTGCAAAGATGAATGATTTCTTGATGAATATCTTTGGCCCGTAGTGCAAAGATGAACAGGTGTTGAGATGAACGTGACCAACTGATGAATATCTTTGGCCTGTAGTGCAAAGATGAATATTTGATTCCAGATATATATTGATTGATGTTACAGGGATAAAATATCGACGATGAACTTTTAAATTCATATATAGAAGATAATAGTTTGCATTCTCTACTTAACTCTTCTAATGAATTGTTGTTTCCGCTGCAGTTGTTGATTTAAAACTGGTTGTCTATTGTATTCTATTAGATTTTTCCTTGTTGAAGACTAACGATAAATTTATTGTATATTATTTTAGTCATAATATTCTTTACTGGGCTAGTTGAGTTCGCCCTTTTCCTTTTTGTTCCATTTTTCTTCACAGGAGGCGAGAATGTAGTGAGTACTAGTTGGGGTATGGAATGAAGGTTCTAGATAGAGTTGTTTAGTAGTCCTCACCGTTTTTGTAAAATAATGTATCAATAATTATGATGGAGATTTATTTACGTGTGGATATTGTCTAGACGACAATATCTCGTATTTAAACTCACAGTTTATATGTTGTAATAATAAAGTTGTAGTTATTTCTGTACCATGTATTTGGCGACTCAGAATGGGTTGGATGGAATAGACCTATTTTGGGGGCGTCACAACTGCTCGTGATATTCGTAAGAATATGGCTGAAAGCCAAAGTAGTAATAGTTCATGCAGTGACATAGATATTTTCATGTCAGGTGAGAAAAGTATACGAGTTGTAGTATGCGATTGTGATAATAAATCTGCCACTGATGTTGATTTGGCTTCTGTTGTTGAGGAGGTTGGCTATCAGCAGCTAATGGAAAGTGATGAACAGGACAGTGACGTGTCCAGTGACCAAATGGAGGTACAAGAGGTGACAATACCCTTCAAAAATGAACACAGATCCAATATAGAAATAAAGCAACCAAAAATCTTTAAAAATATAATGGTGGCTCTGAAAGAAGGAAAAGTAAGAGAAAATAGTTCACCTATGAGAGGTAACCGCATGAAGGCGGGGGCTGTATGTAACCAGAGAACTATCTTAGAAGCATCATCTAAAGTTCCCCAGTGTGCAGATATTCCTGGTTCGAAGGCTATTGTAGATACACCACCATTTGCACCGTTAAAAACCAGCCCAGATTCAGCTAAACGAATTGAAGGACTAAATCTTTTGAAGCATCAGGTACGGCTGTTTAATGCCCTATGTTTTGCTTTATATCTGTGTTGAAGCCATTATTGATATTAATAAGGCCTATTACATATGCAGTTACCTTCTGTTGACTCCTCTCCAGAGACTAAACCTAGACATGAAGGAATCTCTCCCTCTGTTCCTATAATATATAACACTAAAGACAAACTTCCTACAAAACCAAGATTAAAAATACCTCCTACTTTGGCTAGACGATCATCATTTACAGGTCAGAGGAAACAAACTGGGTTTGACACTCCAGGTTTAGTGATCAATAATATGAAGCTTGACACAAGTAATACAACTGAGGATCCTAAAAGAAGGAGCCCTGATAATGTGTCAAGTGTCCGGCTTACTACACGTGTCTCAAGGGAGATCAGATGTGACTCTCAAGAAGTTATTGTGGGATCTACAATAGGAATGCAGACATAGCGTAACAATTTTGTCTCATCTTCTATGTTAATTCAAGGTTTCGAGCTTTGTGCTGAGGCAGTACAAAGCTATGTTTTTGGTTTAAATTCTAAGGTTTAGACGCTATGTTTGTTTCCAAGTACTATGTTTAATTTATAGATACCCTTCCAGGTCCATGTTGACTTACTGATGGCATGTTAAAAGATGAAGTTTTTTTTATTTTAGTTGCCTTGATGCAGGTATATAATTTTATTTTAGTTTAATACAATGTAAAGTATGACAAAATGCTTCTCTAAGAAATCTTACACATACTTCCATTATTGTCTCTAAATGACAGGATCCTATACATACGTTCATTATTTGTTCATTTGCATGTATCATGTTTATTATGATTTTATTTCTACTACAGCGCACAACACTGTTATAATAAAATAATATTAACAAAGGTTTTGGTAGACTAAATTTATGTAAATAACAAAGTTGGGAAACAGTGTATGTTTCATACACACATTACTCAAAATTACCTCACAATGTGGCACTGCTAATTTGAACACTAACTTTGTTTTCAGGCCATTGCAATTGAAGGTTGTTTCTTGAATGAAGGTTCTAAGCTTGTAGTTTGCCCATCTATTTTGCTATATGTTTGGGCTGAATAGTTTGAGCATTGGCTTTCCTAATTGTATTTTTAAGAGATTTTTTAAACCTTCGCATACCCTTTTATTCTCTTTTTGTTATGGATTGTAAAAAGTTAAGTTGAGGCAAACCTTTCTTTACAGTAAACAAAATACAAAAGTAGTAAAGGACGGAGAAAATAAATCAGTTGGCTACACTTTGGTCAATAAAAACTGAAAAAAAAATAGAAAAAGGGAAGAGTAGAAAAAATGATTTGTTCACAAGTTGAGGTCACTTACTTTGCCACTAGCCTAAAAGCAATAGTCACATACTTAGAGTGTAATGTACAGACCGGTAAACTCTCACCACTACCCCCTACAATGTATATTCAATTATTTTTTTGTGTAAAATTTGATCATCGCACAACAATCTACCATCTTTTTATTATATTTTAATTTATTAATTATACGTACATATTTATTATTAAAAAATTAAATAATCCCGCAGCAACGCGTAAGTTTGTATCTAGTAATACTCTAAAATCAGGTAGTACACCAAGAACTAGAGATGTGTTGTTGAAGTTATGGGTATGAATCATTGACCATTAGACTATTTCTTTATATTTAGAAAATAATTTCACAAGGGCTTTTTTAATAAAATAATTAGAGACCGACTTACTATTGCCTGAAATAAAACTACACGAAAACTTGAATCAATTTAAAATTTTGTATGAGTTTGAATAGTCTGAAACAATTCATAAGTCGAAAAATTCAGGCCTAAAAACCTAAGAAGTTAGGCTTTTCAATAATATTTATTTTTACCATTTTACCCTTTAAACTGTATAAGCTAGTTTAAAGGCTATTTTGGTCAACCAATTTTCAACAATTATATTTATTGTATCTATATTTATATAATTTTTCAGAAAATCTATCTAATAAAATACAAATCTATCTAAATCTATCTAATAAAATACAAATGATTTTGAATTTCCCGCTCATTTAATAAATCATCTGGGCCGTCCAAAGTTTGGGATAAATCCCACCGTTCATACATCTATCTAATAAAATACATCTATCTATCTAATAATCTATCTAATAAAATACAAATAACTTTAAATTTTCCACTCACTCAATAAATTATTTTGGTCGTTCAAAATTTGAGATAAATCATATTGTCCATACAGTGCCGGAGGCACGTGACCCACCTAGTAGTTAATATGAAGTTAATTTTGATAAATTGATCAATACAGTGTTGACACACATACGAAATGTGATCTCTCTGCGTGTCAGCACTATATTAGTCGATTAACTAACTTATCATCAAATTAATTGTCAGGATCCAATTTTTCATATTACAGATTCATTGAATGGAGCTCCAACAGCATATTTAGGTTGTTGAGATGGGCTTATAACCTCTAATCCATCCATCTACATGGTCCCTTGTACTGGCCTACCATGGCTCCAACCTGCAAAAAAGCCTAATTAAAGATCTCTCACTTTTATACCTTCCCTCCAAACGATTCCACTCCCTCCAGAATTCAAAAATCAAAAATCAAATTCAGTGATTTCACCTGTACAATCAAAGTGATATATAAATGAAGTCTCTTCGCCTAACACTGCCATCTCTCCTGTCATCGGATTGCTTTTTCGCTCCAAAACCAGAATTTTAAAATGTCTTCTTCCTTCGAGCCCCAGATCTCATTTCCATCCACCAGTCCTGCCGGCGGAAGCGATGATGATCCGATGGGTTCCGCTCATCGCTCTTCCGGTGAGATCCATGTCATCGTGGGTCCCATGTTTGCAGGCAAAACTACGGCTCTTCTTCGTCGTGTCAAATCTGAAGGCGCCCATGGCAGGTAAGAGTAATTTGGCGGATTTCTGTTTCAATTACAGAAATCTAAATCTTTAGCTAGAAAGTTGACCGTATCCAATTTGAATTTCTTGTACAATTATAAGTTTATAATTATTGGGTTACATATTTTTTGAAGTCCATGTTCAGTACCTTAGTTTTTGCATTTTTTTGTTGTCAATTTAAAGGTATTAATGTTTTACAGAGTTTGTTTAGTAAAGAATACTGCTTATAATTTGTTATTATGAAAACAACTTGTCTGTGTGTTTGATTTCTCAGTAATAATGTTAAGTTACAAAAGCTTAACTTTATTGTTTGTTTAGTCAATAGTTGCCCTACAGTATCAATTTTAAAAGCTGTTTTAAATTTTTTTTTAACAATCATATACATGTAGCTGACTAAATATTTTATAGGAATGTGGCGTTGATAAAGTCAAGCAGGGATAACCGATATGCCGTAGATTCAGTAGTGACACACGATGGGACAAAGTTCCCATGCTGGGCTTTGCCAGATCTGTTGTCTTTCAGTCAAAGTTTTGGCGAGGATGCTTATGAAAAGGTATTTGCAAGTTTGAGAACTGAAATCTTGCTTTCTATTTGCTGCTAAATTTTAGTTTGATGTTTTTTGTTCTCTATGTTCAAGAACCTCTGTAAGTGATGCCTAGTCTAGATTATACTAGATTTTTTCTTGGTGCTTATGGATTTGTGCATTAATATCTTGAAGGATACTTTTGAATTGATGCCACAAACAATTCAACTGATTTAACTCGAGCTGTTGTAATGATATTAATTAAATGATTAGTAAATTGTGATCTGATTGACATTATAAAGGAACCCGAAGCTACTTGCAATTCATATCATTTTTACAGGGATGTGATGTTTGTCCCCTGACATGTAGGATCAATAGAAATGCATATTGGATAAGATTTATTAGCAACTCTATCAGGCATCAGATATCCTGAAAGAACAAGGAGAGGGGTAGGGTTTATGAGACCATTGACAGACAAAGTAGTACGTCTCAGAAAAATAGAATATCTAACACTTGACAGTAACCAAGTCAATTAGTATGCATGTACAATTTGTTTTTATCTAAAATTACATTAATTGGATTGCAATTTAACTAGTGTAAAACTAACCTGTCATGGACCTTACTATTTATGTGCTTAGAGCAACTCCAGCAGGCCGGAGTGGTGAAAATCCTAGACTAAATATAGTCTAGGGAGCAGATTTTGCTCCAGCAGATGGACTATATTTAGTCTAGCCATTTTTCCGGCAATCCAAAAAGACTAAATCAAGGAACCAAAATCTCATGGACTATAATTTTAATATTATTAAATGGGGGAGAGGATAGAAGAAAAAGAAGAAGGAGATGAAGATTTGTGAAGAATGAGATGAAGGAGAAGAAGGTATCTGAAGAAGGAGATGAAGAAGACGAACAGGGAATAATAAAAAATAATAATTAAATACATTAATCAACTACAAAAAAAATAAAACAATAATTTGAAATAAAAAAAATATGTACAATACATTATTTTTTAGATGGAAAATTGTGGTCCTCCTATGTATTATATTATTTTTTATTATATTTAAGTTTTTTTGAATTTATTAATTATTTTAATCTTTTTATATTATAGTCCATGAGATAATCCACATGATAGTCTATCTGCTGGAAGAATAGAAGACTAAAAGACATCTGTAGACTAAATATAGTCCAGCAGATAGTCCATCTGCTGGAGATGCTCTTACTGCCTTATGGCAGTCTTCTTACTAGTTCTATGTGCTGACAGTTGGATGTGATTGGTATTGACGAAGCTCAATTCTTTGATGACCTTTATGATTTCTGCTGCAAGGCAGCTGATAATGATGGGAAAACAATAGTAATTGCTGGCCTAGATGGTGACTATTTGAGGTGCTGGACAACATCATTTTCCTTGTTTTCCCGTAACCAACTTTGTAAATTCTTATGGGAAGATATGGATGTGTATTCTCTTGTCGATATTCCTTCATTTATTGCTCATGCTTTGTCATCACATTACTCAATATAATTTACAATGTTTATTTGCAGGAGGAGTTTTGGTCAAGTGCTTGACATAATACCCCTTGCTGATACCATAACAAAGTTGACAGCTCGATGTGAATTATGTGGCAAAAGGGCCTTTTTTACCTTAAGGAAGTCAGATGAGACACAGACAGAGCTTATAGGTGGTGCGGATGTGTACATGCCTGTTTGCCGCCAGCACTATGGCAATGGACAAGTTGCAATGGAAACTGCAAGAGGTGTTTTAGTGTCTCATTTTAAAATTCAGAGTGATCATACTCTTGAGGCAGCTGCAGCTATTTAGTACAGCTCTGGCTTATTTTACATCCACTATCCCTAGTAATATTATTAATGGCCTTCTACTTATTCCAATCAGTTGAATGGGTGTAATGATAAATTTGAACCTTCCATGGTTGTGTAGCTTTTGTCACATGTATATTAAGGGCCTAGAGATGTTTTAACTTTTAAGTGTTGGCATTAGCTAATTGGCGCTGAATATGGAATATTTAGAAAAAGATAGATTTCTCCAACAAATGCACGTATGATATAAGCTATACTGAAATTTGAATGTGGAATACTAATTTATTGTTGATTTTTCTTTGTTGTGTTAAATTGAGGCAGTGATTATTGTTGTTTTCCCTTTTTTTCCACTGATATATTATTTGGGATAAAGTCCAAAAATGCTTCTGACCTTTTTTTCAATGTCTACTGAGTATTTTATACTTTTTTTTTTGTCCAAAAATACCTTTAATATTACATTTTTGGGGTCACTTATGCCCTTGCCTTTAACAGAAGTGCCAAATAGATAAACGGAGTTGACAGTTGAACATATTTTGATGACGTGACTGTTACATGGAAGTTAAAATACTAAAAAAAATCAAATTAAAATATTTAGTATATTTAGTAAATTTACATATATGAATAATTAGTAAATAATTAAAGAGAAAATTTAGTAAATAAACCCACCCACTCCACCACCACCACCATCAGTCCACCACCACCACAAGTCCGCCATCACCATCTAATATCAACCACACATTGCAATTATCACAATCAAGCAAGTATCCAACATACAACTAAAGACAGATTATTGAAGTCAAAATCCTAATTGCTCATATATAATAATGTAGATAATGTAGAAATCCCAACTCGCACAAACAGATCTAAGCAGCAATAACATCAAGTTACTTCATAGAACCGAAACCCTAATAAAGCAAAATCCTAATTACCTTCTGTTAATTGCACCTTTTCTTTATGAGTTTTGATCATTTTGGGGATTAATTTAGACCCATTAATTGATTGAATTTATATTAAATAAATTGTGCATTTGATAGCCTATTACAAGGAGATTAATAGAGAGCAATATATGGTTCAAGTAGGAGTTATATATTGTGTTTAAATTGTATCCAAAGTGGAGTACATGAAAAGGTTCATTGTTGTTTAAGAAAACTATTTTCTTTAAGTCCCACATTGAGTAGGAATAAAACTATTTAATACTTTATAAGTATATGTGAAATAGTTTAATTCACTAGTAGAACTAAAGGAAAGGCTTGAAGTTGGTCATAATGGCGTGGTGCAAAGCACCACCCGCCCGCGTCCCGGGGGCCGTGGTGCGGGTTCGGGTCGCAAAGTCAATAATAAATATATCAATTACATGTGATTAATATATCATTTACTGTTTTAAATTACTGTTTTAAATGATTCTTGAACCAGAATAATAAACTTATGTGATTAATATATCATTTACTGTTTTAAATGATTCTTAACCAGAATAATAAACTTATGTGATTAATATATCATTTACTGTTTTAAATGATTCTTAACTCACAATTCAGTTATGAAATTGGAGAGTCTCATCTTCTTTCTTCTATCATCTTTTACACAGGAGCATAAATTGAGGTTAAAAGTGAGTTGCTATCACTTAGAACAAATATAAGCTTTGACATAAAATCCTGGAGGTATATTGCTAGTAGCCTTTAGCAAACCTTAGTGGTAAGGAGCAATAAACACCTTAAGGACATGGACTACCCGTGTCAATCCTTGGTCCTAATTTTCTGTATTCATTATATTCGTTAACAGCTTCACTATTACCGGAAGAGACTTCCTCCTTGACAACATTAGAAGCAGTTGCTTCCTCAGGCGCCGATTCCGATACAGATCCAGATCTGGACTTGACGATCTCGAGCATTCTCTTGCTGATCTCCCTAGAGTAAGCCTGAAGGATCTCGATTCCGTCATCATCGGCGGAGGCGGAAGCAGCGGTGGTGGAGAACACCTCTTCCTCGATGCGCCGGGATGCCGCGGAGGCCTCCGCTTCCGAAATCGTTCCGTAACGCTTGAAGAGGACAGAAGGGGTGGAGAGAGTCTCGATCTAACGGTTAGTGAGGAGCTTGGGAGAGAAGTTGATGACAGATTGACCGGGTCAGAATTTTTTGTCAATTTATCGATTCGAGCGTCAAGTGTTCAACAAATGATTTCAAGTAATTGGGCTAAAGACTATTGAAGAGAGTACGATTTAAATATTATTGGACTAGCCTAATTCAACAAATCAATTTAGCAGCTATATGGGCAGCAGGTCAACACTAATATATATGAAGCAATGCATGGATTCAACATGTTCAGCAAAGGTTTTTCAGGTTGTTTGATCACGTGGGCCATACATGTTTCAAAGTTATCAGACTTAATGATATCATCATCATGAATTCAAGTGGGTTTCTCAACATTATTATTCATGGAGCTTGTGATGCAAAAATCTGATTCATATTGGGAAAAGGAAGCTTAGTCACACGGCAATTATTTTTTTTCATGCCAAATCGTCGATTTTTATTTGTAGAATTTTATTGTAATTAGAATTTCTTTTTAAATGGACTTCTATTAGGGTTATAGTTTATTCCTATTAGGATTTGGATGATTTTGAGTAGTATAAATAGAGGTCCAAGTTATGTAATCAATACACACATTATACATTATTTTTTTTTATTCAATATAATTGAGAGTTTATTCTCTACTTTTGGTTCTTTGAAGAATTCCTAAGAAATTAGTAGTTTCTTAGTTTTTTTCTTTGAGATTCAATTTTGACTTATCATACAACAATTCATAGTTGTGTGTGGCGTCTTCTACCGCATCAATCGTCGATTGTACCGAGATTACCGCTTCAATATAAGCGAGGGGTCAAGGTGTCGTTGGTGTCCATTCAACGCAGATTTTCAAACGCGAGCAATTGTACCAAGATTACCGTCTAAAGTATAGACGAGGGGTTAAGGTGTTGCAAGCAATTCATCCAACAACTGTGCTAGAAACGGTCCGGGCGACGACCACCTCACGCAAGCGTGCAGTGGAGTCTATCATTTGGTATCAGAGCCAAGCCTTCTTCTAGCGAGTTACCTATCTTTAATTTTCTGTCGAAATATATATTGTAAAAATAAAAAAGAAGCCAAAAAAAAAAGAGCAAAAAAAAAGAGAAAAAAAAAGGGGAAAAAAAATTCATATTTTATTGTGCTAACCCAATATGTAGCACACCATCAAATCATCAGATTCCAACCAAGAGTTCATACCGTTCCATCATCATCAATTCTGAAACGGAGCTACAATTTACAAATCTGAAGCATACAAGAGGAGTACAAGGCAATCGATCGGTGATTTAATTTGTGATATTCTGATAGTCACACCATCAATAATTTTGTTTCGTGATAAGTACTTTTTGAATTGATTAGTAAAACCAATAATTTTGCTAGGAGAATTCAAGAAGAACCTATTAGAGAGAATATTAGAGGTAAAAGGCAAGAGTGTAAGATTATTAGAGGGTAAAAGCCAAATTTGAGCGATACACGAGTGATTCATTATTATTTGAGCGAAACACGTAAGGGAGTGTGTGAGAAAATTATTTTTTATCTACTAACCCTTGTTTTGCAGTAAATATGTTGGGCTATGAAGAGCCATTGAAAAGAAGTCCCATAGTTCATATGAAGTCTAGCGTGGATGAGTGGTGGAGATCATGGGAGGAGGATTATGACAGGCATCATAACTATCATGGACGTACGGAGCAGCCTCATAAACCTATGAAGCATAGGAGGGATCATTTATTGTCTAGGGAAATAAAAGTTGAAGAAGATCATGCGATTCTTGGAGAGTCATGGGAGGCTATAAAAGCTACAAGTGTGCAAGCTAACGAGGAAGAAACAATGCAACAAAAGAATATGTTTTATACTAGGTTTCTAGTACAAGAAAAGGTATGCATTGTTAAAATTGATTGTGATATTGGTACTAACATTGCTAGCACTATAATGGTGGAGAAACTAGGGTTGTCAACAGTTGCACATCCTCGACCTTACAAGATGCAAGGGATCGTCGATTGTGAGGAGGTAATGGTGACTAGACGAGTGTCAGTTTCTTTTCGCATTGGCAGATACGAAGATGAAATATTATGTGATGTAGTTTCGATCCATACTTGTCATTTGTTACTTGGGAGGCCATGGCGACACAGCAGGCGCGCGAAGCATAATAGTTGTACTAATAAGTATTCATTGGTACACAATCGAATAAGAGTCAACCTTTGTCCTATGACGTCCGAGCAAGTTCATGACGATCTAATGTATTTACAAAAAGATCGTGATCAAATGCAAGAAGAAAAAAAAGATCGACAAAAAGAAACTGTTCAAATGATTGATAGTGAGAAAAGAAAATTTGAAAAGAGTGAGAATGAAAAGAAAAGAGAGATTGAGAAAAAAGAGAATGAAAAGAAAAGAGAGATTGAGAAAAAAGAGAATGAAAAGAGTGACCTTGAAAATAAACGAGAGAAAAACAAACGAGAGAGTGGGCATAAAGAAGAGAGAAGAAATATGTGACTATGAAAAAGAGAGTGAGTTGAAAAGTGAGTTATATTTTGAAAAGCCAATGACTGTACATTCGTACAAGACGACGCTTTTGAATACTAACGCTAATGATTCTTCTTTGTCTAGTTTTGTTTTGTCTCTTGTACAGGTTGTTGATGAAATACCCCGTACTATCATTCCGTATCGATCAGCTGATAGTATTCCCGAGGAGACAACGGAGTTACCAAGGCGGGTTGGAGAGTTGGTGAAAGTGGGTATCGTGAGAGAAGACATGAGTTCACGTGTTGATTATGAGATCATAGTATCTAAAGAGGATGTGACAACGAGTTTGTTCATCGATTTTGAATTGGTAAACAAGTATCGTTATTATTTTTCTTGTTTGGATAATATGCTTGATAAATTGCATAGTACTTGTGTTTTATCTACATGTGATAATGATACAATGCTTAATCAATTTAGCACGAGAGATTGTGATAAATGGAAAATTGTTTTAGCATGTGAGTTATATAGGTGGTTAGTTATTTCTGCTAGATTAACTGATGCATCTAGTGTTTTCATGAGTTATTTAAAACATGTTTTGCATGCTTCCGTTGGAAAATTTGTTGTTAGCTATTTTGATGGTAGAATCATTTTTATCATAAACTATGGAGGATATTTGATTTATGTTGAGTTAGTTTATGATCATGATATATATTCTCGTTTTCAATGTGCTTACTTGCATGAAAATAATTCTAGATTTTCTTATCCAAATATTGACTTAGGGTTTCATGCTAGTCAATCTTTACATGAATTGTTGTTAGTTGACAATGGTAGTAATCATGTTGTTTCGTTGGAGCAATATTCATTGCATGATTTGCTATCATATGGTTTTGATTCAAGAAATGTTTATCATCAAGATGGTTTGAGAGATGAGTTATTTGCATGTTTAGTTAGTTCACTTGGATTAGCTAAGGCATTACATACTTCCATGGAATTGTTGAATTATACTTTACATTCTTTTATGGGAAAATTTGGTATTCTTTATTTTGATGATATTCCAATTTTTGTCATCAATTTGCAAAATTCTATAGCATATGTTGAGTTTGTTTGTCATAATAAGTATGCTATTGAGTTTTTATCTTGTGAAGTTGGTTGTGACCTTTTTACTACGTTGGCAATATTATCTGTTCTTTATTGTGTTAATGTCAATGGAAAGAGAAAGGTTGGTTGTGTTTTGCAGATTCGTGATAGGATCATATTTATCGAGAGAAACATGGATCGTGCAATTCAATTCGATCAATGTATTGAGAGTTTACAGGGAAGTGTTTTTAATATTATTTTATTAGACTATGCATGTGATTTTGATTTATTTGATTCCTTTGTGATTAGACAAAAGAAACTTGTTGATTTGTTTTATTCTGTGTTTAATCCAGGGATTCAGGTGTATGGGCTTATGCGACCTGATGAATTTCAAAAGTTGATATTTGACCCAGGATCATTGACGTGGTTATGTTTGAAAATGATCGAGATCATAAGATTTCCGTTTGATCCGGGAATTCGCCATTGGGAAAATCAATCACATGAAGAGTTTTTCATTTTGATATTTGATCCAGGAGGAGTTGGAACTTTTAAAATTCTAGTTTGCGTTGCTGATATTGCTTATTCATTTAAATTACCAGGTGAGACTCGTGGTTATATTTTGTTTGGTGTTACTAACTTGATTTGTTTTTTTATGTAGGATCAGAGTTGTGGACAAATCCTTTTCAAGAGGAGGGGATGTCAGATTTGAGGACAAATCCTTTTGAAGAGGAGGGGAATGATGACAGATTGACCGGGTCAGAATTTTTTGTCAATTTATCGATTCGAGCGTCAAGTGTTCAACAAATGATTTCAAGTAATTGGGCTAAAGACTATTGAAGAGAGTACGATTTAAATATTATTGGACTAGCCCAATTCAACAAATCAATTTAGCAGCTATATGGGCAGCAGGTCAACACTAATATATATGAAGCAATGCATGGATTCAACATGTTCAGCAAAGGTTTTTCAGGTTGTTTGATCACGTGGGCCATACATGTTTCAAAGTTATCAGACTTAATGATATCATCATCATGAATTCAAGTGGGCTTCTCAACATTATTATTCATGGAGCTTGTGATGCAAAAATCTGATTCATATTGGGAAAAGGAAGCTTAGTCACACGGCAATTATTTTTTTTCATGCCAAATCGTCGATTTTTATTTGTAGAATTTTATTGTAATTAGAATTTCTTTTTAAATGGACTTCTATTAGGGTTATAGTTTATTCCTATTAGGATTTGGATGATTTTGAGTAGTATAAATAGAGGTCCAAGTTATGTAATCAATACACACATTATACATTATTTTTTTTTATTCAATATAATTGAGAGTTTATTCTCTACTTTTGGTTCTTTGAAGAATTCCTAAGAAATTAGTAGTTTCTTAGTTTTTTTCTTTGAGATTCAATTTTGACTTATCATACAACAATTCATAGTTGTGTGTGGCGTCTTCTACCGCATCAATCGTCGATTGTACCGAGATTACCGCTTCAATATAAGCGAGGGGTCAAGGTGTCGTTGGTGTCCATTCAACGCAAATTTTCAAACGCGAGCAATTGTACCAAGATTACCGTCTAAAGTATAGACGAGGGGTTAAGGTGTTGCAAGCAATTCATCCAACAACTGTGCTAGAAACGGTCCGGGCGACGACCACCTCACGCAAGCGTGCCGTGGAGTCTATCAGAAGTGCTCGTTGAAGGATTGCCGGAAGATGATTAGCTCTGTTGATGTTGATGTTGACGGTGACGGTGACGGTAATATTGGGAGAGAAGTGCTGCTGCTCCTTTTTTAATTAGTGTAAGCAATGTATTTTAGTATTATACATATTTACAATGTAATATGTAAAAATATAATTATTTATATTTAATTATTTTACTAAATATTAGTAGTATATATTTTTTTAAATACTAAAATACTATTTTATTTTATTTTTATTTTTATTATTATTACTATTTTATTTTATTTATTATTATTATTATTATTATTGTTTTTATTATTAGTATTTTACATATTACTATTTAATCCGTCCATGTGGCAGCCACGTAAGCAAAATATATCCAAGTGTTAACTATGTTTGTCTATTTGGCATGTCTGTCAACGGCAGGGGTATAATCGACCCAAAAATTATAACGTTAGGGGTATTTTTAGACAAAAAAAAAGTATAGAGTGCTCGATAGACATCGCGATAAAAGTTTTTGACCATTCTCCCTATATTATTTATCATAAATCTCAAAACCATAATTAACATATTACACTGACTATGGCCATAGACCAGTACTAGGCTTTCTCTTTGATTTTCTGCTGCCAAACAAACTTATTCTCCTAAACACCTTCAGTAACCTATTGGCATACTTTCTTTGGGATGAAAAATTAACAGAACCAATGCAACTTGTCACTTGCCCGATTGGATTTCTCTTCTTGCTCAATGTTCTTCCCTCCAAACCATATGGTCTCAGGTTCAGTGGATTGGCTGAAGTTGGATCTATTTTCTTCGACATGTTCTTCACTTGTAGGCTTCTCTTCAAGGTCATTACTTCTTGTTCAAGATTCTGAATTCGGAAGCTTGTGGATTCATAATCTTTCCTTGAGAACTCAGATCTCTGCATTGCTGAATCTTTCTGCAGCAACAAGCTAAATGGTCTGCTTCCAGAACCTCCTCCATCCGGATAGGGGCTCTCTCCTAGATTTTGGCTTCTTGATAGGCTGCCCGAGAATTCTCCACAATGTGCATATCTGAATGAGTCTGAGCATTCTTTGAAGGCTTGATGTGTACTTAGTTGCTGAACAAAAAGTGCCTGGACAATCAATCTGAGCGGCATCAACTCATTTTGAACTGCTTCAATGCACACCTCTTGTGATAGTTTCTGGCATTTGAGGTTTTTGCAGATGATCCCTTTCTCTTCTTGTGACAAGTCCGGGTGCACCTGAAAACAGAAGCTTCGAATTAGGATAGGGTGACTTCAAATTCAATGGATTTTTAGTTTGTTTATCTTAGAGTAGATGTATCCATGTTTTGAGCTGCAGTTTAAAAGAGCTTACCTGTAGGAAAGTGTTGAATGCTCTGTAAAGAAAATCATGGTTTTGTCTGCTCGATATTGGTACAGTTTCAATGAGATCCATGAACCTTTTAGAACCCATTTTTGGATCAGTAGCTATATGGGTGAGATACATATCCCATAATTCTGCAACGATGGAGTTACTTGGCGAAGGAGTGTTATTTGAGTCCATGTTAAATGATACATATGTCGATAAAATGCTCTCCATTGTGGCCAATTCAATGCTGGAAGAAAAAGAATCTTTCCCATTTATTGGAAGGAGAAAATCTTCAATATAAGCAGTATGCAAAATGGATGCAATTTGATCTTGCAACTTTGCTGTAATATTAGTGCTTGTTGGGCCAAGTTCCAGAGACCTAGAAAGCAAAGACAAGTAAAACCCAACCGGTATCACTTTACTAGCCTTCTCTCTCATGGGAAGCAAACTAATGACACCTTGTAAGATAGTCGAATCTTTGTCATTTATATCATCGTCAGTGCCAGAATTCTCCCAGAACTGGCGCGTCTTCTTGGAAAGAAGCCATTTATTTGCATAGAAAAGAACGATAGGACTGACATATTTCTCTTTCATACCTTGTCTTCTCAAAGATCCTATTATCCTTTTGAAAAACCCGAATGGCAAAGCAATAAGATCTTTGATCCAAAGATCCTGCCTCACAATCTCCTTCACCATTTGACAGCTCCAAGCTTGACTAGCCAAAACCTCTAAAGTAACAACTGGCTGGTCCCTCCTCCTCTCGGGATCAAGAATTTCCATACAAGCCATGAAGGCAAGAGACTCTACGCAACGGCTCACAATCAGTAGCTCTTCGGCTAATGGAAGCGAAGTTTGGCACTTTTGTAGAACAATTAAAGTATCATCCCAGTCTTGCAAAACAACTTGGTTCAGATAAATATCGAACCTCTCACAGAGGTTGCCAGAGCTATATTCCTCTGTCATTTCAAGATACTCTGCAGCACATCGCAGTGCAGCCACATTAAATGGATCGACTAAGGTGGATGACCCGTAGATGAAAAGGGCAATCATCTCAAAGGTTTCTGGTCCACCAGGAAAATCTTTTGGTAGCTGATAGACTCCACGGCACGCTTGCGTGAGGTGGTCGCCGCCCCGATCGTTTCTAGCACAGTTGTTGGGTGAATTGCTTGCAACACCTTAACCCCTCGCCTATATGTAGACGGTAATCTTGGTACAATTGCTTGCGTTCGAAATTTTGCGTTGAATGGACACCAACGACACCTTGACCCCTCGCTTATATTGAAGCGGTAATCTCGGTACAATCGACGATTGATGCGGTAGAAGACGCCACACACAACTATGAATTGTTGTATGATAAGTCAAAATTGAATCTCAAAGAAAAAAACTAAGAAACTACTAATTTCTTAGGAATTCTTCAAAGAACCAAAAGTAGAGAATAAACTCTCAATTATATTGAATAAAAAATAATGTCTAATGTGTTTGATTACATCAACCTGGACCTCTATTTATACTACTCAAAACAATCCAAATCCTAATATGAATTTATAAACTATAACCCTAATTTCTATAATGAAATAGAAGTCAATTTGGAAAAGACATTCTAAATAAAACAAATCCTAATTACAATAGAATTTAAAATTAAGAATCCAAATAAAAATAAAATCCTTCTCCGCGTAGGATTCCTTAAACGCGTGAGTCGTGACTGAACTCCTATTTCCCACCTTAGTCAGATAGCATGTTTAAGCTTCATGAAGAATAATGAGAGAGGCCCACGTGAATTTTACATGATGCTGACTATATATGTTAAGCCAACTTGAAATGCTTGATAACTTGAAGAAAACGTATGGCCCACGTGATTAAATAATTTCCAAGTTGCCCCTCACGTGAAAAGGTAAGTAAACTTCCTAATCAGAATTGTATCATTCCCCTCCTCTTAAAAAGGATTTGTCCTCAAATCTGGCCCATCGTCTTCTCAAAAATGATTCAACCACAAAATTGTTCCTACATAAAAACAAACTAAGTTAGTAGCATCAAACCAATCATAATGCCAAAACTCAACTCGCAAATGACATATATAAGCAACAAAAACTCCAACTCCCGCTAAGAACATAACAATGCCCGACTTCTCTCCCGAATTGATAATTTGTAGACCAGTTACTCCCAGAACACTAATTATATATATAAACTAATCTACTATCTACTAAAATAATCATGAATGCAAAGTATGAAAGAATATAAAAAGTCTTATATCCTCCTGGATCAAAAATCGTCACGCAAAACTCTTCATGTGGTAGATTCTCCCAATGACGAATTCCTGGATCAAAATTCAATATAATGATCTCAATCCTTCACAGAAACACATTCGTCAATGCACCTGGATCAAATATCAATACTTGAAATTTGTCATATTTCTCACACAAACTCTCTTTAATTCCTGGATTAAACACAAAACAAAACAAATCAATAAGTTCCTTTTCTCTAATCACAAAGAAATTAAATAAACCAAAATTATATGCATAGTCTACTAAAATAATATTCAAAACACTTCCCTGTAGATGTCTTATGCATGCTTCCCTCGATGAATATGATCCTATCACGAATCTGCAAAACACAACCAATCTCCATCTTTCCATTGACATTAATACAATAAAGAACAAATAATGTTATCAATGGAGTAAAATGGTCACAATCATAAGTTGAAAATTCAATAGCATATCGACAATGATCACAAACAAACTCTACACATGCTAAAGAATTTCCCAAAATGTTGACAAAAATCGGAATATCATCAAAAGAAAGAATTTTTCCAATAAAAGAATGTAAAATATAATTCAACAATTCCATGAAAGTATGCAATGCCTTAGCTAACCCAAGTGAACTAACTAAACATGCAAATAACTCATCTCTCAAACCATCTTGATGATAAACATTTCTTAAATCAGAACCATATGATAGCAAATCATGTAATGAAGATTGCTCCAACGAAACAACATGATTACTACCATTGTCAACTAACGACAATTCATGTAAAGATTGACTAACATGAAACCCTAAGTCAATATTCGGATAACAAAACCTAGAATTAATTTCATGCAAGTAAACACATCGAAAACGAGAATATATATCATGATCATAAACTAACTCAACATAAATCAAAATTGAATCTCAAAGAAAAAAACTAAGAAACTACTAATTTCTTAGGAATTCTTCAAAGAACCAAAAGTAGAGAATAAACTCTCAATTATATTGAATAAAAAATAATGTCTAATGTGTTTGATTACATCAACCTGGACCTCTATTTATACTACTCAAAACAATCCAAATCCTAATATGAATTTATAAACTATAACCCTAATTTCTATAATGAAATAGAAGTCAATTTGGAAAAGACATTCTAAATAAAACAAATCCTAATTACAATAGAATTTAAAATTAAGAATCCAAATAAAAATAAAATCCTTCTCCGCGTAGGATTCCTTAAACGCGTGAGTCGTGACTGAACTCCTATTTCCCACCTTAGTCAGATAGCATGTTTAAGCTTCATGAAGAATAATGAGAGAGGCCCACGTGAATTTTACATGATGCTGACTATATATGTTAAGCCAACTTGAAATGCTTGATAACTTGAAGAAAACGTATGGCCCACGTGATTAAATAATTTCCAAGTTGCCCCTCACGTGAAAAGGTAAGTAAACTTCCTGATCAGAATTGTATCATTCCCCTCCTCTTAAAAAGGATTTGTCCTCAAATCTGGCCCATCGTCTTCTCAAAAATGATTCAACCACAAAATTGTTCCTACATAAAAACAAACTAAGTTAGTAGCATCAAACCAATCATAATGCCAAAACTCAACTCGCAAATGACATATATAAGCAACAAAAACTCCAACTCCCGCTAAGAACATAACAATGCCCGACTTCTCTCCCGAATTGATAATTTGTAGACCAGTTACTCCCAGAACACTAATTTTATATATAAACTAATCTACTATCTACTAAAATAATCATGAATGCAAAGTATGAAAGAATATAAAAAGTCTTATATCCTCCTGGATCAAAAATCGTCACGCAAAACTCTTCATGTGGTAGATTCTCCCAATGACGAATTCCTGGATCAAAATTCAATATAATGATCTCAATCCTTCGCAGAAACACATTCGTCAATGCACCTAGATCAAATATCAATACTTGAAATTTGTCATATTTCTCACACAAACTCTCTTTAATTCCTGGATTAAACACAAAACAAAACAAATCAATAAGTTCCTTTTCTCTAATCACAAAGAAATTAAATAAACCAAAATTATATGCATAGTCTACTAAAATAATATTCAAAATACTTCCCTGTAGATGTCTTATGCATTGAACGAGATGAACTGCAGGATCCATGCTTCCCTCGATGAATATGATCCTATCACGAATCTGCAAAACACAACCAATCTCCATCTTTCCATTGACATTAATACAATAAAGAACAAATAATGTTATCAATGGAGTAAAATGGTCACAATCATAAGTTGAAAATTCAATAGCATATCGACAATGATCACAAACAAACTCTACACATGCTAAAGAATTTCCCAAAATGTTGACAAAAATCGGAATATCATCAAAAGAAAGAATTTTTCCAATAAAAGAATGTAAAATATAATTCAACAATTCCATGAAAGTATGCAATGCCTTAGCTAACCCAAGTGAACTAACTAAACATGCAAATAACTCATCTCTCAAACCATCTTGATGATAAACATTTCTTAAATCAGAACCATATGATAGCAAATCATGTAATGAAGATTGCTCCAACGAAACAACATGATTACTACCATTGTCAACTAACGACAATTCATGTAAAGATTGACTAACATGAAACCCTAAGTCAATATTCGGATAACAAAACCTAGAATTAATTTCATGCAAGTAAACACATCGAAAACGAGAATATATATCATGATCATAAACTAACTCAACATAAATCAAATATCCTCCATAGTTTATTATAAAAATGATTCTACCATCAAAATAGCTAACAACAAATTTTTCAACGGAAGCATGCAAAACATGTTTTAAATAACTCATGAAAACACTAGATGCATCAGTTAATCTAACAGAAATAACTAACCACCTATATAACTCACATGTTAAAACAATTTTCCATTTATCACAATATTTCATGCTAAATTGATTAGGCATTGTCATCACATGATTATTATCACATGTAGATAAAACATAAGAACTATGCAATTTATCAAGCATATTATCCAAACAAGAAAAAGAATAACGATACTTGTTTACCAATTCAAAATCGATGAACAAACTCGTTGTCCCATCCTCCTTAGATATTATGATCTCATAATCAACACA
Source organism: Panax japonicus (assembly GCA_020205505.1). Taxonomy (NCBI): domain Eukaryota; kingdom Viridiplantae; phylum Streptophyta; class Magnoliopsida; order Apiales; family Araliaceae; genus Panax; species Panax japonicus. The sequence continues at coordinate 25,262,763 of CM035094.1, forward strand.
TGAACTCATGTCTTCTCTCACGATACCCACTTTCACCAACTCTCCAACCCGCCTTGGTAACTCCGTCGTCTCCTCGGGAATACTATCAGCTGATCGGTACGGAATGATAGTACGGGGTATTTCATCAACAACCTGTACAAGAGACAAAACAAAACTAGACAAAGAAGAATCATTAGTGTTAGTATTCAAAAGCGCCGTCTTGTACGAATGTACAGTCATTGGCTTTTCAAAATATAACTCACTTTTCAACTCACTCTCTTTTTCATAGTCAAATATTTCTTCTCTCTCTTCTTTATGCTCACCCTCTCGTTTGTTTTTCTTTCGTTTGTTTTCAAGGTCACTCTCATCCTCTTTATTCTCAATCTCTCTTTTCTTTTCATTCTCACTCCTTTTAATTTTTTCTTTAACATTATCAATCTTTCGAACAATTTCTTTTTGTTGATCTTTTCCACATGTATTTCCTTGTACGAACTCATCTTCTTGATTACTTTCTTTCGGAGGTTCATCATCTTGCTTTTGATCATGGATTTCATCTTGAACACTCGAACCCAATAACTCTCCTTGGACTGCATATTCTATAATTTCTTCCACCTCCCCCGGCTGATCTTGTTTCTTTTGCGCCTTAGGAGTATATTGTAGTTGCATCCAATAATCTTCCTTGTTTACTTGTGTGCGAACACTCCTGTTATTATCTACTGTAGATGGCCCTGAAGGTTGCTCTAAATGTCTTCTAGATGTATATTCCTCCTTCCTGTCACGCTCTACTGGAGCAAACCGCTTTCTCATTGCTGATTTTAATTCTGTCCATGTCTCGAATGGACGTTCCCCATATTTTTGTTTGATAAGCTGCCACCATATAATTGTATGATCGGAGAACTCTTGAACTGCACGTCTGACCTTCCTCCTCTCGGAGTAATCATGAGAGTCAAATTCTCGCTCCATTTTTCTCTCCCATCTCAGATATGCCTGTGTATCAATATTGCCTTGGAAAGTATTCCTTCGAGACCCATAATAACTTTCATAATTGTAGCCATACATGTTTGCTGTAAAACAAAGGTTAGTAGATAAAAAATTTCCTCACACACTCCCTTACGTGTTTCGCTCAAATAATGATGAATCACTCGTGTATCGCTCAAATTTGGCTTTTACCCTCTAATAATCTTACACTCTTGCCTTTTACCTCTAATATTCTCTCTAATAGGTTCTTATTGAATTCCCTAGCAAAATTCTTAGTTTTACTAATCAATTCAAAATTATTTATCACGAAACAAAATTATAGATGGTGTAACTATTAGAATATCACAAAATCACTGATCGATTGCCTTGTACTCCTCTTGTATGCGTCAGATTTGTAAATTGTAGCTCTGTTTCAGAATTGATGATGATGGAACGGTATGAAATCTTCGTTGGAATTTGATGGTGTGCTACAAGTTTGGTTAGCACAATGAAAATATGATTTTTTTTCTTTTCCTTTTTTTTTCTATTTTTCTTCTCTTTTTTTTTTCTTTTTTTTTTTTTCTTTTTTTTTACAATATATATTTCGACAGAAAATTAAAGATAAGTAACTCGCTAGAAAGGCTTAGCTTTGATACCAAATGATAGACTCCACGGCACGCTTGCGTGAGGTGGTCGCCGCCCCGATCGTTTCTAGCACAGTTGTTGGGTGAATTGCTTGCAACACCTTAACCCCTCGCCTATATGTAGACGGTAATCTTGGTACAATTGCTTGCGTTCGAAATTTTGCGTTGAATGGACACCAACGACACCTTGACCCCTCGCTTATATTGAAGCGGTAATCTCGGTACAATCGACGATTGATGCGGTAGAAGACGCCACACACAACTATGAATTGTTGTATGATAAGTCAAAATTGAATCTCAAAGAAAAAAACTAAGAAACTACTAATTTCTTAGGAATTCTTCAAAGAACCAAAAGTAGAGAATAAACTCTCAATTATATTGAATAAAAAATAATGTCTAATGTGTTTGATTACATCAACCTGGACCTCTATTTATACTACTCAAAACAATCCAAATCCTAATATGAATTTATAAACTATAACCCTAATTTCTATAATGAAATAGAAGTCAATTTGGAAAAGACATTCTAAATAAAACAAATCCTAATTACAATAGAATTTAAAATTAAGAATCCAAATAAAAATAAAATCCTTCTCCGCGTAGGATTCCTTAAACGCGTGAGTCGTGACTGAACTCCTATTTCCCACCTTAGTCAGATAGCATGTTTAAGCTTCATGAAGAATAATGAGAGAGGCCCACGTGAATTTTACATGATGCTGACTATATATGTTAAGCCAACTTGAAATGCTTGATAACTTGAAGAAAACGTATGGCCCACGTGATTAAATAATTTCCAAGTTGCCCCTCACGTGAAAAGGTAAGTAAACTTCCTGATCAGAATTGTATCAGTAGCTCAACCTCATTTGATTCACTCAATTTCCTGTTGAAGTATCCGCTCTTGGAAAACAGTGGATACTGCAGAAAAAGTGGAAAGTATAACTATTAGCTAGCACCTATATAAAGATACAAAATTTAGGTCTTAACTCTCATCTTACCTTATGCAGGTTAAAAATTCTATCAGCAACTTGAACACGAACAGATACGGGTAAACCAGTCTCTTGGCTCCTGCCACAAAAAAATAAAAAGATTTAAATTTTTTAACCAGAGAGATTTTTTTTTTAAGAGTTTAACTGTATATATATGTTACCATGAAATGATGTTGATTTTCAGCAGGGCAGCAACATTTGGGGATGAGAAAGGACTGGAAAGCAATGAACAACTGTGTTTTGAGCTAGCAGCAGCATCCATTGATAGAGCTAAGCTAGCTCATGAAATGAAATGAATGAATTTGGGACACTACAGATGTTTAAGTGAAGGTATATATAAATGGTATTAATGACGAGTGATGGAATTTATCCATCTTCTTTTTTCTTCCTCAAAAGGCAAAAATGCTCGAACCCCGTATCTAGAACTGTACAAAATACTAGTAATTATTAGAGGATCTAGAATCCAGAAAACAAGTGAACTGAAATTGATCACTTTGTTTACACTTCGAATGATTGCCGCCCGCCTTTTCTATATTTAGTCAAAGTCATAGGGTAGGCGCACGAGTGAAGTTGAAAATCCTAGATTTAAGGCTTCAAAAACGTTGCTTCCCTTGAGTCGTGTTGTGTAGTTGAATTAGTGTGCCAAAATTCTCAGCTGTAGGAATATATATATATATATATATATATAATAAAATACAAATAATTTTGAATTTCCTGCTTACTCAATAAATCATCTAGGCCGTCCCACCATCCATCTATCTAATAAAATACAAATGATTTTGAATTTCCTGCTCACTTAATAAATTATCTGGGTCGTCCAAAATTTGAAATAAATCTCACAGTCCATACAGTGCTGGAGCCACGGAACACATCTAGTATATATATATAGGTGTATTAATTCTTGAATAATATAATAAGTAGTATATGAAAAATTGGTAAAGAAAAAGGTGGGAGGGGAGATGAAGTGCGGATGAAGTTTTGTTTGGTTTGTGGAATAAGCAAACACCCAAGACGGCACGGCTTCTGAAAAATCGGATGGGGTGGGGTAGTTTTTGGTTTGACGGGTTTGGTTGCTTGCTCAACTCTCTGATTCCCAATAATTTTTTATATTGTTTATATTGCCTAGGGAATCACTGTGCCTAAATATTTAGGAAATATAAAATTATATGATTTTTGAAAGTTAATTTTAAAATTAAAAGAATATGTGAGTTTTTAAAAAAGCTATGGAACGAATAAAATTATTAATAATTTAATGATAACGAAAATTTTCAAAGGCATCCATTAAAGCTAACTATTAAAATTTTATGCTTAAAGGAGCTTCTACTATTAATGATTTTATCTATGTTTTGATAATGTTAATAGGATTTTATTTATTATTTAAAGATTGTAAGTTGAATAGTATTTAAAATGGCCCATTGCTGTTAGCTTGTAAACAATCAGATACTCAATACTCAATTATTTATATTTTTTGGAGGAAGGTGCTCAAGTTTCCTTGAATCGTAAAAAAAATATTGTTGATCCTTTGTAGGAGTCGTATTAAATTGAGAGACTATGACCGTGTTTGTTTAGAACACATTTGTTTTGAATAAAAATCGTCCAATTCGTCAGATTTTTGAATTAAACGGCCAAGTGTAAATATTTGTTTTGAATAAAAACCGTTGAATCCGTCACATTTTTGGACTGCTGAATGAAGTATTTATATTTAATTTTTTTTACAATATTAACTATTATATTAAGTAATGTTAAATAAATTTACAATAATTTTGAATTTTTCAAAGAAGTAAAATAATAAAAATCTGTTATTAAGCCGACATGTCATTTTCATTCGGTATTATTTTATTCAGCTCGTTTAGATTACTTAAACATAACTATTTCATTCAGTTCAAAATCTTTGAAAACTTTCAATCACTTTTTAGCTATTCTAAATATATAATGCTGTGGGTCTGAGCGGGTCCATATAGAAAAAAAAGGAAATTTCAAGGGAAATCCCAAGACATTCATGTAAGCAAGAACTTGTGTAAATATTCAAAATAATTCCTTGTAAAAATATCTCTACTAGAAATAACAAAGAATTCCCTTTGAAGAACAGCTACCCTATAATGATATCCTATTGGGGAAGATGTTGCAATACAGCCATATGATAAGACTTGACTTATAACCCCTATACCCTACTTATGTGCAAGAACATGACTAAAAAACAGAAAGAATATTTCACTTCTGAGTCGAACACCATCAGTTACTAATCGATTCGTTTTCACTATTCTCAACTTCGGAAAGGAACGGATCATTGAGAAGATCAGAGGCAGAGGGTCTAGCTCGGGGCTGCCCGATGCATCTTTCAATAAAAGCCTTCAAGTCTGGATCACTTACTTTGCTAATGGACAGAGGTTTCACTCCAGTCGTCACCTTCTTGTATATCTTAGCAACATTGTCACACTCACAATATGGTATCTCCATTGTCACCATTTCAAGCAAGCACATTCCAAATGAGTATATGTCGATCAACTCTGTGTAATCCTCCTCGTAAACCTCTGGCGCCATATACTCTGGTGTGCCTAGTAAGGAATGTGCAGCATGGCTCTTCCCTACAACTGCTGCTAATCCTAGATCACCAATCTTCACCTGTACATATAAATCAGTATACTTGTAAAAATTCCCTAAATCAAAGAAAAAGAGTAGAGGGTTATACAGCCCTCAACTTTGTTTGCCAATAGCACTAAAAAGAATTTCCTACAACATACAAGGCAATGAAATACAGCCATACAGGGTAGGAGGGCTCTTTATATATTTCCATGGCTATTGACTATTAACCTTGAAAAACAATATCACGCCCAGAATTTTAGCATTCTATTGATATTATGACTATCTAAAGATAAGTGCCTAGAAGATAAATAATAGGTGATACTATCTCGCTCTTAGATATTCTACTCAAGTGAAGAAAATAAATTGACACTGAATTCTGAAAGTGAACATATAAAGCTACCAAGAGTAACTAATGAGAAGCCAACTGAAAGAACTACGATAAGAAAGAGAGAGGATGAGAGAAGAACACAAAATTCCTTTTCATTTTCTAACATGGGTTATGGGCACATAAGATTATAGAAGAACTAATTTTCGAAATAGAATTTATAAGCAGGACGAGAAGTAGATAGATACCTTTCCAATATTCCCATTGATGAATATGTTGCTGCAATTCAGATCTCTATGAATGATACAAGGCTCATGATTATGCAAATATTCCAAGCCACAAAGTATCTGTCTTGCCCACTTCTTCAAGGCCTTCACTGACACACGCCGATGCTTCTTCCTGTATTCCCTCAGGTTACCTGATGCACATGCCTCAGTAATGAAATTCAATGTGTTGTGCTCGGTATCCTTCCAGAAACTGTAGAGAACAATGATGTTCTCATTTTTCAGTGTTTGCAGCAACTCAATTTCAGAGAGAAGCCTATTGACAACAGATGGGTCACCACTGAACTTCTTCAACCGAACCTGATTCCATGCCACATCGCGACCTTCCTCTTGATCAAATCCCCTATAAACCTTCTTAACAGCACCAACACCTAGTAGATCACTGTATCGACCAAATCGTCCAGATGGATCAACCTCAACAAATGGTTCTCTGTCTTGATCAGATGATTCAGGACTTGCAGATGGCATCTTAAGGTCTAGGGGGTGTAAAAAGTGTGTATATATATATATATATATATATATATATATATATATATATATATATTCAAGCCTAGATAAAATTCAACCAGCAGTATACAATTCCACCAAAAAAACCCACAATGCAAGACAATTATACCAAGCCTGTGATCAAGAAAGACAGCTCAACTTAGAGTCTGCTCAAATTATGAAACAAGGCTTTCAGCTAACAAATATTATGTTCAATTAAAGAAGCTAACAATCCCAAGAGATACATGACTCTGAGGATGGTATAAAAGCAGGTTTTTATTAATCTAATTAAAGCAAATAAATAAGAATCACAATTTTAAACAGCTGGATATCAGAAACAACGAAACTAATTGCGTTTGGAAGCTTGACCATGATATCCTGTGCATTTGTGTATCATTTAGCATTACGAATCTGTTAGAAACACTCTTGGTTTAGACTACTATAGCTACTAGACACCCTTGGTGTCAAGTAATTTAATTACTTTAGTAAAACTTCTTTATTTCTAATCCACTTCAATTAGGACACTATGTTTATGCGCATACTTAGCTCAAATAGAAAATGTAAATGGTATAATTTCAATTGACAATCATTTTAGGCTAGATCATACTTTGTAACTCCAAAAGCAAACTAACAATAACTATTTTACCAGTAAACTGATTCTTCCTACTTCTATTGAATAATACACAATTGACAACAAATAATCAGAAAAGGGAAACATGCTTTTCACTTGATTTGATTGTGATAAATGAAATTTGAACCAATAGTTCTAAAGTAATATGGTAAGTATAGAAGTTTTTTTTTTAAAATTTTTATTATATATAGATTGTGTATATTATAACCGAGCACAACCTTCAAAAAAGTGTAGAAAACAAAGTAAGCTGATAGTTTATTTTATTTAGTTAAAAAAAAAAGTGTTGTGCGGATATGCTGGATACATACTAAAAACTAAGGGTAATGCTAAAAATCTCAATTTTTTCTTTTTTTGGTTATACCCCTAGCATTATCCAAAAACTAATGATGAGAGAATTAAACCATAGACCCAACACCAACTCAAACTAAAGCAAACAACAGTATTTAATTAATGAATATATTTGCTCTTCTTGCAAGTAAGGCTAAAATTGAATTTTTAATCACACTGAACTGATTTCCAAAGCTTCTCAAAATAAGAGTAAGAAACAAAATCCCAACTTGAATGCTTAAGAGGTACTAATTATGATAACACCTACAAATATGTGTAGTTTGTGTAATTCCATCTGATCTGAAAAAATATGAAGCCAAAAGAAACAAACAAAAAACAGCAAACAACTACATTACTGAAGCTCTGCCATCTATTATAACAGAAACTACGGTTTCACCAATTTGTTTTCAATAAATTCGGCAAAAGATTATAAAGCAAAATTAATTCAGCAGAGGCAATCGAAAAACAAATGACAGAGGATTCATACCTTGAAATTCTATCTGAAACGAGAGTTAATCATAAATCTTCTTCTTCTTAAAAAATTATTCTGAGAATGCGAATGCCAATGCGAAATTATAGGGAGATGAATTAGAAATCGAAGAGGAAAGTAGATAGTAGTAGTATATTATGAGTTGAAGTTTGATGATGTCATGATGTGGAGGGAATTAGCATGATAATAGAAGGGAGTGTTTGGAGGGCGTTATTTGTACGCCGCTATGCAGTATATATGTACATATATACTTTGGGCAAAGGTCAAAAAAGTCCGGATGTTTATCCCGATATGGCGATATCTCATTTATATTTTAAATTAATTTTTTTTCTTCTAAAAGTACCCTTTTGGGTCGCTGATGCCCTTGGCGTTAACAGAAGACAAACGTGATTAAAATATGATGATGTGACAAGCTTAAATATAAAATATATTCTAAATAAAACAATATATATCATTTAATCAAAAAAATACTAAAATAAAAAAAACATAACATATTTACATTATTTAATCAAAATAATAACATTCAAATTATTTTTTTAACTAATCAAAACAACTAATTAAATAAAATAAGTTGTATAATATATTTACATCATTTAATCAAAATACTAAATTTCAAAATATAACATATTTACATCAAATACTAATTAAAAAAAATACTAAAATACTAATTAAAAAATACTAAAAATACTAAAATTCAAATTATTTTGTTAATTAATCAAAACAACAAAATTTAAAATTACATCATTAAAATACTAAAATCATAATACTAAATACTAATTGATATAAAAAATTTAAATTACTAAAATCATAATACTAAATAATATTTTTAAACTATATAAAAATTTGATGATGTAATAATCTATACATAACAGTATATGTTATAAATAATATAAATAATTTGATGATGTAATAATCTATACATAACAACTACAGCAGTCATGTGTGACGCCCCCGAAATAGGTCCAATCTATCCAACTTATTTTGAGTCGTCAAATACATGGTACAGAAAATAACTACAACTTTATTACTACAATTGTCGTGCAAAATACAACAACATATATACTGTGAGTTTTAATACCAACTATGACTCATGTCCCAACTATGGATAACACCTCACAGTGATACCTTACATAAAGGTACAGTCAAAAACTATTTTAGAAATTAAAACCTTTGGGAAGTACTCAAGGAAACCTTCGTACATAGGAGGCCATGAATCTAAGTTATGATAGATATCATATGGCCACAGAATTATTCTTGGTTGACCCAATAAACCCCAAAGAAAAACGAGAAGATTACTATCATATCCTTCCCAATGGTGAGTCTTCTCTTGACATATCATTATCTCCACTGTCTCTAATTGAGAATTATACTTCAAACAAACACCAAGATTATATAGGTAGTACTCGTATATATACTCAGCAAGTGGATGATCACATCCCTGTCTTATGATGATACGAGATTGTATGTCATTAGACATCTTATATGATAGTGGCAAAACACCCTTCCAAAGTTGGGTTCGCCTCACCCTATTGTTGTTCACCAAAATCAATTATTAAGTGACGTATAATATACGACACACACATCTTAGGTCCTCAATACAATTATATATTGTATGTCATGCCGTTTTATAATATGTTGAGAAACTTTGACAGACCCGAACCATCACACTATTCCCCTGTTATTCTCGCTCGACCCAGCTACACTCTTATTACCTAAAAGGAATTGTGAAGCAAAAGGGTGAGCACAATTAGCTCAGTAAAGAATATCATGACTAAAGATAAATAAATTATCAATAGCTTTCAACAGTAATAAATCAAATATTTAGAACATATGGTAGATGATAAAACTTTTCAACCAAAGTTGCAGCGGAACGAGCAAAACATTAGAAGAGTCAAATAGACCATAAAATATATTAACTTCTCCCTGTTAAAAATCCATCAACAATGTTTTATCCCTGTAACATCAATCAACAGTTCTGGTCCACAATCATATGAATAACTCATAATCATAATTGTGATTCTAAATTCCTCTTCGCATTCAGGACGAAGATAACTTTCATCATATGTCTTTACCTGAAACATCAAAGATCATGGTTATACCAAATCACAGTTCCTGTTCATAATCATACTAATAAATCCATCTTTGCACTACGACCAAAGATATTCATCAACAGACCATTTTTGCACTACAGGCCAAAGATATTCAACAACAGGTCATCTTTGCACTATAGGCCAAAGATATTCATCAGTTGGTCATGTTCATCTAAACACCTGTTCATCTTTGCACTACTGGCCAAAGATATTCATAAGAAATCATTCATCTTTTCACTACAGGCCAAAGATATTCAGTTATATCATCATTTAGGACTGAGGATGATGAAAAATATTTTAAAAAAAATGAATCCAGTGAAACAAAAGAATAAATATTAAGGATTCATATTTCAGCTATTTTATGTCCAAAAATACCTCATAAATAATCATAGTGGAGTAAAATTCAAGAATGATCAAAACATGGATACAATCAAAGCTAGTATCCAGAATAGATATTTTGGACAAAAAGAAGAAAATTTTATTTTTCGGTGAATAGTGTCGTATTCGTGAATAGTGTCGTATACGTGAATAGTAACTCCGACACCAAAAGATAGAAATTTCACAAAAAACATCATCACGCTTCGTGAATAATACTTGTGAATAGTAACTCGTGAATAGTAACCCCGACATAAAAAAGTTTCAAATTTGATAAAAAGTTCAAACCAATATTTCAGCATAATAATATTGAAGAAATAATATCATTTATGAAGAAAATAATCTCCCTTACTATCCCTTACAATCCCTTACTATCCCTTATTATCCCTTACCTTAAAAGAACAGTACTTCTAACTGGAATAACGCTGAACGAACTTGCACCATATAACAACACTCAAGATATCAAAATACTCACAAGAATACACTCGATAATATAGAGAGAGAAATAGAGAGAAAACTTCAGTTTCTGGTGTGATTTTCAATTCTAACCTAAACACCTATTTATAGGAAATTGCTTAGAACACCAAAGCAGAAAATTTAATAAAGTATTATTATATTTTTTTAAAATTCCTACGCACCCCTCATTTGATCAAAACATCAGCCACACATGCAACAAACTCACAAAAAACGTTTTTCACACAAAAATCATTTAAAGCTCCAAAAATAAAATAAAATCAATTATTTCGGAACTTCAATAATTCATAATAAATAGCCCTTTTATCAAAAAAAATTCGAATCTCGCGATTTTTTATAGGAAATTCAATTCTCTACAACTTTACAGAAGAAATTTTTCCAAATTCCAAACAGAAATTGACCAAAATCCACATACGGACGATTTTACAGGCTATAATCAAATTTCAGTCAAGAAATGGGTCCATTGACACACAAAACATGTGTTAATTATTTAATACAACAAAAATATTCTTCCTCCTCATATACTCATATATCACACATTCATTGTAAAAATATTATCATTATTATATTATAATAATATAATAAAATATTATTTTATCTGAAAAGATAAAATATCAATTTTTAACAATTGTCACTGTTAGAGATTATGCCCTAGAGGCCAATTATTTGATATAATTGCTTAACGTTTTGATATTATATTTGATTGCATAAATGAATGCTTTTATTATGATTTTATTTACTGCGTTATATAAATAAAAACATAATAAAAAAATCCTTAGAATAGTGATACAAATTATATAGTTGCAAGTATGTGACTTGAATATGAGATTATATAATTACTATTAGTATCATTGTTCTTAAATGTCCTTAGTCGAGTATCATTGTTGATGGGACAACAATAATGCATTGAGACTAGTATGTGGATTGACTGATGGCCAAATCTCAATGGTCATAAATATATGAGATATTAAGTCAATCCATAGGTACATGTTAGAGAACGATGTACTGGACAGACCCACCATGAGAATTCTATATGGAGCATTATGCGAAGTGTCATTAGCAATTCTCATAGTGACAATGATGTAATCGTCCTCCGACCTGAAATCGCTATATTACTACACGAGAATTTATGTACTTTGATATCATCAAATGTCACCTTTAATAGGGTGGACTATAAAGGTGATTATTGGGTTCATCATTAATCGTGTGAGAAATATGAGTGATCTAGATGAAATTTAACCATCCTATATATTATGGGTGATATCCATAGGCCTCTTGATTGAGTAGGACTATGAAATGCATGGCCATGCTCAAATAGTGATTTGTTTCATATAGTCTACTCATTGATCAAGAAAACTCAGATTAAATTATGAAGAGTATGACAGATTCCATGACTCGAGTTTAATCTTGGATATTAAGGTTAAAAGGATAAGATTACATTGAAACATTGGTCACGAAAAGGTTGCATCGAATCATCGATCTTATTATTACTTGGGTAGCAGTGATGCATTACTAGATGCCGCTCACTGTTTATAATTTTATAATATGATTTTAAAATTATTGCCAACGTAATAATAACCTATAGGGTCACACACATAGAACGTTATTAAAAGGGAATTAATTTAAAATCAATATGATTGATAGTATTTAAATTACGAATATAAATTAATAGGATAATTTATATATATAGGTATATTAATTAAGTAAGACTTAATTAAGATATATATATATATATATATATATATATATATATATATATATATATATATATATATATTTGGATTTTACAAATTAGGGTTTTGAATAGTGGTTTTTAATTCGCTATATATATGATATGTAGCCTCCACTTTGAAGACACATCTCATTTGATAACCAAACCCTAGCCGCTCTTGAGAGAGAAGCTAGAGAGAAAAGTTCTGAAAATCCATCCTTGGTGGCTAGTACCACACTCCTTCTTCTGCAGATCGTAGGACGATTCGTGCAGAGCGTTCGTGTGGATACCGTAGAGACGCAATCCGCTTGAATTGCGTTAGAGATTCGACCGGATCGGTTCTAGCAAATCTAATCGGTAAAATTTCTACCCTCTGAATTAATTGATTTTCGCATGGATCCTGTTTTGGGGTTTCGGAAATTACTTTGAATTGTTCAATTTCCGCTGCGTTTTTCTATACCGAAACCCAACAGTCACTTTAAAAATTTTCTCCATCTATATCCACATAAAATGAATATTTTTCTTATCATATAAATTAATAATTAATTATTCACAAATAATATTACAGAATCACAATAATGACAACTAGACAGTTCCCAGGAAAGGATTTCTCCTTACTGGCGCGCAATTAGGTGACCAAACCTCTCCTTAGACAGAAATTTCTAGACATTGCCAATAATGTTATCTAATAATATTATTCAGATAATATGAATTATTGCTTCGATAATGGAAAATACTGTGTAGTGACAATTATTAAAACAACACTAATATAAAATATCAACGCAACAATTATTGAATCAATAAAATAAAATATTGAACAATAATTACTGTAACAATTTTTGAGTAGTGTCTTCTTACGTAAGAGTCAATAATTCAAAAATACTGTGCAATACTGTGTGCTACTGTGCAACAACGCATATTACTTTACTTTACCCACCGGGTACTCCAACAGTGTTAACGGTAACGATTATGCCGTTATTTATAAAAACTTTAATTTGTCGTTTTCTTCATCCTACAGTTATTCTGTTATGGGGCCCACAAATGGATGCGCCGTCGTACGAATATTCCCCGACAAAAAGAATATTCCAAGACCAAACGAATATTCTCCGACAACAATGAATATTTTATAACCACTTGTGTATTTTTAAAAAAATTTCATATATCACCCTTAACTTTAACTTTTTATCAATTTAACCATTTACTGAAGTGTAATTATAAGAAAAATTAAATACTTTTATTTCATAAAATTCAGGGTCTTACACCAGGAGCAAATAAATGATCTTTGCTACAACTGCAAGAAGCCTGAACACGTCATTGCCAACTGCAACAAGCCTCTAAAAAAAGAACTAAAGAAGAAACAGCATGCAAAGAAGGAATACAAAGGAAACAAAAGGCCTCAGAAGAGAGACAGAGGCCTGGTAGCTGGAGGATCGTGGAGTGATTCAGATAATGACTCCAATGTTGACTCCGGAGATGAAGAATAACCACAAATAGCCAATCTGTGCCTAATGGCCAAACATGCAAAGGACAAACAAAACCTCAACATACATGATATAAGTCTCGATGAGGTATTTGACTTCAACTCACCTGATGTAGATATAAATGACTTAAGAACTGCACTGCATGGCATAACCACTGATCTACATCAATATATGAAGTGGTTCAGAGTTTTGTCTAAGGATCATTCACTTCTTCAAGAGGAGAAGAAGAAAGTTCAAGGAGAGCTTGAAACAGCCCTTCTAAGTACTAATCTTCTCTCCAAGCTTGAGGCTGAGAATGAGACCTTAAAACAAACAAACACACTCAATGCACAAAGAGAGTCTAATCTAACCTCTAAAATTGAAGATCTAGAAAAGACTATCTCTACATAGAACAAATTCTCATCATCCATGGACTGCCTGCTCTCTAGTCAGAGAAGCACATTCGACAAAACAGGCCTAGGCTTTGAGGAATCCATCTCAGAGCCTTGTGTGGAAAAGACAAAGGAAACTAGCACTAGTAATGCCTCAAGTTTAAGTAGAAGCATTACCTTTGCGAAATCCTCACAGAAGGAAGAACAAGTTCAACCTTGTCATACTGTCTCCATTCATACTCATAGGAGTAAAGGATCTCATACTGGTCTAGGGTTCATAAAAGAGAAGAGCAACCTAACCTCTATTCATCAACCTCGAAGAATCGTAGAGTCAAGCAAGACCAACTCTACGAATCAACTGGGAAGGTACAGTAGGGGTAAGGCACACTCTGTTGGGCTTCGGCACAGAAACGCACAGCGGAAATTAAAATTTTAAAGCAATTTCTGAAACCCTAAAACAGGATCCATGCGAAAAATCAATTAATTCATAGGTTTAGAGATTATACCAGATATGAAAAAAAACGAGAATCTGAAACCGACTGCGCCTCAAATCTCCAACGCAATACAAACCGATTGCGCCTCTACGGTATCCACACGAACGCCGCACGAACCGTCAAACGATTCTGCAATAAGAAGGACTTGCGGTACTAGCCACCAAAAGAAATGGATTTTCTGAAACTGTTTTCTCTCTAGTCTCTCTCTAAGAGCGGCTAGGATTTTTCAATTATGATATATCCCTAAGTAGCTGCTATATATCATATATATAGTAGTTAAAAGGAATTAATCAAATCAAAACCTAATTTCATAAAATCTGAATATATATATATATATATATATATATATATATATATCTTAATTAAGTCTTACTTAATTAATATACATATATACAAATTATCCTTTTAATTTAAATTCATGATTTAAATACTATTAATCATATTAATATATTTAAATTCTTAAAATTTAAATTAATTCCCTTTTAAATAACGTTCTATGTGTGTGACCCTATAGGTTATTATTACGTTGGCAATAATTTTAAAATCATATTATAAAATTATAAACAGTGAGCGGCATCTAGTAATGCATCACTGCTATCCAAGTAATAATAAGATCGATGATTCGATGCAACCTTTTCGTGACCAATGTTTCAATGTAATTTAATCCTTTTAACCTTAATATCCTAGATTAAACTCGAGTCATGGAATGTGTCATACTCTTCATAATTTAATCTGAGTTTTCTTGATCAATGAGTAGACTATATGAAACAAATCACTATTTGAGCATGGCCATGTATTTCATAGTCCTATTCAATCAAGAGGCCTATGGATATCACCCATAATATATAGGATGGTTAAATTTCATCTAGATCACTCATATTTCTCACACGATTAATGATGAACCCAATAATCACCTTTATAGTCCACCCTATTAAAGGTGACATTTGATGATATCAAAGTACATAAATTCTCGTGTAGTAATATAGCGATTTCAGGTCGGAGGACGATTACATCATTGTCACTATGAGAATTGCTAATGACACTTCGCATAATGCTCCATATAGAATTCTCATGGTGGGTCTGTCCAGTACATCGTTCTCTAACATGTACCTATGCATTTACTTAATATCTCATATATTTATGACCAATGAGATTTGGTCATCAGTCAATCCACATACTAGTCTCAATGCATCATTGTTGTCCCATCAACAATGATACTCGACTAGGGACATTTAAGAACACTGATACTAATGGTAATATATAATCTTATGCAGTAAATAAAACCATAATTTGTATCACTATTCTAAGAAATTTTATTATGTTAACAATTATATTATGCAGTAAATAAAACCATAATAAAATCATATATTTATTCAATCAAATATAATATCAAAACGTTAAACAATTATATCAAATAATTGGCCTCTAGGGCATAAACTCTAACACACTCATCACTATTTATGAAATCCAAGGATACGTGAAAAAGTGAGAATCAGTTTAACAGAAGGATAATTAAAGAACCACACAAGTCCAAATGGAGGATGAATCATCATAGACACACTAGCATGCATTATACTAGGTGTTTTATATACAATAAATATGGTCACAAGGCTGCCAAGTGTTATTATAATTCCATGCATGTGAGATCCAAGATTAAACAGATTTGGGTCCCCAAAGGCACTAACAAAGAAGGACCCATGCAAATATGGGTACCAAAATGAAGGTTCAATATTTTGACAGGAAAGGAGCTCCACGATCACTACATGGTATCTGGACAGTGGATGCTCAAGGCACGTGACCGGGAACAAAGCCCTCTTATCTAACTACATAGAAAAGGAGGGTCCCTAAGTCATCTTTGGAGACAACGGCTCGGGCAAGACAAGAGGATATGACTCTGTTGGCAATGGTGTAGTATCTTTCAACAAGGTAACATATGTAGAAGGTCTTTAACACAACCTTCTAAGCATCAGTCAACTCTGCGACAAGGGTCATCAAGTGACATTTCTTAACAACTAATGTCAAGTCAGAGATTTGAAGACATCTGTTGTAAAGATAATTGGGACAAGAGAAGGAAATGTTTACACGGTGGATCTTGGTAAACTAAGCTCAGATGAAACAATATGTTTTCTGGCAAAAGCATCTGAAGAAATGAGCTGGCTATGGCATAGATGGTTGTCTCACTTAAACTTCAAGAGCATGTCCAAACTGACATCAAAAGATCTCGTAGCTGGCTTACCTAAGTTTAACTTCGTAAAAGAAAGGCCATGCAATGCTTGTCAGCTTGGAAAGCAAACCAGAAGCTCATTCAAAAGCAAAATTGCCAACTCTATCGACAAGCCCCTGCAGTTGCTTCACATGGATCTATTTGAGCCAATTCCAACAACTAGTCTTGGAGGAAAAACATACTCTCTAGTTATAGTCGACCACTACACTATATTCACATGGGTATTCTTCCTAACTTCAAAAAATGAAACGAGCTCCCAATTAATCAAGATGTTCAGACTAGTGATGAATGAGAAAGGAGAGAAAATCAAGGACATAAGGAGTGATCATGGCAGAGAATTCGACTTCTCAGAAATGGACCAGTTCTGCACAGACAATGGAATCAATCATAACTTTTCAGCTCCATGAACCCCTCAACAAAATGGAGTAGCTGAAAGAAAGAACAGAACTTTGATAGAGGCTGGAAGAACTCTACTTGCAGCAGCACATCTGCCTGAATACTTCTGGGCAGAAGCTGTCAATACTGCATGCTACACGCAGAACATATCACTAATACACTCTACGATCAAGAAGAAGCCCTACGAACTGTGGAAAGGAAGAAAGCCAAGTGTCAGCTACTTTCATGTTTTCAGCTGTGCATGCTACATTCTTAACAATGGAAAGCAGTATCTGACAAAATTTCAGCCCAAGTCAGACGAAGGAATCTTTCTTGGATATGCCACAGACAGTAAAACTTACAGAGTGTTCAACAAAAAGACATTGAGTGTTGAAGTCTCAATTCATATCATCTTCGATGAAACAGACTCAAGACAACACAATACTACAAGACACTACGACCGAGAGTGCAGACACTACGAATGAAATCGTTGAGCCCAACACTACGATCGTAGTGCCAGATAGTGAAATCATCGAACAATAAAATGAAATCGTAGAGAGATCTATGCAAGACAGTGAACCTCCACACCAAGAAGAAGAAATAGATCTTGAAGACTTAAGACAAGAAGGCATCAGGACAGATGTCCCAATCGGTAACAGACGGGCCAGAGATCACACTCAGGATCTAATCATTGGAGATCCGAGTGCTAGAGTCAAAACAAGAGCTGTTACTCAAAATAAATACTTTTATCTAAGCTTCCTATCACAAACAGAACCAAAGAAGATAGAGGATGCTATGGAAGACTCCAGTTGGATAGAAGCCATGCAGGAAGAACTCAACCAATTTGAACGAAGAAAAGTATAGAGATTGGTACCAAGACCAAAGAGTCATCTTGTCATTGGAACTAACTGCTATATCTGTCATAACTGCTATAACTGCCTCACTCTCATAACTCCACTGCTTTGTAAAGAAGATTAAAACAAACATAAATTTCGCTAAGTTTTAATCATCATTAAAGAACAAGTTTAAAACGAAAAGATTTTTTAAATATCTATTCAACCCCCCTTCTATATAACTATTGTGCCAATTAGGAACTAACAAATATTATCCAAATATACTAGCATTAGTAACCAAACAATATCAGCAAGTTACCAAAATCGAAAATAATTTGACTATTTAATATATAAGAAATTATATAATAACCAATTTAGAAAATAACAATAACAAAACCTCCACTCGAAAACAGCATAACTATTTTACCATACAGTATAAACATTCACCAATCTCCAACTCTAGTGTAATAAAATATATTTTAACAACTATATAATCATCAGTTTTCAAAAATATAAAAGTTAGTAACCAAAACTTGATCAGCAAGTTACCAACACAACATAATCAACCTGTATAATGACAACAATGTAATCTAGTGACCAAAACATAATATACTAGTATCTGAAACTCCAGTCGGAATGAAAACAATCATTTTATCAACAACAACTTGAACAGTAATGAGACTACTCATAAACCAAATTAAACAGCACTATACACAAAAACAAAAACACAAGTAACCAAAAACAACTAAAAATTCTAAATTCTTAAAAAAAATTAAAAATAACAAACCTTCAGATGTTTTTTACGGGTAACAATTTTCCGGTTCTGAGCATCAACTTCATCCTCTTTTCCAACTTTTTTTTGGAGAACCTTCAAAATCAGAATCAACATATATCAATTTTTTAGCCTTCTTATCCATATGTCTCCCCGATTTTTTATCTTCAACATCTGATTTCACCACTAACTTCTTCCCCTTTTTGGGGGCTTTGACAGACTATACTTCACCTTTACATATGTCTTCAAATCCTTCACATAAGCATCATCTTTAACTCGTTTCCTCTTCTTATCACTCTTCTTATCCCCCATTCCCTTCATGCTCTTCCTCGTAGAAATCATCACAAATAAAAACAGAAGAAATCGAAAAATGTAGTACCAATAAATGAGACCCAACCGAACAACTTACGATCAACGACGAACTGAAGAAGAAGACGACAACGACGAACTAAAGAACCAATCGGCGACAACGAATATCTACCGGATAGAACGACCGACTCAATTATGAAGAAAATGGGTTTGCTTATAAAGTTACCAAAACACAAAATAAGGTTTTCCAAAAGAAAAATAGACGGCAAAAAGATAAACACGAAATTTAAATTGAAACACGATCCCACAAAAAGCGTGAATAGTTTATTTTTTTTAAAAAAAATTGAATTGCCATGTCATCAACACATTAAATCATACAACAAAAATAAAGGAATAATAAATTCACTAATAATATAAATAAAAACTTTAAATGTATTAATTATGTAAATATTTTATGAGTACACTGTTGTTGTAATTATTTTTAAAAATATAATAGAAAATATAATTGTTCCTATTAAAACGTCTGTAGGCCGAGTTAG
The DNA here is from genome assembly GCA_020205505.1 of Panax japonicus. Classification (NCBI taxonomy): domain Eukaryota; kingdom Viridiplantae; phylum Streptophyta; class Magnoliopsida; order Apiales; family Araliaceae; genus Panax; species Panax japonicus. The sequence continues at coordinate 25,282,503 of CM035094.1, forward strand.
GCCGAAAAGATTCAAATTTTATTAGGCTTAAGAATGTAAGCTTCAATCCCACATTTTTACGACTGGGCCGGCCCGTGGCTTCAGCCTATAATCTAAGCACTAACCTTCATAAGACCTAATGATCGAACGGCCAAAATAAAACCACCTAGTTTATAAATATCATAACCTCCTCGCACAACCAAATTCCATTTTGTACCTTTAGGGTTTTGACGCAATCTGCAACTACACCGCCGCTTAACAAATTATAGTCTCTTTTCATCTCTGTGTATGGTTTTGTATGATTTTTTTGTTTGGTTTATAATTTGTGACAATTTACATTAGAAATTGGGGCGAAGTAGCTAATATTCGCAAAACCCAGAAACAAATATTGTCACAGATGAAGCTTCCGCGTTGACGCCATGGCGGTTGAGCTTTCTTCTTGTCCTTTATTGGATTGGAATGGAGGTTCCTGCTTGTCAAAGCGGAGTTGGTTCTCATATCCTATCGCCTTGGGGAGAAGCAGAGTCTCTGCAATTTCCTCTTGGGACTTGCCATGAGAAATACATTTCTTTTCCTTTTTTTCCCAAAATTTGTTTTTTGTATATGAATGGATCGGCCGGTGAGGAAAATAGTTTTAAATTACACCATCTTTCGGGACTGAATGGCCTTTGGCCTTGTTGACCAATTCTGCAAATCTGAGGCCTTGATAATATTTCCATTTTTAAAATTCGATTGTAGTTGTGCTTATGGACGGTCTAGTGCTGTTTAGATAATTTCCGGCAGTACTTAACATATTCATAAGCTATATGAATGGCCGGGCCTCCTTTTCTTTCTAGTCTTTCCTCCTCAGAGGGAAGACTATCCACGCTGTGGCTCACAATTTCTTAAATTAAATCACCGAAATAAAAAGTAGATTATTATTATTTTAAGTTAATTTTTCTTTTTAAAGTCATAAACATTGGAACATTTTTTTCTTTATTTATTCTCATTTCTTTTATTTCATAAAGTTTAAATTTTCTTTTCTTTTTTCTTCCCAAAGTCGCAACACACTGTTAAAATTTTGGAGAAACTCTAAATTTTTTAAATTCATTTCATCTTTTATATTCTTTGTTTCGAAATATATGATCAATTTTAATTTTATAGAGTCAATTTTGAAATCAAAATTGATATAAATTTTTTAATTTTAATTAATACATTATGAAAATTATAAACTATTAGGGAAGTAAATTATATTTGAACTTTGTAATGTCCATCCTTTTTGCATTTACATTATTTATATATCAAAAAATGTCACTAACATCTATATCGAAGTGTTCTGCTCATGGATTTTTCACGAATGTTAAGAAAGAAAGAAAGAAAAAAATGAAATAAAATTGTCTATAATAATATGTCCTATGTATTAAATATGGGAGTTTCAATAGATTTTTTACGAATATTAAGAAAGAAATAAATAAAATAAATTTGTCTATAATAATGTCCTATTTATTAAATATGGGAGTAAAATACAGTGATAATTATAATAATGCTTACCTCTTTTCGTTGTAAGTTTTTATGGTTGATTAAATATATAAAGTTACATGTTTACTCTTGTATTTAATCAAATTTTAATTACTAAATAATATATATATGTGTGTGTGTGTTTAATTATCTTTTTTTAATACAATACATTTTATTTATAGTTTTATTTGTAATTAAAACTATCTCATTTAAATTGTTGGTAACTTATAAAAATTAATTTAGTTTAATTAACACATATTTTTCAATAAGTGATAAATATTAAAAAAAATTAAATTAAATTGTTAATGAAACTAATCTAATTAGAGTGATTGAATATATTGATAATTTAGTTTTTGGTATTTAATAATAAAAAATATTTTTTGAATTTTTAGTTTTATATTATAATTTTAATATGTTAAATTTTATTGAGTATATATAAAAAATTGGGATGTTTATGATTTTGATTACATTTTTTTGTATTTATTTATATGCAATGTTAAATACAAAAATGTAATTATATTTATTACTACCTCTATCTTGTAAAAAAATGTTCTTTTAATATATTTTTTCTTTTTTTAGTAACAACATTTTTCATTTTTATGGGTATTAACGTTATATTTTTTAATTACAAAAAAAAATATTTGAATATATATCACGTAAATTTTAATATTTGAGAAATTTAATTAGTAAAAATTATTTGACTTTATTTTCATGATAAAATGAATATTTATTATTTTTTGACTTTTATGTTATTTATTGCACAATTTCATAATTTAATTAATTAGGTCAAGTAAAGTAAAAATTATGATATATAAGTTTATATTTAGTGGAGAAATTAAACATTATAACTTAAAGGATGTATTAGACATTATAGTAAAAATATTTTTAAATATTAGTTGATCAACCACACTAGGGGTAGTGAATGTTACATATTGTAGACAAGAGGTGTACTGACTGTTACTTGAAAAACTAGAAGGGTGGTGAATGTTATTATGATTATCTATATGGTGTCAATGTATTCTATTTTAAATATGGAGAGAGAATTAGAATAAGAAAAGTATGAGATATTTAATGTTACGTGTATAATATGAAAAAATATGTACTCTGTGACGCCCCCAAAATTAGGTATACATCACCCATCTTGGGTTGTCAAATACATGGTACAAATACTAATAAAAAACTTAATTATACAATTATCGTATAGAATACGACACAACATAACTGAGATTTTAAACAAGGATATTGCCTTCTAGACAATATCCATTATCAATGAGAGTCATCGTTACATTTTGTAATACTATTTAACAGAATTTTGAGGACTACTAACGAACACTATCATCCGGACCATCATTCCGTTCCCCGACTCATCCCAGCTACGTTCTCTTATTATCTGAAAGGAATTGTGACGCAAAAGGGTGAGCACAACAAGCCCAGTAAAGAATATCATAACTAAATATAATTAAATTATCAATAGCTTTTATCAATAATAAATCAGAGATTTAGAATATATGGTAGATGATAAAATTTTAATTTCAACTATAGTTGCAGCGGAATCAACAATTCATTAGAAGAGTCAAGTAGAACATAACATCTACTGTCTCCTCCAAATTAAAGTCCATCGTTAATATATCGTTCCTGTAATACTCATCAACAATTCTTCGTTGTAACTAAGACAAAGAAAACTTTCACCACATGTCTTCACCTGAACCACTAAAGATTTTAATTAAGTTCACAATTCATATTTATAATCACATGAATTAACAATTCCTTCTTGCCACAAGACTTAATAGAACGCTTACTCTATATTTTTACCCCAAAGCCTGAAGATATTCAAGTGTAATAACAATGATTATACCGATCAGTTGTCTACTTTTGCACTACGTGCCAAAGATATTCAACTATAAAATCAATCACTGAGACTCAGGTAAATAATTTCCATCATCGAATCATCCCTGCACTACGGCCAAAGATATTCGTTAGTATCACCAGTGGTCATGATCATGTCATACACCTGTCTATCTTCGCACTACGGGTCAAGGCTATCAAACAACAGATCATCTTGGCACTACAAGCCAAAGATATTCAACTGTACAACCAATAATCAACAGTTCAATAAATAATATAAGAAACTGCAAATGGATTTTCACCGCTATGCGGTAATCCACTTAGACAGATTATTTTCACAATTTAATAAGGAATAAATATAAAGTATCATTCACCATGCATGTGGTAATCCACATACACATGTTATTCCCACAGAATAGTAAAGAATGGAATAACAGAAGGATTCACCATGCATGCGATAACAACCGCACAGACAAGTTATTCTCAACAGAATAATAAATACATAATAATAAATACGGAACCAGGTCTGGTGTAAAACACACAGACATGATATTCCAACAGAATAATAAATGCAGCATAATAAGTAATGGAATCAGGTCAGGTGAAATACACACCGACAGGATATTCCGACAGAATAATAAAGAATGGAATAATAAAATAATTTCACCATGTATCCGGTACTTCGCATAAACAGATTATTCTTTCTACCATAAAAATGATATCCTCTTACCACCATAATGACTTCCCTTACTTGAGCATATGACTTGATTTTGTTTTCTGTTAATTGATCAATATAAACAATGTTTGCACTCCTTATCGAATAGAGAGTGCATCCACAGTAATTTCAGCATCACATATTCCATGCCTATTAGTCACAGAGCGACTACAACGTGGGCACTGCAATGGTTCGAGGGATAGAGCTTGAAGATTTTTATAGAAAGAATCCAGCTCAATCATGAATTTGCATGAAGTGATTGGAATTGGGATGTCCACTTTTAGCTTAGTTTGACTGAAAGCAAGATGGCATATCCTAGCATGCTTCCACAAGGCCCAGCGCCGGTTGATAACTCGAGAATATCTGGAAGCATTTTTGATAGACTCCACGGCACGCTTGCGTGAGGTGGTCGTCGCCCCGATCGTTTCTAGCACAGTTGTTGGGTGAATTGCTTGCAACACCTTAACCCCTCGCCTATATGTAGACGGTAATCTTGGTACAATTGCTCGCGTTCGGAATTCTGCGTTGAATGGACACCAACGACACCTTGACCCCTCGCTTATATTGAAGCGGTAATCTCGGTACAATCGACGATTGATGCGGTAGAAGACGCCACACACAACTATGAATTGTTGTATGATAAGTCAAAATTGAATCTCAAAGAAAAAACTAAGAAACTACTAATTTCTTAGGAATTCTTCAAAGAACCAAAAGTAGAGAATAAACTCTCAATTATATTGAATAAAAAATAATGTATAATGTGTATTGTTTACATAACTTGGACCTCTATTTATACTACTCAAAACAATCCAAATCCTAATAGAAATTTATAAACTATAACCCTAATTTCTATAAGGAAATAGAAATCAAATTGGAAAAGAATTCTAATTTAAAAAATAGAATTATAAAAATCTAAAAAAAAAAATCCTTCCAAGTAAACCAAATTCTTTGCTGCATGGATAATCTGATAATTTCCGCGTGAATCATGCTGATATTTTTCAATTAAGCCGCGTAAATTAAATAGGAGTCAAATTCATGGCTGGCAAGGTAAGAACCAAATTCCATGTAATCTATGTCTGCTGCTTTCCTTTTTGAGATCTGATGGCCCCTCCACGTGACATCACTTTATGCTTGAAGTCTAATATGTTTGGTTGCATGCTGCCCTCACGTGAACTTGATGAGGAAAAAAAAACGCTGATGTATGCTTGCTAGGCAATCTGTCATCATTCCCCTCCTCTTCAAAAGGATTTGTCCTCAAATCTGGCATCCGCTCCCCTTGAAAAGGATTTGTCCACAAATCTGATCCTACATCAAAACAAACAAAGTTAGAATCGCCAAACAAAACATAACCACAAGTCTCACCCAGTAATTTAAATGAATAAGCAATATCAACAACACAAACAAGAATTTGAAAAGTTCCAACTCCTCATGGATCAAATATGAAAATGAAAAACTCTTCATGTGATAAATTCTTCCAATGATGAATTCCCGGATCAAACGGAAATCTTATAATCTCGATCATTTTCAAACATAACCACGTCAATGATCCTGGGTCAAATATCAACTTTTGAAATTCATCAGGTCGCATAAGCCCATACACCTGAATTCCTGGATTAAACACAAAACAAAACAAATCAACAAGTTCCTTTTTTCTAATCACAAAGGAATCAAATAAATCAAAATCACATGCATAGTCTACTAAAACAATATTCAAAATACTTCCCTGTAAACTCTCAATGCATTGATCGAATTGAATTGTACAATCCATGTTTCCCTCTATGAATATGATCCCGTTACGAATCTGCAAAACACAACCACACTTTCTCCTTCCATTGACATTAACACAATTAAGAACAAATAATGTTGTCAACGGAGTAAAAAGGTCACAATCATAAGTTGAAAATTCAATAGCATATCGACGACGATCACAAACAAACTCAACACATGCTAAAGAATTTCCCAAAATGTTGACAAAAATCAGAATATCATCAAAATAGAGAATAACAATTTTTCCCATAAAAGAATGTAAAATATAATTCAACAATTCAATGGAAGTATGCAATGCCTTAGCTAACCCAAGTGAACTAACTAAACATGCAAATAATTCATCCCTCAAACGATCTTGATGATAAACACTTGTTGAATCAAAACCATATGATAGTAAAGCATGCAATGAAGATTGCTCTAACGAAACAACATGATTATTACCATTGTCAGCTATCGATAATTCATGTAAAGATTGACTAGCATAAAACCCTAAGTCAATATTTGAATAAGAAAATCTATAATTAATTTCATGCAAGTAAGCACATCGAAAATGAGAATATATATCATGATCATAAACTAACTCAACATAAATCAGATATCCTCCATAGTTTATGATAAAAACGATTCTACCATCAAAATAGCTAACAACAAATTTTCCAATAGAAGCATGTAAAACATGTTTTAAATAACTCATGAAAACACTAGATGCATTAGTTAATCTAACAGAAATAACTAACCACCTATATAACTCACATGCTAAAATAATTTTTCATTTATCACAATCTCTCGTGCTAAATTGATTAGGCATTGTATCATTATCACATGTAGATAAAACACAAGTACTATGCAATTTATCAAACATATTATCCAAACAAGAAAAAGAATAACGATACTTGTTTACCAATTCAAAATCGACGAACAAACTCGTTATCCCATCCTCCTTAGATACTATGATCTCATAATCAACACATGAACTCATGTCTTCTCTCACGATACCCACTTTCACCAACTCTCCAACCCGCCTTGGTAACTCCGTCGTCTCCTCGGGAATACTATCAGCTGATCGGTACGGAATGATAGTACGGGGTATTTCATCAACAACCTGTACAAGAGACAAAACAAAACTAGACAAAGAAGAATCATTAGTGTTAGTATTCAAAAGCGCCGTCTTGTACGAATGTACAGTCATTGGCTTTTCAAAATATAACTCACTTTTCAACTCACTCTCCTTTTCATAGTCACATATTTCTTCTCTCTCTTCTTTATGCTCACCCTCTCGTTTATTTTTCTCTCGTTTATTTTCATTCTCCCTTTTCTTTTCTCTCTCATTCTTTTCAAATTTTCTTTTCTCACTATCAATCATTTGAACAATTTCTTTTTGTCGATCTTTTTTTTCTTCTTGCATTGATCACGATCTTTTTGTAAATACATTAGATCGTCATGAACTTGCTCGGACGTCATAGGATAAAGGTTGACTCTTATTCGATTGTGTACCAATGAATACTTATTAGTACAACTATTATGCTTCGCTCGCCTGCTGTGTCGCCATGGCCTCCCAAGTAACAAATGACAAGTATGGATTGGAACTACATCACATAATATTTCATCTTCATATCTGCCAATGCGAAAAGAAACTGACACTTTTTTAGTCACCATTACCTCCTCACAATCGACGATCCCTTGCATCTTGTAAGGCCAAGGATGTGCAACTGTTGACAACTCTAGTTTATCCTCCATTGTAGTGCTAGCAATGTTAGTACCAATTTCACAATCAATTTTTACAATGCATACCTTTTCTTGTACTAGAAACCTAGTATAAAACATATTCTTTTGTTGCATTGTTTCTTCCTTGTTAGCTTGCTCACTTGTAGCTTTCTTAGTCTCCCATGACTCTCCAAGAATCGCATGATCTTCTTCAACTTTTATTTCCCTAGACAATAAATGTTCCCTCCTATGCTCCATAGGTTTATGAGGTTGCTCCCTACATCCATTATAATTACGATGCCTCTCATAATCCTCATCCCATGATCTCCACCACTCATCCACGCCAGACTTCATACGAACTTTGGGTCTTCTTTTCAATGTCTCCTCATAGCCAAACATATTAATTTACTGCAAAACAAGGGTTAGTAGATAAAAACAATTTCCTCACACACTCCCTTACGTGTTTCACTCGAATTAATGGTTCACTCGTGTATACTCTCAATAAATTGGCTTTTACCCTCGATTAATCTCACCACTAAGCCTTTTACCTCAATATTCTCTCTAATAGGTTCTTATTGAATTCCCTAACAAAATTCTTGGTTTTACTAATCAATTCAAAATTACTTATCACTAAACAAAATTATAGATGGTGTGACTATCAAAATACCACAAAATCACTGATTGATTGCCTTGTACTCTCCTTTTGTATGCGTCAGATTTGTAAATTGTAGCTCCATTTCAGAATTGATGATGATGGAACGGTATGAACTCTTGGTTGGAATTTGATGATTTGATGGTGTGCTACAAATTGGGTTATCACAATAGAATATGAATTTTTTTCTTTTCCTTTTTTTTTTCTTTTTTTGCTCTCTTTTTTTTTGGCTTCTTTTTTTTTTTTTTTTACAATATATATTTCGACAGAAAATTAAAGATAAGTAACTTGCTAGAAAGGCTTAGCTTTGATACCAAATGATAGACTCCACGGCACGCTTGCGTGAGGTGGTCGTCGCCCCGATCGTTTCTAGCACAGTTGTTGGGTGAATTGCTTACAACACCTTAACCCCTCGCCTATATGTAGACGGTAATCTTGGTACAATTTCTCACGTTCGGAATTCTGCGTTGAATGGACACCAACGACACCTTGACCCCTCGCTTATATTGAAGCGGTAATCTCGGTACAATCGACGATTGATGCAGTAGAAGACGCCACACACAACTATGAATTGTTGTATGATAAGTCAAAATTGAATCTCAAAGAAAAAACTAAAAAACTACTAATTTCTTAGGAATTCTTCAAAGAACCAAAAGTAGAGAATAAACTCTCAATTATATTGAATAAAAAATAATGTATAATGTGTATTGTTTACATAACTTGGACCTCTATTTATACTACTCAAAACAATCCAAATCCTAATAGGAATTTATAAACTATAACCCTAATTTCTATAAGGAAATAGAAATCAAATTGGAAAAGAATTCTAATTTAAAAAATAGAATTATAAAAATCTTAAAAAAAATCCTTCCAAGTAAACCAAATTCTTTGCTGCGTGGATAATCTGATAATTGCCGCGTGAATCATGCTGATATTTTTCAATTAAGCCGCGTAAATTAAATAGGAGTCAAATTCATGGCTGGCAAGGTAAGAACCAAATTCCATGTAATCTATGTCTGCTGCTTTCCTTTTTGAGATCTGATGGCCCCTCCACGTGACATCACTTTATGCTTGGAGTCTAATATGTTTGGTTGCATGCTGCCCTCACGTGAACTTGAGGAGGAAAAAAAAACGCTGATGTATGCTTGCTAGGCAATCTGTCATCAATTTTGTGTTTCAGGTTCACGTAGAGAGAGAAAGAGAGTCAGTCCCCAACATATCCGCCTGCCCTGTTCCGCATACTTGTCCACATGGTGTCTGCATTGCACTACCCGTTCCTACCATGATTCCAAAAGAAAACCAGCTATAATCCCTGCACTAGCCAAGAACGGACAGAACCATGCATCGTGACAGGACTCCACGAACCAACACGTTCAAACAAGCCGGCAAGAACAGAGCTGTCGCACTGAAAGGCAAGTTACCGACGAGCAGTTTGAGCTCGGGCGAAAAGTTACGGTCGTCTTCCTCACTGTCATCCGACGATAAAGCACCGGTTGTACTGAAAAACCAACATGATCCACATGATCCCTGATTTTTAACACCGGTGACGGCGCCGTGATCTCTCCAGTCGAAATCATAGGGGAGATGCTCAGTATAAAAGATAGCATCACATCTTTTGACCATAATTCTCATCATGCATAAACAGATACTAAATAGAATTATTAATTACTGGAATATGCTATGCAACGATAGATTAATACACCATGTGAACAAGTAGGATATATTATGGGCCAAAACAATTAACATAGAAACATTAATTTAAACCTGATGTGAATATTATATTATTAGAGTACATTATTATAAATAGATAATAGTAGTTATTAACCAGCATATTTATGATTATGGTTAGTATAAAATTTCAAATATCACCCTTAACTTTAAATTTTTATCAATTTAACTATTTACCAAAATAAAAAAAATTGAATTCTTTTATTTCATATAATTCGGGGTCTCACATACTCACTCCGTTCCAGGATAAAAGTCTTGGTGGATTTTTCACGCATATTAATAAGATGAATGAAATGACAAAATTGTTCATAATAATGTCAATAAATATGGAGAGAATTAGAATAAGAAAAGTATGAGATATTTAATGCTACGGGTATAATAGAAAAATATGTGTAAAAATTTGATTATTAAAGGAAAATGGACATTTAACACGGGACTATCTAAAATAGTAATAATGACTTTTATCATGGGACGGAAGGAGTAAAAGTTTGGTTATTAAAGGAAAGTAGATATTTAATATGAGACTATTCAAAATAATAATTAAGATTTTTATCGTAGAACGGAGAAAGTAATTAGGAATTCTGCGTTTTTTCAACTATTATCTCAACTCTCTATCCAGTACTAATCATCTATCTAATACCCATTTTCTCCAACAAACACAAGATTTGAATTTTAAAAGTACCATCTAATATCTAATATTATTATATTTTAATCAAAATTGAAAAGTTACCTTTTTATTGTGTGATTAATCTAATCACATATATAAATTTGTTAGTAAGTAAGAAACTTAACTCGAATAAACTATTGGTTTAGGCCATGGAGATTGGATATAGGTTGTGGCAATTTTTTACACACACATAAAATAATAGAGTTAATGTTGAGTATAAACAATATTATGTCATAACATTTAATACGAAATTTAAAAGAGTCAAACACGAATAATTAACGGATTAACCCGTTAACATGATTAGACACGTTTATTTAAAATAATTTAAAATTATTTGGTCAGTTATTTAAGTCTTTATTAAAATAAATTAAATTTATTTCGGACTCGAAATTTGATCCAAATTATTTCATATGCTATTAAAATCGATTCTTGAAAAATCAGGTCGGGATCATGTGTGTGTGTTTGACACAGGTTGTTTCCTTAATATAATACTATCTACAACTTGACACAACATAAATTTATCTAACACGACATGACTGTCAGTCCCAGTAGAAGACGTACCACCAACTAGATGCTTATCTTAAAAATTAATAATTCTAATAAAATACAAATAATTTTGAATTTGTCGCTCATTCAATAAATCTGAGCCGTTCAAAGTTTGAAATAAATTCCACCATTCATACAGTGCCGGAGGCACGGGACCTGACTAGTAAACAATATAAAGTGTAATAGACTTCAAAACCAACTAAGTTATGGTATAAAAACCTCTGCCATATTAAATAATACTCGTTCTGTTTTAAAATTAGAGATATAATTTAATTTTTGAAATTAAACAATCACATATTAAATTTTAAAATTAATATGGCTCATATAAATTTAAAATAAAATATTTTTTGTGATTAATAATTTTTATTATATATTACTCCCTAATTTGCCCCCAAAATGATGAATAAAATATAATTTACACACATTAAAAAAACTAAAAATAGAGAAAATAGAGTAAAAAAAGTTTCAAATTTATCCCTAGTAGTCCAACAATATAATATACAGTGATAAGTATTTTTATTTTTTTATACTAATGACCCTCACTAAATGATATAGTTACCTTTCATTTTATGTACTTTATCTCATTTTTTAGGATAAAAAATTTATATTTTTAATGTTACGTTTGGATTAAAGTAATAAAGGTGAGAATGAAACTAAAAAAATTGTGTTTGGTTGCGATTGGAATGGATTGAATCCATTTTTTTTGTTTTGCTATTTTCGACTGAAATTTAACTATTCTTGTCCAATATTTCATACCCAAAGCTAAGTCATGAGGGTATTGGGGGAGGGAGAACATGGAATGAATCATTTCAATCTCTATTACATTCCTTCAATCCAAAAGCATCGTTAATAATTTTTTTGAGGACGAAATAATTACTGTATTAATTAAAATAAAATAAATTTACATCATTTTAAAATTTAATATATCATATTGTTTAAACTTGAATCTCAAAAATAAAACTATACTTTTAATTTAGGAAATAGAAACTTGGTATCTTTAGAAATACATTCAAAGCATAAAGTCGGAAAAATAAAGAAAAAACAAGTAAATTTGGCCAACTCCTTTTGTCAGAGCCTGTTTGGCAACTAAGTACTTATTTTAGAAGAAGTACTATTTAATAATAATAAAATATTGTGGAATAGAATATTAAATTATATTTGAGGAGTTGACTGTATGACTAACTTTCAACCTTTTGTTCTTTAATATATTATCTTCATACAAAAAAATTATTTAATTTTTACAATCAAAACAATTTTCATAATACAGTTTAACTAGTCTTAATCTCCAATTAATTAACTCAATTAAAACAATATTCATAATATTTTGGAATAAATTTTTTATTGTAAAACGATAATCTTTTAAGAAGGGAGAGAGTAATTAAGATTAAGATCTTAAAATGTTTAGGACAATGTGATTATTAATAATTTTTTTGGTGTTGATTATTAAAATTTCTTTACTGGGAAATAAAAAATAAAATCTAAGGCAACAGAAAAAACGACTGCGTTTTGTATTCCCGTGGGCCACCGTCCCCGTCAAGTATCTTTCTACACGTTAGAGATGTATAGAGTCCCACCAAATCCAACGGCTCACGCTTAAGGAGCGCATACAGCAACTGCAACAGCGAGGTTAAAAAACGGAAGAATAAAAATTAAAAAAATAATCAGATTCTTCGTACTCCAATATACTCCACAGACAAAGACAACCTTTCTCTTTCTCTATCTACTGATCTTTCATAGAAATAGTAGTTGGCCTAGTCAATTCTTCTGTTTTCGAATCCCACCTTTGAGCTATCACCTTCCATGTCCAACTAATTTCAGCTCCCCTAACCTCTCTCCGGCGACTTCTTTCCTAACTCCGGCGCGATCGACGGCTCAAATTGTCTCTTCCTGACTGGTAAATGAAGGTAATTTCTTCTTCTTTTTTGGTGTAGTTGTATTGGACTGAAGAATTCGTAGGGCTTTTGTTTAGGCTTCCACGTTAATTTAGGACTCACTTGATCTGTTGTAAAACTAGCTTGATTCCAATCTCTCTCCCGAGTTTATTAGTGTGCCTGTGTTTTTGTTTTTTACACCTCTTATACTAATTTTTATAAATTTATACATGTTTACATTTTTTTTTAATTTATGTTTTTTATAATCTTCAAAGTCACTGCTTTTGGTTCTTGAGAATTATGGGAATTGAAATAGAATAGAAATTATTGACGTGATTATTTGCTCCCGTTTTGTTTCCGGTTGTTATTTCTAGTCACTGTTTTTATATTTCTTTGCTGAGATATCTATCTCTGCAAGTATTTTTTAAAAGCTGGGTTTGCTTAGAATTTTATTTCTTTCGTGGGATGGGAACGTGGAAATAATTTTAGAAAGCTCAATTTAAAAATGATAAGAAGCAGTTTGTTTGCATATGCGGACACAAGTTTAACCAGTCTTGGGTTTGACTCAAATTGATGAATTGTAAATTTCTGATATTGCAGTAGACATAAATTACAAGGAAATTTAGATTTGGGAAGAGCCTTAATTTTCCCTGGCATTAGGGTAGTCTCTTTTGCTCTGTTTGTTCAGTGAGTCTAAGTTAGCAAGATTCTATCTTTGTAAAGGTGTGTAAGGTTGAGTGACTTGAATGAGAGACCAAATGATGAGTAAGTGATTTTTAACAGAATTCATATGGGCTTGGTCATATACGTATCTAATCTGTTAGGTAAACACCAAAGCAGCAAAGTTAGGTTCCACCTCTGAGGTCCTGAACTGCCTGCGGCACAATTAACTTAGTATTTCCACCTATGCTGATTATGTTAGCCAAGTTTCAGGGAGTGACATAAGGCCAATTGCGAGGTATATGTTCACCTCAAAAAGATGAATGGAAATGAAGATGGAATTGTTAGCTAATTGTTACATGAAATAGCCTCAAAAGGAAATTGGAAAGATACAAAAGTCCCTTATCTATAGTGTAGTAAATTAGGGAGGTTGATGATAACTGCCAGAGTTGCTTATTTAGTATTTTTTTGCTTGTAGATGCCACATTAATGTCCCTTCCTAAAATTTTCCTATACGTGTTTCAGTGCTTTTGACATGATGACATCAATTAGTAGGATGAGTTTTTTGCTTCACCACACTGTATTTGCATGGATTCTGTTCATCGTTTTGCTCCCTGGTGATATTCCATTGCTAGAATTCTCTAGAAGCTTCATATTAGAATTGGTCCTTGTCACCACTTCTTAGCTAATAATTTCAGGGTATCAAATAAATAGCCATCTTTGATGCTTCTGGAGTGCAAATTGATTGTTCTCTACATCTTCGCAAGACGCTTCATCTTTGCTCCAATCAACATTCTCACATAACCTTAAACATCTTCTAACTTTTAAGATTTTGTAGTATATTTTCAACAAAATGAAACCCATGAATTAACACTCATCATAGCTGTTGTATCCTACAAGAAGATATCTGATGCAGCCCAAAAATATTAGTTATTGAGTTTTATTTAATTGTGGATTTTGATTCAGTTATTAGTTTTTATTATATTTATTTTAGAAAGTAGGATTTTTTGAAGATCTTTTAGATTTGACTTGATTTCGTTTGGTTTTGTCTGGAGAGCAAGTTATGTATAGTTATATACAGTGGAGTAGTTTTAAATTTGAATAGACTTGGATCTTTTGAAATTTATATATTTTCTATTTTGGGTGATTTATTCCCCCTTTGAATCAATCATCTTGCCTTAAAGGAGTGGGCTTTTATCTTCGTTTGTCGATCAATTCCAACCTCTAGTAGTATTGACCCAATCAAACATTAGAAATCTAACTGTATTAGGTTATTCATGTATTAGATTGTTTGTGCTTCTGTCTTGTACCAATTTAGTATTAGAGAGAGTCGGTTTTTATCTTCATCTACCAATCAACGCTAACCTCTAGTAGTATTCATCCAATCAAACATTAGATAACTAATTGTATTAGGTTTTTTGTTCTTCCATCTCGCACCAATTTTGTATCAGAGAAACTTCCTATCCATTGAAACTTTATTTTTTTGTTTAAAAATTAAATCAACATCCTCATCATCATTTGACTATTGTCCAAATGTATGACTAGCCTTCTGTTCACTACAAGTTTTATGCCCAACTTATCAGTTTTTAGCTTTTGACAAATAATTCATTCAACCACTAAACCCCATACTTATTAGCAAGGAAGATCTTCGTTGACAATTTCTTTACTCGTTATCAGCCTCACAATCGATTTTCTCTACATTATTATGAAGTTCTATGTTCGGCTATTGCTATAGGGTTTTGAAATCCTATCTTAAAAGAGTTCTTATCCGTCAGATCTTTTGTTGTCGAGTAGACTAGAGAATAACAATCCAAGATTTTAAAAGGAAAAAAGAAAAAAAAGTAGAAGAATAAATATTTTTACGATTCTATTGATGTGCCGACAAAATATTCCCGCCACCGACATTCAATTTTTCACTAACATGGCTGACTACATACAAGTATAGCCATATCATTAGGTCTTGAGAAAGGGAAAAAATACATGTAAATATAGATCCCGACCTCTCTGTTGCCTATACCCCAACTCCGTTTGCAAATTATCATTAGGCACCTAAAGGTTTTCTATATTTTTCATTTTTGTTCCATAGTTTGTTACAAGATTAGATTTGGATCCCCCAATTTTTATAAATTTTCAAAAATAGTTCCTCAACTTTGAATTTCTTTCAAATTAACCCATGAACTTTGAACTTGCTGTTTTTATAGATTTACCCCTCTTTTATACTTTATTTCAGTTTGAGCCCAGCTTAAAAAAAGAGTCAATTAGTCCAAAGAAAAAGATAAAAGATAAAATAAAATTTATTTCGACCATCGGACCTTCATTGGGCTAAAATCAAGCGACTTGAGTATCAAATTTCTTTTATATGCGAGCAACGTTGCAGGGCTTATCCATATAGTGGTATGATATTTTGAAGTTTTAGTAATAAATTTTAATCAGAAGATTGTTTCCTTTTTAAATTGGGTTTTTACTTGATTTCTAAAACTTAGTTTCCTATATAAAGAGTTTTTATACTCACTATTATTTAGATTATTGGTTTTTCAATGGGAAAGAGCACTGTTAGATCATTAATCCTGATGAGGCTATTGCCTATGGTGCAGCCGTGCATGCTGCTATCTTGAGTGGCGAGGGCATTGAGAAGATTCGGGACTTGGTGCTGTTGGATGTTACTCCTCTGTCCCTTGAGATTAAATTATTTGGTGTAGTCTGAAGATAATTCCACACAACACAACTATACCTCTGATGGAGAAAGTAAAATTTTTTATCTAACAAAATAGTCAGCCCGTTGTATCGATATTTGAGGTTGGGATAAGAACAGAGACATATGATAACTTACTGGGACAATTTTTAATCTCTAGCATCCCCTGTGACGTAGATTGCTGGCGGCTAAATATGAATTGAGACGAAGCTTTGTAAAGCTTTTTGTAAAGATTTCAATCTTTTCCAAAATTATAAGATCATTATTGACTTTTGAAAGCCAACTTGTTACATTTTCAAATGCAAAATTGAAATGATCAATCTTGTGATGAGTAGTATTTTTTAGATGCTTCGCAATATTCATCATATTGTATTGACTAGAATGAAAGGAATTTATGTCAATTTGAAGTTTGAAAATGTCTTAATTTGACTTCAAAAAGTCAATAATGATCTTTTATTTTGGAACGGATGGAGTATATTACTTTGAGATCGCAACAGGTAGAAGTAAAACAATTGTTCTTGTAGTTATGGACAAGTCAGGTATGATATGGTAAAGAAGATTGAAATGCTATGTTTACAGTTGTGTATGTTAAAGCATTCCTTCCCCGTGGATCTGAACAATTACCTGACCATGTCTGAGGTGTGGGCCATTCATCATTGTCATCATCTTTGTGGAGGATCACAACACTTGACACCTTTGTAGCATGTTGCTCATGTAATTTTATTTTATTGCCAGTCTTTATGTTAGGGGAGAATTCGACACCTTTGTTATGCTGAGGAATGATTTATCTACTCTATCATACTTAAACTGAGAAGACGCATGTCTGCAGCCGGGTGGAGGGAAATATGTCTGTAGTCAAAGGGGAAAAATAAGAATGGCCTTCTGTTTCCTTGAATTTGGTTAATGATATTTGGTACTTTAAGTTGACGATTCAAGAAACCAGAGGTACTGGTGTAGCCGTGTAGGTACTAAAATTCCATCCTTTATTGAGATCCTATTAATTTCTTAATTAACATATTATATCTTTTCAAATACGCTTCTTCACTTTATTGCTATAGTTTGATCATCAAATTATACTAGAAATTCTAGGTTATATAAGTTGTCTGTTAGAGTTACACCCACAAATTCGCTGTTTTTAGGCACTTTATCTTCCTTCAATGCACATTTCTGTTTTCATTCTTATTTTCTTCCTTATTTGCGTCAAAATTATTTCAAATATTAAAAATTACTGTTTTCATTCTTAATTTTCTTCCTTATTTGCTTCCAAATTATTTCATATATTAAAATTATTCCGGTGTCATAATAATTTTCAAAATTATGGTACTTTCCCGTATTTACATTTTGTTCTTTCTTTTGTTAGGTTTCTATATTGATTCATTGAACGAATGGTATTATGGGGCATGCGTCTAAGTGTCAAGTTAGTTCTGGTTAATCTTTTGTACCTTTACTCCAGTTCAACATCTGAAGATAATGGGCCCTGAGATGGACTGATTTTTTACCTGTTACTACTACGACACTACAACTTCACATGGTTACTTCAAGGGAAGGTGTGTCCGATGAAATTTCTTCTCATAAATTGCAGCAGAGAGAGAACTTCGATACTGGGCTCCATGATTCAGTATCCAACCAAAAACAAAGCCTGCTTTCTGTATTACCTGAGAAAGAGTCGGGTAAACTGCAGCAGAGACAAAACCCTTCTACTGAGCCAGTGGTATTACAAATCAGTCAAGAAAGCAGCACACTTCCAGTGATCCCGGAGGTAGTACCAAATAATCTTAAACCGCAGAGCCCTGATGGTGTCATAGATGCATCACAATCAACTCAAGTAGGAAGCTCTATGTCTGTAGTTCGCGAGACAGAGCCAGATAATTTGCGTCAGAGGACCGAGCCTTGATAGTGGTAACATTACATCTGAATCTTGTCAAGAAGGAAGCTCTCTCTCGGCAATACCTGAGAGAGAGTTAGATAACTTGCAGCAGACACAGAGCCCTAATACCAGTACCTTATCATCAGAAACCAATCAAGATGGAAGAACTCTTCCTATTATGTCTGAAATTGTGCCAGAACAGCGTCAGGATCCTGATATTGAGCTTCCCGCATCACAGTGTGATCAAGAGAAGTTCACTTTATCCATAAAACCAGAGAAATTTTTGGGAAAATTACCACTGCGGCGGAACCCTGACATCGGGGTCCCTGCATTACAGTCTGCTCAAGAAGGAAACACTCTTGGTAAAATACCTGAAAAACCATCACAAGACGGATATAATTGGCGAAAATATGGGCAGAAACTTGTTAGAGGAAATCAATTTGTTCGAAGCTATTACAAATGTACATTTCCTAATTGCCCAGCGAAAAAGCAAGTGGAAAGGTCACATGAAGGGAATATTACAAATATTAATTACCGGGGGAAGCATGAGCATCCCAAACCTCAACATGGTCCCCTAATTGTGCCTATCCAAGCAAGAAGACCTGAAAAGCCTAATTTGAACAAGACTGAAGGTAAGTGTTTATATTTATTGCTGTTTTCTGGCTCTTGCACTTAATTCAAAAAGTTGCTGGACTAATTTGGTGATTTCTATTTGAAGACGAATCATCCGATGTTCATAGTGAAACACCTCATCATGTTGCGCCAGTAGAGACCCCTAAGCTCTTGATAGCTGAAGCAAGTGTTGATGTTATGGAGAGTGCAGCTTCACAATCAAATAAAACAAGAGATGAGGTTAATCATGATGGGAACCCAAAATCTAAGAGACGGTATGTTAACAAGCTCTTTATATTTTCTGCATTGAAGCATGCCATTGTGTAACCTGTTACTAAATTGTGATTTTTTTTCTTGCAACAGGAAGAAAGACATTTCTAGTGCTGATAATACTTTGGCTTTGGCAAATAGGACAAATGGTGAATGTCGGCTTGTTGTCCAGACTACGAGTCTGGTTGATATAGTGAATGATGGATATCGCTGGCGCAAGTATGGACAGAAATTAGTGAAAGGCAATCCAAATCCAAGGTATATGTTATTTTCAGTGCTCTTTCCCATGACCAAAAAAGAAAGTGGTCTTACTCGGAAACAACTGTGTCTTCTTCTCATAACTTTTTTAAACATGTGCAATGCGTTTTCTGTGTGGTACTTGTTTTGTTAAATTTATTGGTAATCTTTACCAAATTTTTTCACTCTCTTATAGAAGCTTTCTGATGAGCTGATTGCAAGGGACTGGATAGATATTCACTCATTAATATTTTCTTGGTGTATTGCTTATCTACATTAACCGAAGCAGCTACATTTTGCATTGCTATGATTCTATTAATGTGTACATTTATTGCAAGTCCTGCATCTTTATGATGTTGTGGGTTACCATCTTGCAGGGTATCTCATAGACACCTCTTTGTTATGACTCTGCATTATTGCAACTTGCACAAGTCTTAGATTCTATAGATATCCATTTTGGGTTCATAGACCCAACTAAACTGATGTAGATAGTTTAACAAATGCATAACTCGAGAAGTTCTTCTCTCTAGTCTGTACCACTTTCACAAACTAAACTTGGAGAAATAAGGCAATTATGTTGGATAAAATATTTAGTTTGGGCCTAAGCTGGTTAATAAGAATGATTGTATTGCAACTGATTTTTTTGTGTGGAAATTATAGACAATCATTAGTTCCTTGTCCATTCCAGTCCTTGATTTGTAGATTCACTTTTTTGCGTTCCTTTTTTCAGTAAGTTCCCTTTTTCTGTCCTTAATGATTAGTTCCTATGTAAGCTAGTCTTTACTATGTACTGGCTGGTAGTAAAAAATGCTTCTTGCAGTTTTCTGCCATAAGATTTTTCTGTTATGATATCTGGTGGTTTTATCGAGTTTCTTCATCTCAAGACTCAAGTAGTCCATGGATATTTGTTGTTTCAATCTACTTCTTTGGTTGTAATTTCTTGTTTAATACTCCCTTTGTTCCTAAATAGATCAAGTTTGCCTTTTTGAATTCAGTTTGACATATTTTCAAATTTAAAATTGGTGTGATACATTTTACTTTTGAAAACAATAAATATTATAATTAGTAATATTTTTACATAGTTTACAATTTTCATAATTTATTCTCTAAAATTGAATGAATTCGTAATTTTGAATTTTTTAATATCTCAAATTATTAGAAAGTCAATATTGATCTCATATTTTGGAACGGAGGGAGTAAGAAGTTTTACGGAGGCAAAAGAATTTAGTACCTCCGTGTGTGTGTGTATCAGGTTTGTAGTTGCTACGTTCTACGTACTTGTTTTTTGTTTTGTTGATAAGTTGGATAAACAGTTGATTATTAGGTTACTTCAATAGCAAAAATCCCTTTGGTTCCCCTTCTCCCTTCCAACAGCCCCTTCCCCTCTTTCTCATCCTTGGGTTGTTGACATGCATGGTGCGTACAAAGAAAAGATACCATCCCTATCGACTATATACAGCCAACTCATGTAGCAACATGCATAGTGCTTTCTAAAATCATAAATCCTGTTCCTTACCGAGAACGGAAACAGGATTCCTCTATATGGCTGCATATTGTTATATACAGTTACAGACTCTAGTTGTGCACACCATTATGCCTTGTTATCTTAGAAATTATACCCTCCATCCTGCAAAGAATGTCACAATTCTGTTTTATTTTTTGTTGAAAAATGATAGTTTTACAAACTTTAAGCAAATATTAATTAAGATTTAATCCTGAGCCACTATACTATAAGTGCAAACACATGAGCTAGTATGTTGATGTATAAAAATTGCTGGAGGTTATATTAAAAATTGCATTATAAGCTAGTATATTGATGTATAAAAATTGAATTTCTTAAAGAGGGAGGTTTAATTCTTCTTGCATATCTGACTATACTAGCTTTGCAAGAATTCTTTCATATATGCTTAAGCTAATTTCTGTTCTGTTCATGTTTTGTAGGAGTTACTATAGGTGCTCAAGCACTGGTTGCCCTGTTAAGAAACATGTGGAGAGGGCATCGCATGATCCAAAAGTGGTTATTACCACTTATGAGGGACAGCATGACCATGTTATACCTTCTGCCAGGACAGTTACCCATAATGTTTCAGGAGCTAATGCAAATGTAACTTCCCAGAATGATGAATCAAGATCTGAACCCGAAGAAAAGGGAGCTGCTGGTCTGGATATGGTTGTTCATGTTAACTGAGGAATAAACACCGTCTTCCTAACTTCTTCAAAACTTACAGTAAGCTACTTATTCAAGCAGAGTTGGTGATGATATTTATTGACGTAGATCAGGATGCATGTTCATTGGAGGCATTTTGCATCTCCATTTGCTTCACGTTTAATCTTTACTTGTGTTTATTGTTTGTTGTCTTAGGGCTGAAAGTTCACTAAACCACGTCTTTAATTGGTAATTGGTAATTGGTTGTATAAATTATTCCAAGAAAACTATAATCAGAATGTAGGTGATATCAAAAGTATCTAATTATTGATAACCAATCATGCTCTCTTATTAATTGCTTTTCTCTGATTATCTCCTTCCGCATTCATGCCTCGATGCTGCCTTCATGATAGGGGTTATATGAATTTTGTTGTTTACTATTTTTATTTTCGGAAATAGTGAGCTTTTTAACCACTTAATGTAACGAGATTTTGATACTGTGGCCTTTATTCTTTAGTAAAGATAGCTCTAAATCTCTAATTGAATTGACAGGTGTAGAGGGACTTATTTTTCAACATTTAACCAAATAATATCAAAAGTATGTTGTAAATGTTTTTTTGTCTCAAGGGACCTGCGTCACAAAGAAGGATGAGAACATGGTGTTTAGGTAAGAGAATGTTCTGTAGTGTGGGTGGTGGTGGTGCAGAAATTAACAATTGTGAGCTAGCTAATGAGGAATAAGTTATCAAAGTGGGGTCTCATATTCCAATTTCAATCTGAATTCCCGACCAAGGGATTCTTGGTTTGTACGTGGAATCTTTGTCCCAAAGGTTCTCTACTAAGATTGATGTTAATCTAACTATGGAGGCCAAGAGTTATGTAGCCAATCTATAGGGTAAATTTAAGTTTACACAGTTGCTTTTTTCTTGGTGGAGTTGAGAGAGATCTTTAGACAAAGTTGATTGACTTCATTTTTGAGCTAATTACTACTACATTACAAACCAAACCATTGATTGATCATTAGGAAGTCAAACTTTTTATGAACTCCACCAGATTATAATCTTAGCCATTGATTATATTAAAGTCAAACTTGTATGAACAACTCAAGTGGATAAAAGGAAACTTTATGGAAAGCTTACATATCACATCAATGTTTTGTAACAAATAGAAATTAAGGGTTCCACAGATATTAAAAAATAATATAAATGAACAAAATAAGGTCCACAACCATCATCATCAAACTCATACATCAATACCAACTTTAAGAACATGCAAGTTCTGACCCTTTGCTCCCTCCAATAGTCTAGCATGCTCCTCCTATTCCTTGCCCACTCAACCTCATTATTATTGTATAATTGTATTAGGTCACCACCACCACCACCACCACCACCACCACCACCACCACCATATATATATATATATATATATATATATATATATATATATATATATATATATATATAGAGGCCGGATCCTGTCCGGACTCCCGGACAGGTTTAAAATCCGGACCTTTTTTTTTTTTTTTTTTTTTTTTGCTTTTTTTTTTTTGAAACAACTAAAAAAAAAAAAAAAAAATTTATGGAATTGGAATTTTTACATTATACAGTGTTTTGGGTGTGATTTGGATGCCTATAACGAAACATGTCTGTACAGTCTGGGCAGACTGTACATACATTGGTTGGTGTAGGTATTAAAAACACACCCAAAACACTGTTTTTTTGAAAAATTTCAGTTCCATAAATTTTTTTTTTTTTTTTTTTAGTTGTTGTACAAAAAAAAAAATGAAAAAAAAAATTTTTTTCAGGTCCGGATTTTCTCCCGTCCGGGAGTCCGGACCTGATCCATCTTATATATATATATATATATATATATAGAGAGAGAGAGAGAGAGAGAGAGAGAGAGAGAGAAAAGAAGGAAATACAGATAACTGTATTTAATGATTAAAGATTCACAAGAGCAATAATAACAGTTGAGTTGCGCACATTGGTTCCGCAATCAAAGGGTCTTTTCATGTGTTATATACTAAACTATATATGGGAATGGGACCAATCTGTAATGGGATAACAAAGATATTCTAATGCCATTTCTTATCAACTGCTTTGTAATTTGATAAAGAAAGACTTGCCAAGCTTCTATTCTAAAGAGGGAGAGCCAGCCTAAATTTGCTGGCCTAGTACCGGCATGAAATGGCCTGGCACTGAAAACTTGGGACAAATATATATAGGAGCCGACTATAGGCTGCAAATTAACTTGACTACCACAATACAGTGTTGCGCACCATTTGCTATGAATCAGCTCCTATATATATATATATGTATATATATACATGCATACATAAAGAGAGAGAGAGAGATGAGTAACATTCATCAGGTTAAAATTCAACTATGTATAACTACTAGACTTAATTATTATTTCTCTGTGTTGCAGAGATCTCTACATTTCTGTTCTTTACGCTGAACCCTGCATATACTTCTTCTTTTAACTAAAGCAGACTATACTTACATTTCTGCTGAAGGTCTCACAAGCCTTCTTACTTGCTTCCTGTGATTTAAACATTAGCAAACTAAAACCTTAAAAACTTGTTACACATTGGATTTTTGTATCAATCTTCTCCCCTAAAGTTAAAAAGAAAGACGAAAAACCATCTGTTGCTTCTCCACGACTAGGTATGAACTCGAAAACAAACTGACTGACTAGTTGCTGTGAATATATTAAACCTGATTTAGTAGTATCAAACCCACCAAAATATTCTTTCGGTATTAAGTCCTCTAACTCTATAACCCTTCTCTGTTCCTGAACCTATGTAACTGTTGAAATTCCACTTGCTATTGGAGATGCAAACGGGCTATCTGGAAGATTTAGTCCTTGAGTGCTGCAATTTTTATGGAATCAGCCAAACAAGAAACACCATAATGTCAGAAAATCCGTAAAGACAACAATAACAAAATAAAGCAAAGCAGTAAAATATGTCACTGTGGTATACTAAAATCTTAACTTGTATAAAAACGAAACAGAGAAAGGAAGCATGATGAACTAAAATGGGAAGCATGTCGAAACATGATGAACTAAACAAAGCAGTGCATTTTTTTCACTACAAAATTGTTCTTTTCAACTAATAACAACATGTAATCATTAAAAGACTTTCAGACATAATCAGCTTGTGCTAAAAAAACTAACCAAATGTATATACTTTCTGATTGAAAAAGAAGAAAGGCCATTAAAGGAAAATTAATTAGTGATGAAAAAAAAATTATTAGGAAAAAAAAAACATTACTCGTCATACCTCTCCTGATCTTTGTATTTGGTGTTTATGTGCCTAACTGTTTCTTCAGTAGTGCCAGAACCATTATTCAGAACATCTAGTAGATAATTGAAACGTTCGGCTGATGGGAACTCTGGTTGCTCCACACGGGCTATGTAGATATATAAGAAAACGAAGAATCAGAGAAGATATATATTGAAAATGGGGTTCAAGAAAACGATGAAGTAAAAAAGCAAAAGAGATATAATGTCAATTTATTAATTTTAAGATAAAACCTTCTGAAAGTTTCAATTCGTTGAGTGTGTAGCCAAAATAGGGCTGCTGGTTCACAGTTTTAGCTGCTAACTGCATCTCAGAGAGACGCATTCTGTCAAGCTCAAGTGCATGTTCATGTTCTTCCATAAGATGCTTCCTGAGCATCCTTGAAGTTTCATAAATTCTGGGTACTACAGAATAAAAAATTAATTAAGTTATGTAATGAAGTTCGTGCACAATACAACTAACCTACGAAAAATTATTTACAGCTCATTTTAGAGATATTCTCACTTGACTGAAGCTCAGATTCTGCCTCAACAAAATGAGAATCATAGTACATTGGATGCTGAGCTTTTTCAGAAAACTTTCTGCCGGGAAAAAAATAGATATATCAGAAAAAACCTTAAAAACTTCAATCTACAGTAACCACTATTAAGGAATTAAGAGACAATTGCCTGTTGGAATCCTAAACGATGGCAAAAGGTGTGAAGGAGAAACAAAATAAACTGCGAGGAAACAAAAAAAGTAAATGTTTCCTCTTCATATATACTCTTTAGTATACCTCTCAGCAAGCCTTGATTTTTCTCTGTAAGGCTTCACCAGAACACGCGCACCACAAACGAAATGAGGATTCCCTTTCGCCAGAATCTGCTTGACTGTCTCCGCAAAAACAAAAGTCACAAACCCAAACATTCTTCTCTGCTGGCAAGGTATCCTAACATCTTGGACAGGCCCAAATTTGCTGAGACAAAAAATCACAAAAGGCCAAAAAAGTTGAAACTTGTGTAAAATGGAGAAATAAATTCGGAAGGATCAGCGGCAGCGGATCAGCAACTACCACCGAGAATATACTGATTTTTCCTTACTTGAAATAGTTGGAAACATCTTGCTCTGTGAAAGTGCTCTCAGCTGGAAAAGTCAGATATATCTGGCGAGAGCCAGCCACAATTCCTCCATGCTCATTTCTTTCACCATTATACTCCATGTATTTTGGAACATCTTTGGCCAAAATAACAGAGTGCTGGCCATGAGGTCTGTAGCTACACAACAGAAAAAGCAACAAGTTAACTACTCCTTGAACGTAAAAATATAAGTCATTCAAAACAATGGCAGTTCATAAATTCCACCTGTCAATGAGTCGAATGCTGTTCTTAAGACGGGCAAGAAGCTTTGTCAGACTATAGCCAGCTTTTCCGTGTCTCTGGCTCTCTGTAAGATACCCCTCGGCCTGAAGTGTCCTCCCATATTTCTCATAATACAACATTGGCAAAGAAGCAATTGAAACTGGGAACCCTCTTCTCGATTTCAAAAGTTCAGTCAGCTCCATTTCTAGCTTCTCAAGGGATCCTGGTGAGAAAACTTGATCTTCATTCACAATTTCATTTGAATTTGGATGGAACATTTGAGAGAAGCTCTCTTGTACTGCATGGCCATGGAAGTACCGACAGTTGCTTCCGTGCTTACAAAACCCTTTACTGAAGTAATGGCAAAGCTTGACTGGAAATTCAGGCAAACTTGGAGACCTTCGGTTGGCTCTCGGGCCAACTGCAGGTTCTGGGTAATAGTAATTGCATGAGAAATCAGAACGAACTGAGTTTACAGACTCCAATTGATCTTCCAGTGACAAAAACTGAAGCTGGTTCTGAAGGGAATAGTCATCAGGAGCAGATTCTGTGTATCCTAGTGGGACAAATTCCAAATTACGAACTGGGTACTGCTCAGCAGGAACTTGGGGATCCCAGTAGGGATTCGGGATTCTAAGGGGTGCCGGAGATGATACTGGCGAGAACGGAGTGAATTGTAATGGAAACTCCGAGATTGGTGAAGGGTTCGCCTGAGGAGGTGAAACTGCAAGAGAAGCTACTGGCTTCGGGGACAATCCAAGGTCAGTTTTGGCTTTATTAATTAAGGAGAGTATCAGATTATCAGGGCTAAATGCCAATCTGATCATCTCCCTCTCACCATGATCTTGCAATAAGAGATACCCAATAATCTTAGAGACATTTTCTTGTTCTTGTTTCTGGATTCTGTTGTAGACAACTTTGGTAGACTCTGAAAAGTCCATCTCAAATATTAACCTAACAAACAAGATATATATTTTGGTTCAGATAATGTAAGCTGTCTACAGACAAAACTCCATCCAATACAAATTTGACTAAGAAATTCAAGAACAATTAAAAATGTCTATGACCGCCGCACTGAAGAGACGTAGCTACAAGTAATTGTTAACATGGTAGTAGCACCAACCAAGGATACAAGAAATGACAAAACTGCTTCATTTAATCCCAAGTTCGGTCAAGTAATTGTTAATGATTGGAAAGCAAAAACCATGAAATTTGTTCTCTTGTATTATGCCACATGGTGTACAACATTCACTATTTCAACCTGCAAAATTATAGGCGGGAATGGCAACAAATTTTACTAACCAAAACAAGAAAATCATCAACAAATAGCTGGAAGGTTCGCATCAACGTGAAAATGTAAGAAAATATTTAATTCTATGTCTGACATAAAAAGAAAAATGAAGAAATCCACTCACCCCCACCAAAACAAACATGAGTGGTAAACACCATAAAGTCAAATTAAAGAGAACTAATTGTTTTTTTCACATAATAATTAAGAAAGAATGCATTTCTTCCCATGATATATTAATTAAAAAAATAAAATAAAATCCACCCACATAAGAAAGACCCTCCAAACGATTGAAATGAACCCAAAATCTGAAATCAAATTCATATGCAAAACACTGTTTTCTTTTTAACAAGAAAATAAAAGCACGCATTTTAAAAATTCACTATAAACCCCCACAAACTGGGCTAAAAGCAAAAGATGTAAGAATTATTGAACATTAGCCACTAACCCCATGTACAAAATCATTTATTCAAGTAACCAGTCACTAAAAAAGAGAGTAAAAATACATCATACCAAAAGTTTGAATTTTTAACAAATTAAATACAGAAATCACCAAGAAACAACATTGTTAAAACCCCACCAAGGCTAGCTCTATAACCAAACCCCATCAAAGTTGAGATTTTTCTATCTTTTTCGGTCTAACTTAATCGACATGGGAGTCTAACTCCCTACAGCAATACATTTTAGTAATAAAAAAAATCAAAAGAACTCGAAAACCAAACATTCTTAAGTAAAGATAAGATCTGGCATACCCACAGGCTTCTGAACAAAGAACAAAGTCAGACCAACCAATCCATGGACTGAAACTGATTACTCCATTCCTCTACTCTCTCTCCTCCTATTTCTCTCTCTAAAGACTTCTTTTTCTCTGCTGTTTTTGCTATATTTATCTTCTTATAATCTATATTCTATTCTATATTTGATATTTCTATATACTATGCCCTCCGCAAAAACGACACCATTCTTAACATAGCAAAATGACAGAAAGGATATAGCTTTAAAGGGCGCCTTGTCAATTCTTTTTATTAAGTACTACTATATACAAAAACATATATATACACTCGCACTCTGTATATATATTATTATTATTATATATATATATATATACAACATTAGATGAGAGAGAAAATAAGTATTTTATAATGCAAAATGACTGACTTATTTAAAGAACTTCTCCACTTGCTTCTCTCAATTTTAAAATGTTGTTTGTTTATTTAAGAAGATAGAGGGAATAATAATTGGAGTAATATATTTTTTAAAATACAGCTTGTAATTGTCGTTACAGAAAACTGCGGGAGTTTTATTGGAAATGCGCCTGGATTTTCGTTTATGAGGAAAACAGTCCCTATTTGAAATAACATAATTACCCTTTGTTTTCCATGTGAAAAGACATAAGTAGCCTTAATAAAATTTCAAAATTCAAAATTTTTTGTTAAGCTGAACAAGTTAGCCGAAATTTGTAGTAGAGAAACATTAAGGTGTATCTAAGCACACCAAACCTAATGGTACGAGCAGAGCAGATCATCACATGTTTACTGATTCAACTAATTCATCACAGGACTAGCAAGAAATGTGGGTTAAGAATTAAGGCCCCCACCAAGTATAAACAAATTTGGGTTTGGTTGGGACTGCTTACTGTGTTTTTCAGGTGATGATCAAAAGGGTTTTGGGCGGAGGTGCATGATACCTGGCAGACATGCATCGTATACAAACAAATAGGAGGAGTATACAATTTGCATGTAGGCAGGCCACTTGTCAATAAAGAATTGACGGCAGGTATACTACTTACTTGGGTGGGGCCACGTACAGATAAAAATAAAATAAATCTTCACTGCTAGCCCTCCTCCACTTATTCAATTATTTAGGGCCCACAAATTATCTATATCCAACTCCTACGTGGCATCTCTTGTGGTTCCCACTTTACATTAAAAATATTTCTACTTAATTATTTGAGAATTGAGGTTTTCATTTTTAGATTTACTTATGCTACATTTTGATATATGAATCTTTTAATAATAATTTCAACGACACTTTCAAACTCATATACAAAATGAAATGAATATTATTATTTTACTTTATATAAGTCAATTTGCTAAAATTAATATAAGTTAATTTAAATCTAAATACGTAGTTTGTCAATATACACTTGTTCATTAATCACGCTTTTGCCTGTTTTTCATTATTTTTATTAATGACATTACAAATACATAATACTTCACGGTTTTATTATCGTTTTGTGTTGTGCGTACAAGTCACGTATTTTATTTTTTTCAAATTATAAATTATCTAAATATTACAATTTTTTTTATAAAAGTAATTACATTAATTTTAAATTTATAAGTATCTCAAATTGATTTTAAAAAATGAAACGTAATCCTACATTAAAGGAGGGAGTACTAATTATTAAATTTATTGTGTTGTAATTTAAATGAATGATAACTTTTTTATATTTAAAAAAATAAAAATTAGCTTACAAAAAAATTAGTAATATTTTGAATCCAGTTATATTTTAAACTAGCTGGGTTCCGTGACTCCGGCACTGTATGAACAATATGATTTATCTCAAACTTTGAACGACCAAAATAATTTATTGAGTGAACGAAAAATTTAAAGTCATTTGTATTTTATTAAATTATTATTAGATTATTAGATAGATAGATGTATTTTATTAGATAGATGTATGGACGGTGGGATTTATCTCAAATTTTGGACGGCCTAGATGATTTATTGAGTGAGCGGGAAATTCAAAATCATTTGTATTTTATTAAATAGATTATTAGATTATTAGATAGATGTATTTTATTAGATAGACAATATGGTCAATATAATTTATCTCAAACTTTGAACGACCAAAATAATTTATTGAGTGAACGAAAAATTTAAAGTCATTTGTATTTTATTAAATTATTATTAGATTATTAGATAGATAAATATATTTTATTAGATAAATGTATGAACGGTGAGATTTATCTCAAACTTTGGACGGCCCAGATGATTTATTGAGTGAGCGGGAAATTCAAAATTATTTGTATTTTATTAAATAGATTTTCACAAATTTTAATATTCTCGAGAATGGGGAAAAAACAAAATAAGAAACGTGGGGTGAGCGGTTAAACTGGAAGTGCGAATTAACTGCTCAATTAGTGCTAACGTTTGACGGAGGACAGTTTGGTAAATTGAATATTGCGAGTCCATTGTGGATCTGACAGAGAAGAGTAGAGGACTCTCTCCCTCAGAACCGGACAAGTAACATTAAAATATTCCACAATAATATTTTGTCCACGTGCTTGTCCACGTGCTTGTACTTCTTTTTACTTGCGTAATAAATTTTCTCTCTCCCCCGTTTCAACAATCTAAAATTTAGAATGAATCTGAACCATTCTTGTGATTTTTCGGTCAAATCAATTAGAATGAATCCGAATCGTTCTTGTGCTTTCCCGCCCAAATTCAAATTGAGTTAATTAATTTAAATCAAAATTGACATAATTTTTATTTTTATTTTAATCAGATGAATATTTTAATTACTTATTATAAATTTTATTATTTTATAATTTTTAATGATTAACTCAATTTTGAGTTTGAATTTTAAAAATGTCTCGAATTAACTTTTAAAAGTCAATAATAATCATATAATTTAAAACAGTTGGAGTATATTTTTTTTTGATAAATACAATTTTGAACTTAAATATTAAAAACTAGCAACAGTCCCGTGCCTCCGGCACTATGAACGTTGGAATTTATTCTAAATTTTGGACGATTCATATGATTTATTGAATGAGCGAGAAATTCAAAATCATTTGTATTTTATTAGATAGATGGATGGTGGAATTTATCCCAAACTTTGGACGTCCTAGATGATTTATTGAGTGAGCGGAAAATTTAAAATTATTTGTATTTTATTAGATATAATTAGATATATAGAATATAGATATAGATAGATAGAATTAGATAGATTGTATTTTATTAGATAGATGGATGGTGAGATTTATCCTAAATTTTGGACGGCCCAGATGATTTATTGAATGAGCTAAAAATTCAAAATCATTTGTATTTTATTAGATAGATATGAAATTTATATAAAATGTCTAGGCATGCCTATACAAAATTTTAAATATGCAATATAAACTTTAAAGTATAATGACACTTAATTAATTACCTGGTTATGATAATCTCTTATACTTTTGTTGTCGTTTAGAGGTTGTGATTAGTTGTTAGGTTTGTAAGCAATCTTAAAAAGTGTGCCAAAGTCTTTCATCTAATCATTAAATTATTAAGAATAAAATACCTTCGCTATTACACAAAAAGAGTCTAATTTATTATATAAAAAATGGTAAGACTACATTCTTTCTTATAAAATTAGACATACAATTTGATTATTTAAATTAAACAATAATATATTAAATTTTAAATTAATATTTAATATATTATTATTTAATCTCAAAAATCAAATAATATCTCTAATTTTAAAAATAATACGTATGTAAGTAACATAAAATGAAACCATCCAAGTTGAGTAGTTAACTATACAATTTTATTATTATGCTTGTTAAACTAAACAATATAAACATGGAACAAATAAAGACTTACGTTATGTTTATTTGTAAGGATAATAATCTTAAATTTATTAATTTTAATATTATAATTATAATCTTAAAACTATTAAACTATTTTATAATCCTTAAACAAACAGTCTCAAGTCTAAATAGACCTGGCAAAATTTGTAAGACCCCAACTTTTATAAATAAAGATGAATTTTCTATAAATATCATTTTTGAATATTTATAATTTTCTATAAATATTATTGTTTAATCTCAAAACTATTAAACTACTCCCTCCGTCCCAAATTAACTGCTCAATTTTGACTTTTTTAAGTCAAATTGACTATTTTTAGAATTAATAATTAAGCATATATAAATATATTTCTAAAATTAAAAAATTAGGATTAGTAATAAATTGTATATTCTTCTGATCATTCTTGAATTTTACTCTACAAAGCAGTATCATGTTGACAATTTGGACATTATTAATTTCTGGATAAATTAATTCTTGAACTTGTTTTATTGAATTCTTATATCATTGTCATCATCCTCATGTTTATATTATGTTGAAAGTCATTTGTGGCTTGTAGTGCATAGATGGACTTGATATGATTATGACCAGAGATTATTCAATGTAATCATGACCGTATTGTTACAAATGGTGTGGAAAAAGTTATCATTGGCCCGTAGTGCATTGATGGACAGTTATTGGCATGATCATGACCATTAATGAATACACGAATGTCCTTGGCTGTATTGCATGGATAATTTGTGGTCGTGATACTAAAGAATATCCTTGGCCGTAGTGCAGGGGTGATTCGATATGTGGATTATTTATTAAGCTGAGTCCCAGTGATAAAAGTCATGAAAAACCTTTTAAATCATAGAAGATAGTAAATTTTACTTTCTACTTGACTCTTTTAATGGATTGCTTGTTCCGCTGCAGTTAAACTTGATGTTATTATATTTTATCAATTTAACACTGTTGAATGCTAACGATAATTTATTCTACATTATCTTAGTCATAATATTTCTTACTGGGCTAGTTGAGCTCACCCTTTCTTTCACTGTTCTCTTCAGGAAATGAGAACATAGCAGGGACTAGTCGGGGAACGGAGTGACGGTCCAGAGGATAGCATTAGTAGTCCTCACTATTCTGTGAAATAGTGTGTTAATAATTGTAATGAGGACTCCTTTTGAGTTTGTATAATCTCTAGTAGACAATAATTGTATTCAAACTCACAGTTATGTTTTGTCGTATTGTACATGATAGTTGTATTAGTAAGTTGTATTTGAATTTTGTACCATGTATCTGACGACCCAAGATGGGTGATGTATACCTAATTTTGGGGGCGTCACAGTTGGTATCAAAGCTTAGGGATATGATCCATGGCTAAGATGTGAGAATAGTACTAGGAGGGGAGAGACAGGGAATTCCTTCGCTAATATGACCTACCTAAGTTTATGTGGTATTTAATTGGTCGGTCAGAATTTAGGGATAATATGTTACATGTCAATTAACCTTTGTTTTATGGCAGTATCTAAAAATGACATCCGAGAATGTTGAGAATAACAATGGAGCACATGCGACCGTTGATTCACCACATATCAATAATCAGGATAATTTGCATCAGGAAGGCGACAATCCTCATGCAAACAACAACACTGACCAAATGATGAATGATCAAATGTTGAGGGGCTTTATGCAATTCATGTAACAGCAGGCGAGAGCGGGTCCTGTCCAAAATACAGGTGGAAACACTGAAAACTCTCGGGCGGTCACCGCTAAACAGTTCAAGGAGCTGGGACCACCGGGGTTTAAGGGAGAGCCAAAACCACTTATGACGGAAGCATGGATAAAGCAGATCACCAAGATATTTGATATCTTGGTATGCTCCGAGGAGCAAAAGGTTTCCTTTGCCGCCTTTATGTTGCGCAGAGAGGCAGATTACTGGTGGGAATCGGTAAAACGTACTCAACCTGCCGTACTGAAGATGTATTGAGAGAAGTTCCAAGAGCTGTTCAACGACAAATACTTTCCCGAGAGTATTCGTCACATGAAGGAGGTGGAGTTTATCAAGTTGGAACAAAACAATATGACTGTGTCGCAATACGAGACTAAATTTGTGGAGTTATCCCGGTTTGCGTCCCACTTGGTGGATAATGAAGAGAGAATGACACGGATGTTTTTAAGAGGTTTGAAGCCGGAGATACGTCAACATCTTATTTCTCATAAACTGTGTTTATATAAAGATGTTGCAAATAGGGCTCAGTTAGTGGAGCGCGATAACGAGTCAACGCAACTAAAAGAGAGCAGCCGGCAAAATGATAATACCAGCGAGAGCAGTCATCGAAGCGGTGACAACAAGCGTAGAGGGAATCAACAGGCCAGATATGGTAACCACTTCGGTGGTAATCAGGGCCAAAATAATAAGAATGGACATTTCAAGAAGAGGAGATTCAATAATGATGGAAAGACATCAGCACCAGCACCTGTCGTTAAGGAAGGAGAACGACCACCTATCATATGTTTCAAATGCGGAAGGGAGGGGCACATCAATCCAAACTGCGCGATGTCGTTCAAAGCATGTTATAATTATGGAAGAGAAGGTCACTTAGCCCGATTTTATCGTTCACCGAAGACAAATTCAGCTAGGATGGAGGCACGAAAGGCCGTCCCAGAAAAGTCAAAATCGGTAGTGCAAGGGAGAGCGTTTGTTGTGACCTCCTAGAAAGCAAGGAACCCGAATGAGTTATCACGGGTAAGCTTATCATAAAATCTAACTAAATCTATACTTTATTTGATATCGGTCCTACCCATTCTTTTATTTCTCCTACTTGCGCTCATCGATTAAATTTGACTCCGGAGAAATTAGACTTTAACTTATCTGTGGAAACTCCGTTGGGAGAAACCTTCATTACATCCACTGTTTATAAGTCTTGTTTGGTTCAAATCGGTACCCTCACATTACCTGTAGATCTTATTGTATTGAAAATACTTGCATTTGACGTGATTCTAGGGATTGATTGGTTAACTACTCATCATGCAAAAATTGATTATTTTCGTAAGGTTGTTAGCTTTCATATTCCTAATCAACCTATTATGCGAATTCAAGCGACCAAACCATTAAAATCAATCACGATCATCTCAAGCCATAAAGCTATTCGTTTATTGAAAAACGGATGTCAAGATTTCTTAGCTCGTGTCACAGATTTAAACAAAAATACGACAGTTTTGAACGATATTTCTATTGTTAATAAATTTCCTGACTTATTCCCCGAAGAACTTTCTGGCCTACCCCCTGAGCGTGAAATTGAATTTTGTATCGACCTTGAACCCGGTACAAAACCCATTTCTAAAGCCCCATATCGAATGGCTCCTATTGAACTTCAAGAGTTAAAGACCCAACTGCAGGAATTGTTAGACATTGGCTTTATTCGTCCTAGTACTTCTCTTTGGGGTGCTCCTGTTCTATTCGTGAAGAAGAAAGATGGGAGTATGCGACTTTGTATTGATTATCGGGAGTTGAATCATGTCACCATCAAAAATAGGTATCCATTGCCACGTATTGATGACCTGTTTAACCAGTTGCAAGGAGCCAAATTCTTTTCAAAGATTGATCTTCGTTCCGGATATCACCAATTGAAGATTAGAACCGATGACATTCCAAAGACGGCTTTCAGAACTCGGTACGGGCATTATGAATTCCTAATCATGTCCTTTGGATTGACTAATGCTCCTGCTGCCTTCATGGATATGATGAACCGAGTATTCAAGGAATATTTGGATCACTTTGTGGTTGTCTTTATTGATGACATCCTTATTTATTCCAAAAGCCGTGAAGATCATGAGCAACACTTGAGGCTGACACTCCAAAAGCTTTGTGATTACAAGCTTTATGCCAAGTTGAAGAAATGCGAATTCTGGCTTGAGGAAGTAGCATTCCTTGGGCACGTAGTATTAAGTCATGGAATATCTGTTGACCCAGTAAAGATTGAAGCAATTCAAAGCTGGGAGCAACCTAAATCAGTGACCGAAGTACGTAGCTTTCTCGATTTAGCTGGTTATTATCGGAGATTCGTGGAAGGATTTTCTCGAATCGCTACTCCATTGACTCAACTGACTCGAAAAGATACAAAGTTCGGTTGGAGCGAAGAATGTGAGAAGAGTTTTCAAGAACTTAAGAGGAGACTCATTTCGACACCTGTTCTGACAATACCATCTGGCTCGGAGGGATTTGTCATCTACAGTGATGCTTCGGGCAAAGGGTTAGGATGTGTTCTCATACAACATGGAAAAGTCATAGCCTATGCCTCAAGACAACTCAAAGAATATTAGAGGAATTATCCTACTCATGATCTAGAGTTGGCAGTTGTTGTCTTCGCACTAAAGATTTAGAGGCATTACTTGTATAGGGGGAAGGTGGACATCTTTACTGATCATTAAAGTCTCAAATATTTCTTTACTCAAAAGGAACTCAACATACGACAACGACGTTGTTTTGAACTGTTGAAAGATTATGATCATACCATCCAATACCATCCTGGAAAAGCGAACGTGGTAGCTGACGCATTGAGTAGAAGATCATATGCAAGTACGAGTGCGATATTGTCAACGTAAAGGCCCATTTTGAGTGACTTGCAAAGGATGGAGATAGATTTAAAGACTCCAGGGACCCATGTGATGATGGCAAATATACGCATAGAACTGACTTTAATCGATAAAGTTAAAGGTGCTCAAGTTACAGACCTGGAGCTGATGCGTATGAGGAAGAAAGTGCAAAAAGGTGCTATGCCGGAAGAAAGAATCGATGAAGAAGGAATACTTCGAGTCAACTCCAGACTTTGTGTTCCTAACGACCCTGATTTAAAGTATAAAATCATGATGGAGGCGCACAACACACCGTTTGCAATCCATCCTGGGAGTACCAAAATGTATCATGATATTCGTCATACATTTTGGTGGAGCAATATGAAGAGAGAGATAGCGTTGTTTATCTCAAGGTTTCTAACTTGTCAACGAGTTAAAGCGGAGCATCAAGTACCAAAAGGTCCATTGCAACCACTTGAAATTCCAGAATGGAAATGGGAGCACATTACCATGGATTTCGTTACCGGTCTTCCTAAGGTTTCTCAAGGCATAGATGCGATTTGGGTAATTGTTGATAGATTGACCAAGTCTGCTCATTTCTTACCGATACGAGAAACTTATACACTTGAACGTCTTGCTCGTATGTACATAAACGAGATTGTAAGACTACATGGTATGCCGATATCCATAGTTTTTGATCGAGACCCAAGATTCACTTCACGATTTTGGGTTATTTTACAAAAAGCTATGGGCACAGACAAACGATTTAGCTCGGCATATCTGAAAGTATTATGCATACAAGCCAATCATGTATGATGATAAAGCATATACTGTGTAATCAATCTTATTTATTTATTAATAAAAGAATTATTTATTAAAGGCATTTATTATCTACATGGTGCTGTTTTAATAATATGTGGTAAACCCATAGTTTTAAGAAATGCTTTTAGAATCATGATGAGATCATGCTAATGAGATCTAAATTCTTAGATAGCTTAAAACTAAAATGTTCCCAATCAATGGATTACTAAAAAGGGGATTAGTGAATCCGGATAGATTGGTACGTACGTTGCTTGCTCATTGGATGAGGATGATTGATCTCATGATCATTTGTGTGGAGACACTAAAGCAAGTATGTAGGTGCTTATTAGAGAATAAGTTCACTGAACGTGACTCACTAAGGAATACCTAATGGAGTTTTACATACCTGTCAATAGGAATTCCTGTAGTGATAGTAGTACAAATGATCCTTAGACTTGAGATCGTCATAGTATCTTATATATAATTAATTACACTTTGACTTATTCCTTAAGACTCTTAGAGTATATCAAAGGGTATGCTTGGGTGTAATAAGTTATATATGAAGATAATGAATGATCAATAAAGAATCTACCACTTCTAGTAAAAGAAGAGAAATGTCCTATGTGATTCGATAAATGACAACCCAAGGTGGAATGAAATTAGAAAGCAGTTTCTAATTTGCATTCATCAGGAGTTGTGCATTTAGAAATCGAAATACATATAATTAAATAAAATAAGACTTGACAGTAATTCCATGTCTTATATTTAATTGGGACATTGTATGGTGGAAGGATTGAATTGTATGGTAACTATTTACTCAAAGGTTCTTTTATGATTAATGTTGAAATCTATATTATCTGGAAAGTCGTTGATCGCTAGGGAGGCTTATCCCTATTGTAGAATAAATATTATTTATTTAAATAAATTATTCGTTTAATTTATTTATTTAAATGAGATTAGAATTGTTCTAATTGATTTATTCACAACCGGTTTAATATGGAGAACCTAAAGGGTCACATCATAAAAGGAAGAATAATTATTTAAGAAGTTAATGGCTTAATCGTAATAATATATTAAGTATATTTAATTTAATCTATGGTGATAGAATAAATTAAATAGCTTAATATTTATTATTTAATATTTAAGAAATATTAAATATAAATTAATAAGAGGAGTCTTATTAATATTATTACAATTATTATTATTTTAATTTCTAAAAGAGTTTAGGAATTAATTTAATATAAGTACTCTCATTTATTCCTAATAGGATTAGGAGGGAAAATTAGTTAAAGGAGTTTAATTAATTATCCCTAATAGGATTAGGGAGCCCATTTAATTAAAAGAGTTTAATTAAATAAATAATACCTTATTTTAATTAAAATAGGGTTACATGATATCTTTATAAGAGGAGTCTTATATCAGATATCAAAGATACGTAATTCCAAGAGTTGGAGAGTATGCCTCCTTTTCTATACAGATAGGAAAAACTAGGGTTTGAGCCAATACCCATTCTTCTTGAAAATTCTTCTTCCTTGGTGGATCACCTCTAGAGGCCATACACTTGGGTGGCTTACATTGATCAAAGGAAGGAATCTACCCGGAGATTCAAGGAGATCGCGGAGAAGTAGGAGGTGAACTCGTACCTGAGGAAGCTCGTTTCTACAAGGGTATGATTTCATAATTTCTTATTTTTCGCTTAATTAATAATATGCATAAAGAATGATCCGGGTAAATGGTTTGTGAAAAAATTTTAAAATCTGATTTTATTACGCTTCCGCTATTTTGCAATTTGATTGCTACTTTGATTTTCACAAAACCTAACAGTGGTATCATGAGCCAAACTTTATGCGAATTATTAATTATTTTGATTCTATATATGTATGGGTATGTATTTAGAATAATTTATTGGGCATAATTTGTTGTATAAAATTATTATTTTATGAAAAAATTATAATAATAATATAGGGCCGAAATCAATTTCTGATTTTTTTTTTTTTTTAAAAAAAAGAGCGAACTGTTGATTTTGTTGTGTTATTTATTATTTTTTTTTCTTCGTGGTGCACGTTTTTTTTCCCAATGTGGCTGATTTTGTTTGTTTATCATGTATATACTCGGATAATGCAAATATCCGGTGTTTCTACATATATATATAAAAAAAAAACCGAATAGCCACGTTGGTACCGTGAATCAGCAGGTTGTCTTGGGAGGTTACTTTTTGTGTTTTGGCATCTTGCTGGTTCCCTTTTTTTTTTAAAAAAAAAAAAACGTGTGCATGTGAAGCATTTTTTGAATAGTGCTGTAATATATATATTTATTATATTATATATATATAACCGTACGGTTATATTATACATATATATATAAATATATATATATATATATTAATTTAATAATTTTATAATTAAAATAAATATTTTATTTTAATCTTGAAATTGGATTTCATGCAACATAAAATTGCCCATTAAATGATACTCATATATATATGGAATGATTTTATTTATTGATACATATGATGATATGTATGATAATAAATGGGATTGATTATGGACTATTGACCAATGTGATTGGATTTATTTTAGTTGGATGTTTGAATGAATGAGCTTTATTAAATGGGGTCTGTGTACCTCGTCTTTTCTGGTTTTCTTCTTGATGTAAATTCTATCTCTCTCCTATGTACTTCCCCTTGACTGTTGATCAAGGTTTCTATTTAAATTAAATAGTTTATGTAATAGGATTAGTTAGAATTTTTTGAAGAACCGGAGATCAAAGAACAATGAGCGCTTGAAGACCCGTTTGTAACGGAGCTCGGGTTTAAATATAATAGTTATATTTAAATGTTTATTCTTGCACCCTAGGGTTTGACCTTTTGGTTCACTTTGTGGCTCTAGTGAACCAAACTAGAATAAAGTCCATAATCAATCCGGGTAGAATATAGTATTCTATATGTGGATGCTAGTATTATATATATTATATATTATGCAAACATGCTTCGCATGTTTAATAATATGACGCGTATTTTATATATATATTTGCATGCGCGCTAAACAAGATGAGACTAATAATAACAAACCCCTCAATAAAATTATATTAAGTTGTAACGTTCAAAGATATTTGGAATATCGAACGTAGCCTTCTAGCATGATAAAAATAATAGAGCATTGAATATTTAATATGAGTTTGTTGTGCACACACAAGGCGAGTATTAAATATTTGAGATGTTGTTTTTATTACATTTGATGTTTCTAAGGAATTGAACATTACCGCTTTGTTGTGCACACACAAGGGTTGTAGTTTTCTCTTCACTTATATGGAAATGCTGGGTATGACTTAACTTAAATCATTTTAGTTTGGATGTGCACACACTTGACCATTATGATTTAAGAGACAAAATATAAGGAGTTACATGATGATGTAATTGACAAGAGTTGTCTACCTATTTATTTATATATAGTTTGTTGTGCACACACAAGGCTATATACATTTAAAATGGGATCCTTATTCTCACTAGCAAATCTTTAATTAGATATTGCCGAACCATATTCACGAAGGTAATATAGTTTGAAGAAAATAGTGGGAGATACCAATATAAAATAAGACCTAATTTATTTTGGTAATTAATTAAATAAATGTTTGCTAAAATATTGTCTTTTTACATGCAGAATTTTGAAAATGTCACATTCACTAATTTCACTGCGTAGCATACTTGATGCTAACAAACTGACCGGGCCGAACTACACGGACTGGTTAAGGAATCTGAGAATTGTTCTCACTGCTGAAAAGATTTCTTATGTCCTAAATTCGGCCGTACCTGCAAAAGTTGCAGAGACAGCCTCTGAGAAAGAGATTGCTACTTTTAAACAGTGGCAAGATGATGCATCTGTGGCTCAATGCATCATGCTCGCATCCATGAGTAACGAGCTTCAGCGTCAGCATGAAAACATGGATGCTCCTACTATACTGCTGCACCTGCAAGAGCTGTATGGTGAGCAAAGTAGGACTGCTAGATATCAGATATCTAAGGAGATCTTCCGATCTCAGATGACCGAGAGTACTACTGTTGAGACTCATGTCCTAAAGATGATCAATCTGATTGAACGTCTTGGACAGCTTGGGTTCGTCATGGATGGGGAGTTGAGTCAAGATTTGATCTTGCAGTCACTCCCTGACACCTTCTCACAATTTGTTGTGAATTTTCACATGAATAAGTTGGACGTCAGCTTGTCTGAGTTACTTAACATGTTGAAAACTGCTGAAGGTCACTTCCCATCCAAGAAGAACCATGTCTTACTGGTGGATGATTCTTCCAAGAAAAGGAAGAGGCCCAAGGTATCTTCTGAAAAGAAGAAATCCAAGAAGGCTAAGGGAAAGGCGAAAGTGAAGGATCAAAAGAAACCTGATCCAGCTAGCAAAGGAATTTGCTTCCATTGCAACAAGCCGGGTCACTGGAAGAGGAATTGCAAGGATTATCTTGCAGAACAAAAGCAGAAGAAGCTTGGAGAAGCTTCGAATCCTAATCAAGGTTTGTTCCTTAAGACTCTTAGAGTATATCAAAGGGTATGCTTGGGTGTAATAAGTTATATATGAAGATAATGAATGATCAATAAAGAATCTACCACTTCTAGTAAAAGAAGAGAAATGTCCTATGTGATTCGATAAATGACAACCCAAGGTGGAATGAAATTAGAAAGCAGTTTCTAATTTGCATTCATCAGGAGTTGTGCATTTAGAAATCGAAATACATATAATTAAATAAAATAAGACTTGACAGTAATTCCATGTCTTATATTTAATTGGGAC
The DNA here is from genome assembly GCA_020205505.1 of Panax japonicus. Lineage (NCBI taxonomy): Eukaryota > Viridiplantae > Streptophyta > Magnoliopsida > Apiales > Araliaceae > Panax > Panax japonicus. Next base: position 25,324,614 of record CM035094.1, read on the forward strand.
ATTGTATGGTGGAAGGATTGAATTGTATGGTAACTATTTACTCAAAGGTTCTTTTATGATTAATGTTGAAATCTATATTATCTGGAAAGTCGTTGATCGCTAGGGAGGCTTATCCCTATTGTAGAATAAATATTATTTATTTAAATAAATTATTCGTTTAATTTATTTATTTAAATGAGATTAGAATTGTTCTAATTGATTTATTCACAACCGGTTTAATATGGAGAACCTAAAGGGTCACACCATAAAAGGAAGAATAATTATTTAAGAAGTTAATGGCATAATCGTAATAATATATTAAGTATATTTAATTTAATCTATGGTGATAGAATAAATTAAATAGCTTAATATTTATTATTTAATATTTAAGAAATATTAAATATAAATTAATAAGAGGAGTCTTATTAATATTATTACAATTATTATTATTTTAATTTCTAAAAGAGTTTAGGAATTAATTTAATATAAGTACTCTCATTTATTCCTAATAGGATTAGGAGGGAAAATTAGTTAAAGGAGTTTAATTAATTATCCCTAATAGGATTAGGGAGCCCATTTAATTAAAAGAGTTTAATTAAATAAATAATACCTTATTTTAATTAAAATAGGGTTACATGATATCTTTATAAGAGGAGTCTTATATCAGATATCAAAGATACGTAATTCCAAGAGTTGGAGAGTACGCCTCCTTTTCTATACAGATAGGAAAAACTAGGGTTTTAGCCAATACCCCTTCTTCTTGAAAATTCTTCTTCCTTGGTGGATCACCTCTAGAGGCCATACACTTGGGTGGTTTACATTGATCAAAGGAAGGAATCTACCCGGAGATTCAAGGAGATCGCGGAGAAGTAGGAGGTGAACTCGTACCTGAGGAAGCTCGTTTCTACAAGGGTATGATTTCATAATTTCTTATTTTTCGCTTAATTAATAATATGCATAAAGAATGATCCGGGTAAATGGTTTGTGAAAAAATTTTAAAATCTGATTTTATTACGCTTCCGCTATTTTGCAATTTGATTGCTACTTTGATTTTCACAAAACCTAACAATATCATCCTCAGACGGACGGACAGTCAGAGAGGACTATTCAAACTCTTGAAGATCTATTAAGACTCTGTGTCCTTGATTTCAATGGAAGTTGGGACAAGTTCTTACCATTGGTAGAGTTTTCCTACAACAACAGTTATCTAGCAAGTATTGGCATGGCTCCATTCGAAGCGTTGTATGGAAGAAAGTGTCGTTCTCCAGTATACTGGGATGAGGTGAGTGAAGCAACGTTGTTGGGACCGGAGTTGGTACGTATGACTACGAAAAAGATTCAAACGATCTGATAACGTATAAAAACCTCATAAGATCGACAAAAGAGTTATGTTGATCTTCATCGAAAGGACGTGAAATTCGATATAAGAGATCAGGTGTTGTTGCGTGTTGCTCCATGGAAAGGAGTTACGAGATTTGGAAAGAGAGAAAAACTCAATCCTCGATTCATCGGCCCATTTTTAATCCTCGGTCGAGTAGGAACTGTGGCCTATAGACTCGCTTTACCGCCAAGTATGTCTCGTGTTCATAAAGTTTTTCACATATCCATGTTACGTAAATATGTGGAAGACCCAAACCACATTATTGAGTTAGAACCGGACGAAATAGCGGAATATTTGATGTATGAAGAGGTTCCTGTTCAAATCTTGGATAAGAAGGAACATATTCTACGCTCCAAGGTTATACCTCAAGTCAAAGTTTTGTGGAGAAACCACGATGTTGAGGAAATAACTTGGGAGTTAGAATCTGAAATGAAATCAATGTATCCTTACCTCTTCGACATACCAGGTGCGTACCCTAATTTCGAGGGCAAAATTTCATAAGAAGGATAGGTTGTAAGACCCCAACTTTTATAAATAAAGATGAATTTTCTATAATTATTATTTTTGAATATTATGAAGTAAATTTGATATAATGTTATAGTTGTAGGTAATATTTATAAATTTTGGAAAGTAAGCAAGTTGTTATAAATATTCGTTTGGTCGGGGAATATTCTTTTTGTCGGGGAATATTCGTACGAAGGCACAATCATTGGTGGACTCCACAACGGAATTATTGTCGGATTGAGAAAACGACAAAAATACTTTATGAAAATAACGGCGGAGGTGTTACCGTTAAAACTGTTGAACTACCGGTAGTAAAAGTACAGTAATACGCGTGGTTGAATAGTAGCACACGGTATTGATTATTGATGCTTACGTGAGAAGTCACTCAGCTATACTCAATTATTGCTACAGTAATTGCTGCATCATATATCTTATATTATTGATTCAATTATTGTCACAGTATCATCTGTATAATATGTTATATTATTAAATTAATAATTAAGACGACAAGTTATAAATGGTTAATAATTATTGAAAGATTAAATATGTGTTGATTAAAAATAAAATGATTTGTGGTAATATTTATTCAATCCTTGATGTATATAAAGAGTCTATTATGAGACGTTTGTGGTAAGTTTGGTTATTTTATGGGGGGCCCATATGTCATCATCTAAGAGTCTCTTCGTCAATAGTAATTACCTTCGTCAATTGTAATTACCTTCATAAATAGTAATTACCGTCGTCAATAGTAACTACCTTTACCAAACGTCAAACCACTTGCCATTTCATATTACAGGCGTCGAACCAATTGTCGTTTCACATTACAGGCGTCATACCACTTTTCTTTTCACATCACCAGTCGTCAAGCCACTTGCCTTTTCACATTTCAGGTGCTAAGCTAGAAATCTTCTATAAATAGAGGCCTAGTGCTTCATTATTTTTCACGAATTCATTCAAGCTATAGAGAGAGAAAGTATAGAGAGAATAAGAGAGAAAAAAGAAGAGTATTCTGTTACTACACTACTGCGGTATTCAATCTACTACTAATGTAAGGGGTGTTATTCTTTCTTATTCATGAAGAGAATTGTTGTTATTCCATTGCTTATTATTCTGTTGGAATAACCTGTATACGCGGTTTACCCTATACTTGGTGACATTCTTCTATTACAAACAAACACAACCATTGAAATTTATATATTTGTACTTTTGTAGATGGAAAAGAGTTGTGACGCCCCCAAAATTAGGTATACATCACCCATCTTGAGTCGTCAGATACATGGTACAGAATTCAAATACAACTTACTAATACCACTGTCGTGTATAATACGACAAAATACAACTGTGAGTTTGAATACAATAATTGTCTATTAGAGATCATACAAACTCAAAAGGAGTCCTCAATACAATTATTGTCACACTATTTAACAGAATAATGAGGACTACTAATACTATTCTCTGGTCCATCACTCCGTTCCCCGACTCGTCCCAGCTATATTCTCATATCCTGAAGAGAACAATGAAAGAAAGGGTGAGCTCAACTAGCCCAGTAAGAAATATTATGACTAAGATAATGCAGAATAAATTATCATTAGCCTTCAACAGTGTTAAACTGATAAAATATAATAAACATCAAGTTTAACTGCAGCAGAATCAGCAATCCATTAAAAGAGTCAAGTAGAAAATAAAATCTACTATCTTTTATGATTTAAAAGGTTTTTCATCACTGTTATAGTTAAGACTCAGCTTAATAAATATTCCACATCATCGAATCACCCCTGCACTACGGCCAAGGATATTTTTTAGTATCACGACCACAATTATTCATGCACTACGACCAAGAATATTTGTGTTTTCATTAATGGTCATGATCATGCCAACAACTGTCCATCAATGTACTACAGGCCAATGAGGATTTTTAATTTTTACATCATTTGTAATATTACGGTCATGATTACACCGAATAATCCCTAGTCATAATCATTCCAAGTCCATCTATGCACTACAGGCCACAGATGACTTTCAACAAAATATAAACATGAGGATGATGACAATGATATAAGAATTCAATAAAACAAGTTCAAGAATTATTTTATCCAGGAATTATTAACGTCCAAATTGTCAACACGATACTGTTTTGTGGTGGAAAACTCAAGAATGCTCAGAAGAATATTTCCATGAAAAGATATTGGATGAAGCGCAAATATCAAGGATATCCCACTAATTTCATGGAGTATAGAAGTCAAAGTTTTATCCAACTGAGTATAATAAAGAATGGAATAACAAAAGAAATCACCATGCATGCGATAGACCGCACAGACAGGTTATTCCAGCAGAATAATAATAACGGAACCAGGTCAGGTGAAATTCACACCGACAGGATGTTCCAACAGAATAATAAATAACGGAACCAGGTCCGGCGTAAAACGCACAGACAGGATATTCCAACAGAATAATAAAGAATGGAACCAGGTCCGGCGTAAAACACACAGACAGGATGTTCCAACAGAATAATAATAATAAAGACGGAACCAGGTCCGGCGTATAGCACAGACAGGATATTCCGACAGAAATATAAAGAATGGAACCAGGTCCAGCGTAAAACACACAGACAGGATGTTCCAACAGAATAATAATAAAGACGGAACCAGGTCCGGCGTATAGCACAGACAGGATATTCTGACAGAAATATAAAGACAGAATCGTAATTGGATGTCACCAAGTATAGGGTATTCCGCGTATACAGGTCATGTATAGGGTATGCCACTTTTACAGGTTATTCCAACAGAATAACAAAGAATGAAATAACATAAGTTCTCTTCAAGAAGAAAGAATAACACCCCTTACCTTATTAGGAGATTGAATACTGCAGTAGTGTAGTAACCAAATACTCTTCTTCTTTCTCTCTTACTCTCTCTATACTTTCTCTCTCTATAGCTTGAACGAATTCGTGAAAAATAATGAAGCCCTAGGCCTCTATTTATAGAAGATTTATTACTATTTACGAAAGTATTTACTATTTACGAAGGTAATTACTATTTACGAAGGTAATTATTATTTATGAAAGAGACTTTTAGATGATGACATATGGCCCCCCATAAATAATTAAACTTACCACAAACGTCTAATAATAGACTCTTTATATACATCAAGGATTGAATAAAAATTACCGGAAATCATTTTATTTTTAATCAACACATATTTAATCTTTCAACAATTATTAATCAGTTATAACTTGTCGTCTCAATTATTGTTTAAATAATATAACATATTATACAGATGATACTGTGACAATAATTGAATCAATAATATAAGAGACATGATGCAGCAATTACTGTAGCAATAATTAAGTATAGCTGAGTGACTTCTCACGTAAGCATCAATAATCAAAACCGTGTGCTACTATGCAGCAACGCGTATTACTGTACTTTTACTACCGAGTAGTTCAACAGTTTTAACGGTAACACCTCCGCCGTTATTTTATAGAAAGATAATTTTGTCGTTTTCTAACTACGATAATACTTTCGTTGTGAGGTCCATCAATGATTGTGCCGTCGTACAAATATTCCCCGATAAAAAGAATATTCTCCGACCAAACGAATATTTTATAACAACTTGCGTACTTTGCAAAATTTATAAATATTATCCACAACTATAATATTATATCAAATTTATTTCATAATATTCAAAAACAATAATTATAAAAATTCATCTTTATTTATAAAAACTGGGGTCTTACAAGAGTAATATAAAATTATAAAGGCAAAAGTAAGTTGGTGTTTGTTTACCTCTTAATATCTCTTAAAAGTTTTATATTTAATTAATATTTATATCAATCGAGAGTATAATGGTAATTTATCTACATAATTAATACTTCTACAAGTAAAAAATATATGTTAGTTCTACAAGATACTCTATGACAAAAAGGTAGACCTCATTTACTATTCACGCGAAGAGAAACTTGTGAAACTATCAAGTTTACTTGTGAAAATATTCATTCCCTTAATCTAATTTCAGTTCTACTTGACACACAGTATGTGTGTGAACAAAAAATTATGTTGTAATTTGTGAGAATATAATCTATAAATGAAAAAGAAGATTAAAAAAATAAAAATAAAAAGATAAATATTTTTTTAACTTCTCAAAAAAAATTGTGACACAACTTCAAAAAACACCGTCATCTCGAACTTACCCCTAACTCGATTGTAGTGTTACAACACACAATTTCATAACACTAGCTATGTTTAAATGATTAAAATATCAATAAAAACATAGATAAAAGAGAATAAACATAGATTAAAGGGAATAAACTTAAATGTTAAATTTTAATGGGGTTAATTTACATTTAATACTCCCGTGTTTGAAACGTTGCTTGGTTAATCGAATAATTATATATATATATAATCTATTTCTGGTGTATACCCCTTTTGTGACAGCCCCAAAATAGCTCCATTCCATCCAACCCATTCTGAGTCGCCAAATACATGGGACAGAAAACAACTACAACTTCATTACAACAACTGTCGTGCAAAATACAACAACTCATGTATTGTGAGTTTTTATACAATTATATATATCAACTGTGACTCTTGACACCAACTTGGGTAGCACGTCACCATAACACCTTACATAAAGGTATAGTCAAAAACTATTTTAGAAATTAGAATCTTCGGAAAGTGCTCAAGAAAACCTTCGTACATGGGAGGCCATGCGTCTACGTTAAGATAGATATCATATGCCCATAGAATTATCCTTGGCTGACCCAATAGACCCCAAAGAAAAACGAGAAGATTACTATCATCTTATTTCCAATGGTGAGTCTTCTCTTTATATATAATTATCTACACTGTCTCTAATTAAGAATTATACTTCAAACAAACACCAAGATTATATAGGTAGTGCTCGTAGATATACTCCGCAAGTGGATGTGCACAACCATGTCTTATGATAACACGAGTTTGTATGTCATTAGACATCTTGTATGATAGTGGCAAAACACCCTTCCAAAGTTGAGTTCACTTCACCCTATTCGGTTCACCAAAATTAAATATCAAATGACGTATGTAATACGACACACTTATCTAAAGCCTCAATAAAATTATTTTCATACTATTTAGGGAGAACCTCAACAGCTATATACCACCGTTCTATTCCCTTGTTATCTCCCGCTCGACTCAGCTACACTTTTATTACCTGAAAGGAATTGTGAAGCAAAAGGGTGAGCACAACTAGCTTAGTAAAGAATATCATAACCAAAGATAATTAAATTATCAATAGCCTTCATCAGTAATAAATCAGAGATTTAGAACATATGGTAGATGATAAAACTTTTCAACCATAGTTGCAGCTAAACGAGCAATCCATTAGAAGAGTTAAATAGACCATAAAATCTATTATCTTCTCCATGTTAAAAGTCCACCAACAATGTTTTATCCCTGTAACATCAATCAACAATTCCTATCCACAATCACATGTTTAACTCATAATCGTAATTGTAGTTCTAAATTCCTCTTTGCACCCAGGACGAAGATAATTTTCATCACTTGTCTTTACCTGAAACATCAAAGATTATGGTTATACCAAATCACAGTTCATGTTCATAATCATATTAATAAATTCATCTTTGCATTACGGGCCAAAGATATTCATCAACAAGTCATCTTTGCACTACAGGCCAAAGATATTCAACAAAAAGTCATCTTTGCACTACGGGCCAAAGATATTCAACAGGTCATCTTTGCACTACGGGCCAAAGATATTCAACAATAATATAGCGAAAACTAGTCGGGGTGTGGAGTAATGGTTCAAGACAATTGTTTTAGTAGTCCTCACTATTTTGTAAAATAGTGTATCAATAATTATAATGAGGACTTATTTGAGTGTGGATATTGTCTAGAAGATAATAATTGTATTTAAACTCACAGTTTATGTGTTGTCGTATTTTGCACGACAATTGTATTAATGAAGTTATAGTTGTTTCTGTACCATTTATTTGGCGACTCAGAATTGGTGATGTATACCTATTTTGGGGGCGTCACAGTTGGTATCAGAGCTTAGGGATATGATCTCTGGCGGAGATCAAAGAATAGAACTAGGAGGGCAGAAACGAGTAAATCCTTCGCTAGTGTGTCCTACCTAAGCTTATTTGTTGGTCGGTCATAATATAGGGGTATTATGTGATTTGTTAATTTGTTTAATTAACCCTTGTTTTATGGCAGTATTTAAGAATGTTGACTGAGAATGTTAACAGTGGAGTAAATGAGACCGTGGAGACACCTTTGCTCACTAATGAGGAGAACGTACAACAGGCTGGCAATGTTCCTCCTGTGAACAACACCACTGAGCAGATGACGAACGATGGTATGTTTAGGAACTTTCTAGAATTCATGCAAAACCAAACGAGAAAGACTACTGTTCAAAATGCAGGTGAAAACACTGGCAACTCATGAATGGTCACCGCTAAGCAGTTCAAGGAGTTAGGACCGCCAGAGTTTTTGGGAAAGCCAGAACCACTTACGGCAGAGACGTGGATAAAGCAGATCACTAAGATATTTGATATCTTGGGATGCTCAGGGGAGCAAAAGGTTCCTTTCGCCACTTTCATGTTACGAGGAGAGGCAGATTATTGGTGGGAATCCGTAAAGCGTACTCATCCTACCGCACTGAAGATGTCTTGGGAGAAGTTTCAAGAATTGTTCAACAACAAGTACTTTCCCGAAAGTATTCGTCACATGAAGGAGGTAGAGTTCATCAAGCTGGAGCAAAACAATATGAATGTGTCGCAGTACGAAGCTAAGTTTGTCGAGTTGTCCCGATTTGCATCCCATTTGGTTGATAATGAGGAGAGAATGACGCGAATGTTTCTGCGAGGTTTGAAACCTAAAATACTTCAATACCTCATTTCTCACAAACTTTGTTTATATTCAGATGTTGTGAATAGGGCTCAGTTATTGGAGCGTGATAATGAGTCGGCTCAACTGAAGAATAATGACCAACAACTCGATGATAATCGTACCGGTGGCGACGGTCATCGGAACAATGATAACCATCGTGGAGGAAATTATCATGTCAGAAATGGTAACCACTTTGGTGGTAATCATGGCCAAGATAATAGGAAAGGTGAGTCAAGTGGAAATTTCAAAAAGAGAAGATTCAACAACGACGGGAAGACGTCGGCACCAACACCAGCAATGAATTTTAGAGGAGGAGAAAGACCGCCAGTTAGATGCTACAGATGCAGAGAAGAGGGACACATAAGTCCAAACTGTTCACAACCTTCTAAGGTATGATATAATTATGGAAAAGAAGGTCATATAGCTTGAGATTGTACGGTAGCGAAACCCAATCCAGCGGGGATGGTGACTCAAAAAGCTGTCCCAGAAAAGTTAAATTAAACTGTTCCTGGAAGAGCATTTTTTGTGACTGGTCAGAATGCGAGGAACCCGAACGAAGTTAGCACGGGTTAGTTAATTATAAATTCTTACGAAGTTTTACCTTATTAGATACCGGTTCTACCCATTCATTTATTTTTCCTGCTTATACTCAACGTTTAAACTTGACTCCGGAGAAAATTAGACTTTGACTTATCTATTGAAACTATGTTATGAGAAACTTTCGTTACATCCACTGTTTATAAATCTTATTTGATCCAAGTTGGCACCATCACATTACCTGTTGACCTTATTTCTTTAAAGATACTTGCTTTTGATGTGATTTTGGGGATTGATTGGTCAACCACTCATCATGGTAAAATTGATTGCTTTTGTAAGGTTGTTAGTTTTCATATTCCTAAGTAACCTGTTATTTGAATTTAAGCAACCAAACCATTGAAGTCAAACTCTTTTATATCAAGCCGTAAAGTCATCCGTTTATTAAAAAACGAATGTCAAGCTTTCTTAGCCATGTTATGAACTTGAACAAAAAATATGTCAGATTTGAATGATATTTCTGTTGTTAGTAAATTTCCTGACGTATTTCCTGAAAAATTTTCTGGCCTACTCCCAGAGCGTGATATTGAATTTTGTATCGACTTTGAACCCGATACAAAACCCATTTCTAAAATCTCATATCGAATGGCTCCTATTGAACTTCAGAAGGTAAAAACCTAACTACGGGAGTTGGTACCTTAGCCTATATCCGGTGACTTCCTTTGTGGAATGCATCGAAGCCAGACTCTCTGTAGGGGACGTCATATTTGTGCGGTGGTAAACTGATAGGTGTCATTGTGACGTGTTATTCAAGATTAGGATATGACAGTTGAGAGCAACCTAAGTTAGTAATCAAAATAAGTAGCTTTCTAGGCTTAGTTGGTTATTATCAGAGATTCGTTAAAGGATTTTTTCAAATCGCTACTCCGTTAACTCAGCTGACTCGTAGAGATACAAAATTCGAATGGAGCGAGGAATGTGAGAAGAGCTTCCAAGAACTCAACATGCGGCAACAACGTTGGCTCGAGCTGTTGAAAGATTACGACTATACCATTCAATACCATCATGAAAAAAAAATGAAAATGGTAGCTGACGCGTTGAGTAAAAGATCGTATACGAGTGCAATATTGTTAACACAAAGACCCATTTCGTATGACTTACAGAAGATGGAGATAGAGTTACAGATTCCAAGAACCTGCGTGAAGGTAACGAATATACGATTAGAATCAACTTTAATCGATAAATTTAAAGCTGCTCAAGCTACAGACTTGGAGTTGATGAATATGAAAAAGAAGATGCAAGAAGTCGTTATTCCAAAAGCGAGAATCGGCGATGTGAAGAAAGCTCAAACCTTAAATTTATTAGTCCTTTTGAAATCCTCGATCGAATAGGAACTGTGGCCTATAGACTCGTTTTACCGCCAAGTATGACGCGTGTTCATAACGTTTTTCACGTATCGATATTACGTAAATATGTGGACAACCCAAACCACGTTATTGAGTTAGAACCAGATGAGATAGCATAAGATTTAACGTACGAGGAGGTACCAATCAAGATCTTGGATAGGAAAGAGCATGTCGTACGTACGTCAATTTCGAGGACGGAATTCATAAGGAGGGGGAGGTTGTAAGACCCCAAATTATTAATAAATGAAATTTAATTTCCTCTATTTATTATTTTGAAATAGTAAGGGTTTATTTGATTAATGTGGTTAGTTATGGGTAAAATGCACAAATAAGCAATTGTTTATAAAATATTCATTATTTTCGGGGAATATTCTTTTGGTCGTGAAATATTCTTGCTGTCGGGAAATATTCGTACGACGACGCAACCTTGTGTGCGCCCTATAACGGAAAGCGATTGGATGAAGAAAACGACAAGTATAAGTTGTTTATAAATAATGGCGTAGTTGTTACCGTTAATACTGTTGGAATACCCGGTGGTTAAAACACAGTAATACGCGTTGTTGCACAGTAGCACACGGTATTGCACCAATTATTGATTCTTACGTAAGAAGGCACTACTCAATAATTGTTACAGTAATTACTGTTCAGTATTTTATTTTATTGATTCAATAATTGCTGCGTTGATATTTTATATTACTGTTGTTTCAATAATTGTCACTACATAGTATTTTCCATTATCGAAGCAATAATTCATATTATCTGAATAATATTATTAGAAAACATTATTGGGAATGTCTAGAAAGTTCTGTCTAAGGAGAGGTTTGGTCACCTAATTGCGCGCCAGTACGGAGAAATTCCTATTGGAAAGCCCCCTCTTTCATATAAACGGCCTGGTTGCCAGTACTGTGATTCTGTAATATTATTTGTGAATAATTAATTATTGATTTATATGATAAGGAAAATATTGATTTTATGTGGATATAGATGGAGAAAATTTTTAAAGTGACAATTGTTAAAAATTGATATTTTATCTTTTGTGATAAAATAATATTTTATTATATTATTATAATAGAATAACAATGATATTTTTACAATGAATATGGGATATATGAGTATATGAGGAGAAAGAGTATTTTTGTTGCATTAAATTATTAACACATGTTTTGTGTGTCGGTGGACCCCATTTCTTGACTGAAATTTGATTATAGCCTGAAAAATCGTCCGTATGTGGATTTCAGTCAATTTTTGTTTGGAATTTGGAAAAACTTTCTTCTGCAAAGTTGTAGAGAATTGAATTTCCTATATAGAGATGCAAGATTCGAATTTTCTAATAAAAGGGCTATTTATTATGAATTATTGAAGTTCTGAAGTTCCAGAATAATTGGTTTTTAGAAGTTTTATTCATGTTTTAAAAGAAAAACATTTTTTAAATGTTTTTAGACATCTTTAACATGTGCTAGATGGCTGAAATCAGATTTCAAAGTGGGCGTAGGAATTTGTTTTATATATAATATTATTATATTAAATTTTCTGCTTTGGTGTTCTAAGCAATTTCCTATAAATAGGGTGCTTAGGTTAGAATTGAAAATTATACCAGAAACTGAAATCTTCTCTCTCTTTCTCTCTCTATATATCGAGCGTATTTTAGTGAGTATTTTATTACTTTGAGTATTGTTATACGGTGCAAGTCCTTTCAGCACTATATCCAGTATTCCAGTCAGAAGTACTATCCTTTTGAGGTAAGGGATGTTATTTTCTTCTTAAATAATATTATTTTCTTCAATATCATTGTGCCAAAATATTTGTTTGAAGTTTTTATCAAATTTGGAACTTTTTATATCGGGGTTACTATTTACGTATACGACACTATTCACGTATACGTCACTATTCACGAATACGGCACTATTCATAGAAAAATTATATAAAAAAATTCGTCTAAAATATCTATTATGGATACTAGCTTTGATTGTATCCATGTTTTGATCATTCTTAAATTTTACTCCACTATGATTCTTTATGAGGTATTTTTGGACATGTAATAGCTGAAATACGAATCCTTAATATTTATTCTTTTGTTTCACTGGATTCGTTTTCTTTAAAATATTTTTTATTATTCTCAGTCCTAAATGATGATATAACTGAATATCTTTGGCCCGTAGTGCAAAGATGAATGATTTTATGATGAATATCTTTGGCCCGTAGTGCAAAGATGAACAGGTGTTTAGATGAACATGATCAACTGGTGAATATATTTGGCCTGTAGTGCAAAGATGAATATTTGATTTATAATGTATATTGATTGATGTTACAGGGATAAAATATCGATGATGGACTTTTAAATTCATAGATGATAGTAGATTTCATTCTCTACTTAACTCTTCTAATGAATTGTTGTTTTCGCTACAGTTGTTGATCTAAAACTTGTTGTCTATTGTATTCTATCAGATTTTCCCTGTTGAAGACTGAGGATAAATTGATGTACATTATCTTAGTCATAATATTCTTTACTGGGCTAGTTGAGCTCACCCTTTTTCTTTTTGTTCCATTTTTCTTCTCAAGAGACGAGAATATAGCGGGAACTAGTCAGGGTGTGGAGTAATGGTTCAAGACAGTTGTTTTAGTAGTCCTCACTATTTTGTAAAATAGTGTATCAATAATTGTAATGAAGACTTATTTGAGTGTGGATATTGTCTAGAAGACAATATTTATATTTAAACTCACAGTATTTATGTTGTCGTATTTTGCACGACAATTGTATTAATAAAGCTGTAGTTATTTCTGTACCATGTATTTGGAGACTCAGAATGGGTGATGTATACCTATTTTGGGGGTGTCACAACAGGCCAAAGATATTCAACAATAATCCATCTTTGCACTACAGGACAAAGATATTCAACAATAATTCATCTTTGCACTACGGGCCAAAAATATTCATATCTCAAAGAAATATATAATAATTTCAAAATCTATATAAACCATAATTATAACCATGTTGATCAATTCACCTTTGCACTTAAGCTAAAAATATTTAATTGTAAATTCAATGGTCATGATCATACTAGTCATAATTCATCTTTGCACTACTGACCAAAGAGAACCCATGGTCATGATCATACCAATAATCTACCCATCTTTACACTCAAGTTAAAGAGAAATTTCTTCACCAGGATTATAAAAATGTTAGATATGATAATAAAAACAATATGATCAACAACTGCATTTAATTTCAAGAATAAGATTCATAAATCAAAGATAATTTGGTCAGAAAAAGAAACTAATTTTGTCATGAATAGTACCCGTGAATAGTAACTCGTGAATAGTACTCCGTATTCGTACATAGTACCGTATACATAAATAATGTCATATACGTAAATAGTGCCATATACATGAATAGTGCCGTATACGTGAATATTGTCGTATACGTGAATAGTAACCCTGACTCAAAAAGGTAGAAATTCCACAATAAGATTCATACCAATATGTCAGTATAATGATATTGAATGAAACATCATTATGAAGAATATAAAATCCCTTACTATCCCTTACCTCAAAAGAGCAGCACTTCTGACTGGATATCGAATATGACGCTGAAGGAAACTTGTACTGATGAATAACAACTCACCAAGTATCTAAATACTCACAAAACACACTCAATAATCTAGAGAGAAAAGGAGAGAAAACTTATGAATTCTAGCGTGATTTTCAATTCTAACTTAGCCCTCTATTTATAGGAAAATGTTTGCACGCCGAAGCAGACTTGACCTGCTATCTGATGGCTTTACCTGCTACTATTCCACCCACCAAAAATTAGCCATCTTTCCCAACAAGCAAAAGTGGGGCCCACATATTTCTAGAATTTTCCACCAAAATCATTTATAAACCTAATTTCAGAACCAGTCACCTTTTAAAATTCATAACAAATCATTCGTTCGTTTTTAACGGTTCAAAATTTGTGAACATATACTCAACTTATATATGTATAACATATCCAAAAATCACAACGATCAAACGGTTAGATTAAAAATTATAACTCACACAATAAAGCTGTAAGAACACTGATTTGATCTTTTAATACCTCCAATCACACAAAATACTAATAAAATACCTCAACATTAATTCCTTCATTTATAACCACATAAATAAATCCATCATTTATATCCATATCAAATAAATATTTCATTATCATATAAATCAATAATTAATTATTCACAAATAATATTACAGAATCACAATAATGACAACCAAGCAGTTCCCAGGAAAGAAGGGCTTTCCGATAAGAATTTTTACTTACTGGCGCGCAATTAGGTGACCAAGCCTCTCATTGATAGAACTTTCTAGACATTGTTAATAATGCTATCTAATAATATTATTCAAATAATATGAATTATTGATCTGATAATGGGAAATACTGTGCAGTGATAATTATTGAAACAACAATAATATAAAATATCAACACAGTAATTATTGAATTAATAAAATAAAATATTGAACAATAATTACTGTAATAATTATTGAGTAGTGCCATCTTATTTAAGAATCAATAATTCAAAAATATTGTGCAATACCGTGTGCTACTGTGCAATAACGCGTATTACTGTATTTTAACCACCAGGTATTCCAACAGTGTTAACGGTAACAACTACGTCGTTATTTGTAAAAACTCAAATTTATCGTTTTCTTCATCCGATAGTTATCCGTTATGGGGCCCACAAATGGCTGCGCCGTCGTACGAATATTCTCCGACAGAAAAATATTCCACCACCAAACGAATATTTCTCGACAACAATGAATATTTTATAACCACTTGTGTATTTTGAAAATATTCATATATCACCCTTAACTTTAACCTTTTATCAATTTAACCATTTACTGAATAGTTATTATAAGAAAAATTGAATATTTTTATTTCATAAAATTCGGGGTCTTACAATCTCCCCTCCTTATGAAATTTTATCCCCGAAATTTACGTACCTAGTATTTCAAGAGTTGAGAATACATTGCTTTCATTTCAGATTCCATCTTCCCTATCCTTATGATTTCTCCATTGCTCATCTCCTGTATTTCAGATATCATTCTAGAATACAGCTTCAAAACAAGGGTTAATTGAACAAATTAACATATCACATAATATCCCCATATTATAACTGACCAACAAATAAGCTTAGGTAGGACACACTAGCGAAGGATTTACTCATCTATCTCCTCCTAGTTCTATTCCCCGATCTCCGCCAGAGACTATATCCCTAAGCTCTGATACCAACTGTGACAGCCCCAAAATAGGTCCATTCCATCCCACCCATTCTGAGTCTCCAAATACATGGTACAGAAAATAACTACAATTTTATTACAACAATTGTCGTGCAAAATACAACAACTCATGTATTGTGAGTTTTTATACAATTATATATATCAACTGTGCCTCTTGACACCAACTTGGGTAGCACGTCGCCATAACACCTTACATAAGGTATAGTCAAAAACTGTTTTAGAAATTAGAATCATTATAAAATGCTCAAGGAAACCTTCGTACATGGGAGGTCATGCGTCTACGTTATGATAAATATCATATGCCCATAGAATTATCCTTGATTGACCCAATAGACCCCAAAGAAAAACGAGAAGATTACTATCATCTTCTTTCGAATGGTGAGTCTTCTCTTGACATATAATTATATCAATTGTCTCTAATTAAGAATTATACTCCAAACAAACACCAAGATTACATAGGTAGTGCTCGTAGATATACTCCGCAAGTGGATGTGCACAACCCTGTCTTATGATAACATAAGTTTGTATGTCATTAGACATCTTGTATGATAGTGGCAAAACACCCTTCCAAAGTTGAGTTCACCTCACCCTATTCGGTTCACCAAAATTAAATATCAAATGACGTATATAATACGACACACTTATCTAAAGTCTCAATAAAATTATTTTTATATTATTTAGGGAGAACCTCAACAGCTATAGACCACCGTTCTATTCCCCTGTTATCCCCCGCTCGATCCAGCTACACTTTTATTACCTGAAAGGAATTGTGAAGCAAAAGGGTGAGCACAGCTAGCTCAGTAAAGAATATCATAACTAAAGATAATTAAATTATCAATAGCCTTCATCAGTAATAAATCAGAGATTTAGAACATATGTTAGATGATAAAACTTTTCAACCATAGTTGCAGCGGAACGAGCAATCCATTAGAAGAGTAAAATAGACCATAAAATCTATTATTTTCTCCATGTTAAAAGTCCATCAACAATGTTTTATCCTTGTAATATCAATCAACAATTCATATCCACAATCACATGTATAACTCATAATCGTAATTGTAGTTCTAAATTCCTCTTCGCACCCAGGACGAAGATAATTTTCAACACCTGTCTTTACCTGAAACATCAAAGATCGTGGTTATACCAAATCACAGTTCCTGTTCATAATCATACTAATAAATTCATCTTTGCACTACGGGCCAAAGATATTCGTCAACAAGTCATCTTTGCACTACAGGCCAAAGATATTCAACAACAGGTAATCTTTGCACTACGAGCCAAAGATATTCAACATGTAATCTTTGAACTACGAGCCAAAGATATTCAACAATAATATAAAATATCAACGCAGTAATTATTGAATCAATAAATAAAATATTGAACAGTAATTACTGTAACAATTATTGAGTAGTGTCTTCTTATGTAAGAATCAATAATTCAAAAATACTGTGCAATACTGTGTGCTACTGTGCAATAACGCGTATTACTGTATTTTAACCACTGGGTATTCCAACAGTGTTAACGGTAACAACTACGCCATTATTTGTAAAAACTCAAATTTATCGTTTTCTTCATCCGACAGTTATCCGTTATGGGGCTCACAAATGGCTGCGCCGTCGTACGAATATTCCCCGACAGAAAGAATATTCCACGACCAAACGAATATTTTCCGACAACAATGAATATTTTATAATCACTTGTGTATTTTGAAAAAATTCATATATCACTCTTAACTTTAACCTTTTATCAATTTAACCATTTACTGAGTAGTTATTATAAGAAAAATTGAATACTTTTATTTCATAAAATTCGGGATCTTATAATCTCCCCTCCTTATGAAATTTCGTCCCCGAAATTTACGTACATAGTATTTCAAGAGTTGAGAATACCTTGCTTTCATTTTAGATTCCATCTTCCCATGTCCTCATGATTTCTCCATTGCTCATCTCCTGTATTTCAGATATCATTCTAGAATACAACTTTAAAACAAGGGTTAATTGAACAAATTAACATATCACATAATATCACCATATTATGACTGACCAACAAATAAGTTTAGGTAGGACACACTAGCGAAGTATTTACTCATCTATCCCCTCCTAGTTCTATTCCCCGATATCCGCCAGAGACCATATCCCTAAGCTCTGATAACAACTGTGATAGCCCCAAAATAGGTCCATTCCATCCAACCCATTATGAGTCGCCAAATACATGGTACAGAAAATAACTAAATTATGTTTTAAAAAAATTCTGTTTAAAAACACAAAAAGAAGAATTTAAATTTTGTTTTTAGACAAATTTTTTTTAAAAAATCTGTTTTTACAAAAAAAAATGATGTTTTTAAAAAAAATAATGTAAAAAAATTTCTGTTTTTACAAAAAATTTGTAAAAACAAAATTTAAATTTTGTTTTTGTTTTTAAAAACAGATTTTTTTAAAAAGATTTTTTTAAAATTTTTAAAAAATTTTGTTTTTAAACACAATTTTGTAAAAAAAAATATTATTTTATAATTTAAAAATACAATGTTAAAATACAAAATTGTAAAATACAATTTTTTTTAAAATTTTCTGTTTTTACAAAAATTATAAAATAAAATTGTGTTTTATAAAATTGTAAAAAAAAAATTGTATTGTATAATTTTGTAAAACACAATTTTATTTTACAATTTTTGTAAAAACAGAATTGTTTTTATATTTTTATTTTATAATTTTAAAAACAATTCTGTTTTTACAAAAATATAAAATAAAATTGTGTTTTACAGAATTTTTATTTTACAGTTAAGAAACACATTTTTATTTTACAATTTTGTAAAACACAATTTTATTTTATAATTTTTATAAAAACATAATTGTTTTTAATTTTTTTTTTGTAAAAACATATTTTTTTTGTAAAAACATAATTTTTTACAAAAAAAAATTCTGTTTTACAATTTCATTTTTAAAAATAATTGTTTTTAAAAAAATTAATTATTAATTCCAAATATTTATTTTAATTTTATTATTTCAATTATTTTATTTTAAAATTACTTATTTTATTTTAAAATTAATTATTTTAAAATTATTTTATTTTATTTCAAATTAATTATTTTTGCAGATTAAAAGACAATTTGCACCCCAAACTTGTGTTATAACTTTAACCGGTCACTTTTGACCGGTTAAGTGAAGAAAGTGTGCGTTTTGTTACGTATAATAAAGTTTGGGGTGTACTTAGACACCTTTTTCAATTTGGGGTGCAAAAGTCAACAAGGGTATAAAATTTGGGGTGCAAATTATCTTTTAGTCAGTATAAATAAATACTACTAGCTCCGTTCCTTAATATAAGTCGTTTTAGAGAAATATTTTTGTTTCTTAATATAAGTCGTTTGAGAATTTCATGTAAACATTAATTGCTTAGTTTCCAATATTGCCCCAAGTATTAAATGTAACTTTGGTTCTCTCACTATTTTCTGTCCAATAAATAACAATCTCTTCTTTCAATACAAGGGCAATATAGATAATTGATATTATAGTTAATGATATACAATCATTTCCTTAATACATGTGCACAACTCTAAAACGATTAAGGTACAGAGGGAGTAATATAAAAGCATGTCTAAAATGTGGAGTATTTTTTATATTAATAAAAAATTAAATCCAAATAAAGTAAATATAATTCTTATTATCTTGAGGTTTTGTCACATGTAATTTTCTTTCTCTTTTCTACAAGTTTGGTTTTATTATAATTTTGTCCTTCATAATTTTTTTTTTTTTATTCTATCCCGAAAATTTGATAAAACTCTTACTACATCCTTACCGTAATTGAACACGTAACGCGTGCAAAAGTTAGGGGGTGTTTGATAAAAATTGAATGAATCTGAATCTGAATCTGAATGAGCTGAATCTGAATCTGAATCTGAATGAGCTGAATCTGAATGAAAAAAACTGTTTGATAACTGACATATCTTAAAGATCTGAATGACATATTTTTAATATTTTACCCCTCTGAAAAAATTCAAAGTT
Organism: Panax japonicus; assembly: GCA_020205505.1. NCBI lineage: Eukaryota > Viridiplantae > Streptophyta > Magnoliopsida > Apiales > Araliaceae > Panax > Panax japonicus. The sequence goes on from CM035094.1 coordinate 25,344,574, forward strand.
GTTGTAAATTTATTTAATATTACATAATATAATAGTTAATATTTTTTTATTATTTTTATTATTATTTTTAATTTTTTTTACTTCATTCAGCCAACCATTCAGCCATTCAGACCAAAAATTTGGCCTTAACCATTCAGCCAACGCATCTGACCGATTCAGCCATTCAGACGATTTTTTTTCAAAACAAACGCACTTAATGATTCAGCCACTTACCGATTCAGCCATTCAGACCCATTCAGCTCTAAACAAACAGCCCCTTAGACTAGTTTTTTTTTTTTTTTAACAGTAAATGTATTCTGGGCAGTTTGGTCAATTTATATCTTAAAGATCTGAATGACATATTTTTAATATTTTACCCCTCTGAAAAAATTCAAAGTTGTTGTAAATTTATTTAATATTACATAATATAATAGTTAATATTTTTTTATTATTTTTATTATTATTTTTAATTTTTTTTACTTCATTCAGTCAACCATTCAGCCATTCAGACCAAAAATTCGGACTTAACCATTCAGCCAACGCATCTGACCGATTCAGCCATTCAGACAATTTTTTTTCAAAACAAACGCACTTAATGATTCAGCCACTTACCGATTCAGCCATTCAGACCCATTAAGTCCTAAACAAACAGCCCCTAAATCCATCCCAAAACGATCTTAAGAGCACATCCACCGTATCGGCCTGATGTAATTAAAAGATTTTATCGCGAATGTTGACCTCAAAATTTAAACCCAAAAAATCAAAAAAATGGAACAAATTCGGTTCATCTAAAGAAACAATCACCAACTACTTCAGAAAATTGACTTCTATCCCACATTTTAGAGTAGGCAAATAAGTAATACTTTTTTTATTTTAAAATTAAAGATATAATTTAATTTTTGAGATCAAACGATAACATATTATACTTCAAAATTTGTATGAATCGTATTAATTTTGAATAAAATAAATTTTATTATTTACTATACAATTATAATAATTGAATTAATTTAAATTAAATAAATTTATATTAATTTAAATTTTAATATATCTTGTTTGACATCAAATAATATTTTAATTTTGAAACAAGGGTCAAGGGAGCAACAAAAAATAGCTCTTCCCGTGCAATATGAGTTAACTAATCAGCTCTTTATTTTTAATTTTGAAAAATATATCAACAAATTATTATTCAACAGTTTCTTTATCTTTATTTGACTCTCTATTTTAATTTCTATATAAGGTTTTACTCCCCAGTGTGAGAGAGTCAAAAGACTGTTATCTATATATACAACATGACATTTTACACCTTCATTTAAGCAAACAACTCATCAATCATACATATTTTAACATTTTTTTACTACTTCATTTTTAAATTATAAAATTAATATTGACTTATTTTTTTAAAATTAATTTCAAACGTATTCAAATTTAAAATTGATATAAATTTATTTAATCTATGTCAATATAATTATAAATATTATAAAAATACTATTAATTATAAAATTTAATATTTTCAAAATTTAAATGAATCATATTAAATTTAAATTTAAAAATATCACAACTAAACTTTTTAAAATTTAATATTAATTTTATGTATATTTATAACTACAATCTATTCAATATTCATTCCATAAATTATTTAAAATTTAAAATAAAATAAAATTATTTTACAGTGGAATATACATAATTTTACTCTTATATAAATTATAATAATTTGATGTTTTGACTGTAGAAATTTTTAAATTTTATTATTTAAGAAATTAATATAAAGAATCTGTTGGGTATATACTGAAAAAATTGAATCCCTATTTTGTAAAAGGCTTAAATATGATTTACTACCCTAAACTATAGGTCATATTCCACTTCGGTGATCCACCTTTCAATTTTGTCAATAAGGTGATTGAACTAACAATTTTTTTCGATTTCATTCAATTGGGCCTGTCACGTCAGAAATTGCTGACGTGGCATCCTAATAGGCAGCAGGAGTGCTTATGTGTAAAAATATTATATATTTTTAATGAGATCAAAGGACAAAAAAGTAAAATAACAAATAAAACAACTAAAAATTACATAAATAATATAAATTAGTTGTATAATTATTTATTTATAGTTATATAAATAATATAAATTATTATATAAATAATATAATAATTATTTTTATTAAAAATAATTATTTTTATTAAAAAACTGTGTTTTTTTTTAATTTTTTTATTAAAAAAATTGTGTTTAATATTAATGATAATAAAAATAAAAATATTAATGATAATAAAAATAAAAATAAAAGTGCAGCTTTTTTTAATAAAAATAATAATTATTATTTTATTAAAAAAAACCCAACCAACTGTGTTTTTTTTAAAAATAAAGCAACTGCATTTTTATTTTTATTATTTTTAATAATTATTTTTATTAAGAATAATAATTATTTTATTAAAAAAAACCAACCAACTGCGTTTTTTTAAATAAAGCAACAACGTTTTTTTAGTTGCTTAATTATTATTATTTTTATTAAAAAAAACTGCACTTTTATTTTTATTTTTATTATCATTAATATTAAACACAATTTTTTTAAATAAAAAATTAAAAAATGCAATTTTTTTAATAAAAATAATTAATTTTAATAAAAATAATTATTATATTATTTATATAATAATTTATATTATTATATAACTATAAATAAATAATTATACAACTAATTTATATTATTTGTGTAAATTTTAGTTGTTTTATTTCTTATTTTACCTTTTTGTCCTTTGATCTCATTAAAAATATATAATATTTTTACACATAAGCACTCCCTGCTGCCTAGTAATATGCCACGTCAGCAATTTCTGACGTGACAGACCCAATTGAATGAAATCAAAAAAAAATTGATAGTTCAATCACCTAATTGATAAAATTAAAAAGTGGATCGTTGAAATGAAATATGACCTATAATTTAAGGTAATAAATCATATTTAAGCCTTTGTAAAATGACCCAATAGCACCCTAGAATAGGGATAAAGAAATTGTTGTGCTCTTATATATACCATTGAGGGAACAGCTACGACGTCGTTCGCTCTATACATGTTGAAAACGAATCTCCTCGAAGAAGAAAGACGACCTGTACAATCTGATCATCTTCTTTTCCTACTTTTTCAACAATTATTCACTTATTATTGACGTATTAGTGTAATATTTATGTAGTTTTCAGTCCCTAAATTTTGTATACTCATTGATTTCTGAGGAGATATGTACCAGTGGAGGAAATTCGAGTTCTTTGAAGAGAAATACGGAGGGAAAAGGTCGATTCCCGATGAAGTCACCGGAAAAGTGGAGTGCTGTTCGAGCGGAAGGGGAAAGATCGTCGTCGGATGTGACGACGGCACCGTCAGTTTGCTGGATCGAGGAATGAAATTCAATTACGGGTTCCAAGCTCACACTTCATCTGTTCTCTTCCTTCAGCACCTCAAGGTCTTAATTTTGCATCTCCGCCTTCATATTAATCTCTGTTTTGTTACTCATTGTTACTTTTCTGTACTTTTTATATGCAAAAGCAAAACAATTGTTAAGTTTGGTTTGTGAAATTTTTGTTTAAAGTGTCTGGTTTTGGAGTGGATTTTTTGTTCAATTTAGTTTTTGTGGTTTTTGTAGGGTTAAACTTCGAATTTGATGGTTAAATTTACACATATATTGGTAATTCATATTGGTCTAATGTAGATAATGTAGGGTTTGTATATGTAAGTTGTTAGCATTTTAGGGAGCATATGTGATGTCTTTATAATTGCATTCTCTCAAGTGTTAAAATTCATGTATCTACAACTGCAGTTTTTTTAAATGTTAAAATTAAGCTTTCTTTGAAAATTTAATCATGTAGGTGATTCATATGAACAACTGCCATGCCTTTTTTCAATAGCAAAATTAGAAATATGTGATGGCTGCGTTGTTAGGGGAAACAAAATGATGCCTTATAATTATTAAAATGAATTAGAATTGGAGAGGTGGTGGGAAAAAATGAAAAAAAAATGATATCGGGCACTTATCATATTCTGATCATGCAAAAGTTGTGATTGAGTTTGTCTTCTGGTTACAATTTGTGTGGATGTTACTGATGTTTTCCTGATCTCATAACCAGCAACGCAACTTCCTGGTAACTGTTGAAGAAGATGAAGAAATATCTTCGCAGCTATCAGCTGTGTGCCTGAAGGTTTTCGATCTTGATAAGATGCTGCAGCCTGAGGGCCCCAGCACATCAAGTCCCGACTGTATTCAGATATTGCGTATATTCACTAGTCAGTTTCCTGAAGTCAAGGTGTTTGTCATCTAGTCTTTTTTATATAGTTTAACCTACAAGTGTAGTTTCTTTCTTTAGCATCTATCATATAACTTGTTAATTATGGGAAAAGTCTTGAGATTATTTGAAAATTTGATATTTTGCAGGTGACATCATTTTTAGTTCTTGAGGAAGCTCCACCAATATTACTCATTGCTATTGGGTTAGACAATGGTTGCATTTATTGCATTCAAGGGGACATTGCAAGGGAGCGTATCAAACGCTTCACGCTTCAGGTGGAGAATAATTCAGATAAAAGCCAGTTGTCAATAACAGGCCTTGGATTCTGTGTTGATAATCAAGCCCTTCAATTATTTGCAGTTACTCCAACTTCAGTGAGCTTGTTTAGTTTGAAAACCCAACCGGCTAGTCGGCAAACCTTAGATCAGATTGGGTGCAACATTAATAGTGTTGCGATGAGTGATTGCTTGGTATGCCACACTTCGTAAATCCTACATGAAAGTTTTTATTTCTTTACATGGCTAAGTTTACAGTGTCATGGCTATTCCCTTATCAGGAGCTGATCATGGGTCGACCCGAGGCTGTGCACTTCTATGAAGTTGATGGTCGGGGCCCTTGTTGGGCATTTGAGGGAGAGAAGAAGTTCCTTGGGTGGTTCCGTGGATACCTTTTATGTGTTATTGAAGATCAAAGAACTGGAAAGAATACTTTCAAAGTTTATGACCTGAAGAACCGGTTAATTGCACACAATATTGCGGTTAAAGAAGTTTCTCGCATGCTTTGTGAATGGGGTAACGTAATACTTATAATGACCGACAAATCAGTTTTATGCATTGGGGAGAAGGATATGGAAAGCAAGTTAGACATGCTCTTCAAAAAGAACCTTTATACTGTAGCTATCAATCTTTTCCAAAGTCAACAAGCTGATGCTGCTGCAACTGCTGAGGTGCTAAGGAAGTATGGGGATCATTTATACAGCAAGCAAGACTATGATGAGGCTATGTCTCAGTATATTCACACCATTGGCCACCTTGAACCTTCATATGTGATACAGAAGTTTCTAGATGCACAAAGAATCTACAACCTTACCAATTACTTGGAAAATTTGCACGAGAAGGGGCTTGCTAGTTGCTTCTAAAGACCATACCACTCTTTTGTTGAACTGTTACACCAAGTTAAAAGACGTTGAAAAGCTGAATGTTTTCATTAAAAATGAGGATGGGGAGCATAAATTTGATGTAGAAACTGCAATAAGGGTATGTCGAGCTGCCAATTATCATGAACACGCGATGTTTGTCGCAAAGAAAGCTGGGAGGCATGAATGGTACTTAAAGATCTTACTTGAAGACCTGGGCAGTTATGAAGAAGCATTACAATATATTTCTGGTCTTGAACCAAGTCAAGCTGGGGTGACAGTAAAAGAGTATGGCAAAATACTCATAGAGCACAAGCCAGTGGAAACAATTGAAATACTCATGAGGCTTTGCACAGAGGAAGGAGAATCAGCCAAGAGAGGGCCTTCAAATGGTACATATGTATCCATGCTGCCATCTCCAGTTGATTTTCTCAACATCTTCATCCATCATCCGCAGTCACTTATGGATTTTCTTGAAAAATGCACCAACAAAGTGATGGATTCACCATCTCAATTAGAAATTCATAACACCCTATTGGAGTTATACTTGTCTAGTAACTTGAACTTTCCATCACTCTCACAGGTTAACTTTGGTGAAAATGGTAATCTTAGATCTGAATGGTCATCAGAGGAAGTTGCATCTAATGGGGAATCAGTTGGAGAGGGGAAGAACAAGAAAAAGGAAAAAGATTGCGAGGAAAGATCTCAAAAGGGGCACCGCTTGCTTAAAAGTGCATGGCCATCTGATCAGGAAAATCCGATTTATGATGTTGATCTTGCTATAATTCTTTGTGAAATGAATGCTTTTAAAGAAGGACTTATGTATCTTTATGAGAAGATGAAACTCTATAAAGAGGTGATTGCTTGCTACATGCAAGCACATGACCATGAGGGTTTAATTGCCTGCTGCAAGAGACTGGGAGATTCAGATACGGGAGGTGACCCTTCTCTTTGGGCAGATTTATTGAGGTACTTTGGTGAACTTGGAGAAGAGTGCTCCAAAGAAGTTAGGGAAGTTTTGACTTATATTGAGAGGGATGATATTTTACCTCCTATTATAGTTCTTCAGACTCTAACCAGAAATCCGTGCCTCACTCTATCCGTCATTAAAGATTATATAGGTCGAAAGCTGGAACAGGAATCAAAGCTGATTGATGAGGACCGCCAAGCAATTGAGAAGTATCAGGTTGATTTTTCAATTTATTTAACATTTATGTGATGATTTTATTTTCTGAAATCCCAATGTAGTCATTAAGATTACCTTGATTGAAATATGGAATTGTTAAGCGACAAGTTGCCTCAGGGGAGGGTTTGGTTGGAATATAAGCCTATGATTATCGTGTATATACTATGATAGCAATCAGACGATTCACTTGGGGGTTTTTTGGGTTGGAGAAGGGGGTGTGGGATGCTCTGTTCATTGACTCTGGACTCTTCTTGCGTTTTTGTTTCTTTTCTCTCTTTTATTTTTAAAGAAAATAATTAATTAGGTATTACTCCCTCGAGAAATTGAGAGTTCATTTACAGTTTTATGTGCCCCAAAAAGAGAGTTTATTTTCAAAAATTAAACTGAAAAATGACATGATGTTTATTTACCCTTGATGAGAAGTGACTAAGCCTAGCTTCCATTTCAATATCAATATTGTTAAAAAATTTGACAAATTTTGTACGAGTATTCCACATAAACTTGGTGAATATGTGAACCTTGTTCATCTCTTATCATTCCAACCAAAATAAGAGTCTTGATTTTTCAGTATTCATTACAGAGTGCACATTCCAGTTTTGGGTGTATACATTGTGCCTAAACGTGTTATTGCTGGGTCATCATACATTCATTAGTTTTGATTCCTTGCCGTGAAGTAAGCAGAGAAGTCCAGGCTGCATGAAAATGACATATTTGGAAATATCACTGCTATTGATTTACTGATTAATATTTGAATATTTAGAGCACTTTAGTGAAGACTTGAGATGTTAATCTCTGCAGAATGGGAACTCAGTTTAATCCATGTGGCATTTTAGGGATGATTACTTTCTGTGAGTATATAGGGCATATGGCTTCAATGGTTATTCTCACCCTTGTATGTAGGGGGTTTGTAGTGTGTGCTTTTGTTGCAAACGATTGAAGAAATATAATTAGCTGCTGTGGGTTTGAAGCCTTATTCCCAATCATTTCAAGTTTTAACTGAATATACATTTCTGGAACTCGTCATTATTTCATTTAAATGACGATCTTTTCTGCTCCTCGTTTCTTCTTGATCCTGAAGTTGCCGAAGTTGTAAAAGATCCTTGTGCAGAAAAATAATAAATAAGTGTTGAAAAGTAAATTATTGATTTTCCTCTATTTTTGCAGGAAGAAACATTAGCAATGAGAAAAGAAATGCATGATCTTAGGACTAATGTCAGAATTTTTCAGCTGAGCAAGTGTAGCGCTTGCCTTGATCTCCCTGCTGTCCACTTTATGTGTATGCACTCGTTCCATCAACGTTGCCTCGGGGACAATGAAAAGGAGTGTCCAGAATGTGGTCCTGAGTACAGATCTGTCCTGGAAATGAAGAGAAGCTTGGAGCAGAAGTCTAAGAATCAAGATCAGTTCTTCCAACAAGTTAAGAGTTCAAAGGATGGGTTTTCCGTGATTTCTGACTACTTAATCTTGCATTATCTTGTGAATCCATTCAGAATTTTGTTACAGAAATAGAAAACCAACTGGCCGTTTATTGATCGGCTTGTGTTTGACACAGTCTGTAATTGTTAATTGTTTAATCAATCTGGTGAGGCAGAAAGAATTTTTAGATCATTTATGGATTTGGCTGAATTAAGCAATAACAGACTTTGTTATCATCATCACCATAATTACATGGATATTCTGTCAAATCCATTTGTTTTTTTATGTATTGTCAAATCCACTGATTGGTGGAACATTTTCATTAATTCTGTCATCCATGCATGCTATTAACAATGATTATATTAGGATCCTATCATTTTATTTCTCTCCCTAGTCCCTACCTATTTTTTCAACCAGGATAGGAGTGACACAATTCTTTTGGGCAAAGGGTCAAAAAAGCCCCCGCAATATCTCATTTGCACCCTAAATGAATTTTTTTTTTCAAAAATACCCTTAACGTTACATTTTAATAAAATAAGTTGTATAACATAGTTACATCATTTAATCAAAATACTAAAATTTAAAACATAACATATTTACATCAAATACTAATTTAAAAATACTAAAATACTAATTTAAAAGAAATACTAAAATACTAAAAAAAATCAAATTAAAAAAATACTAAAAATACTAAAATTCAAATTATTTTGTTAATCAATCAAAACAACAAAAATTCAAATACATACGTAACGTTAAGGGTACTTTTGAAAAAAAAAAATTAGTTTAGGGTACAAATGAGATATTGGGGTAAATATCAGGGATTTTTTTTTGACCCTTTTCCCCAATTCTTTTTAATTAATTAGTACCATTTTATCACTATGTATAATAGTTTTGTTACTAAATATTACTATTAATAATTAAATGAAATGGGTAAGGGAGAGGAGCCTCTTCACTAATCTTGTCCACAGCTACTTGAAATAATGTGTTACCTGTCCTGTCGTATCAAATAATATTTTGGTATGGGTTTCATGGTCCCATGTGCCAAAAGCTTTTCCGGAGTGTTCGGTAATCAACCAATTTATAAGTCATTTCATAAAATAAGTCATTGTGGAATGGGCCTTCATTCAACCATCATATCTTATATTCGATCCCTTATGGCCTATGGGGCCAAATGTACACATCATTGGTGGAGGAATATTTTTCCATGTGTGAGGTTTCTTTCCCTAATTTATTGATTTGAATTTAACTCAATCACCATAAAAAAAAGTTGAGCTAAATCAATCACTTATTGTTTCTCATTTTATTTGATTTACTCTTAATAATAATAATAATAATAATAATAATAATAATAATAATTCTGCAGGCCACATTAAACGCACAAGGGAGTGATGTCGCCATATGGAGGGGGAGGGGGATAAATTACAATGATCCATGATAAGCATAATTCGACAAGCCAAATCTAATATTGAAATCCACCATGTCAGGTTGCATGAGTTGCACCAATTTTTCAACCCTTACAAAATCTATAAGCTCACCTATATCTGAAATAATTATATAATCTAGAAACAATGTAACTGACTAAACAAGCAATTAGCACTTCAGTTACATAATGCTGTCAAAATCCAGTCCTTAAAGTTGATAAGTGGGAAGAACCTGTAGGTTTACTGCCAATACATTGGTAACATAAGACAGGTTGCACTGCAAAAAAAAAATTCAATTAGTTATTATCCTTCAGGCATGGGATTCGTTAGTTGCGAACCGCATGGGCAGATGGACCTGAATATGTTACTCAGTGTCCTATCCAACCAGGAGTGACTTACACATACCGAATCACAATACAAGATCAGGAGGGTACATTGTGGTGGAATGCTCATAGCAAATGGATTAGAACCACCGTCTATGGAGCATTGATCATTAAACCAAAGTTGGAATCTACTTACCCATTCCCCAAGCCGAAGCTAGAATTCCCTATTATTCTTGGTAACTGTTGGAGTGTGATTATTTGGGTCTAGCCATGGTGCAACCCAATCTATTTAATGGTCCGAATCTGGTGATGGCCCATATGTATTTATTATGATAGTGGGAGAATCCTTATTAAAATAGGATTGTATTCCCTTATTTGGAGGGATAAGGAGTCCTTCTCCTAGTAGGAGAAGGGTAAATGTACTTCTATATATATATGGCTACAAGCTAGGGTTTAGGGGGAGGATTAACATACACAAGAGATACAATACAAATACACAACTTGTACTCTCAATATTATTATAGTGGATTACTCTCTCTCCGTGGTTTTTCCCAATTGGGTTTCCACGTAAATCTTGTGTTCATACTTTATATCTCTTTATTTATATTTGTGTGAATGTATTTTGTGAGTTTGATATAATCAATTACTCCATCAACCGTTGGCGCTATTTTGGCCTGTCCTTTTGGGTGATTTCGTCAGGCGTACAAAATCAGGCGTTAACATTGGCGCCGTCTGTGGGAAGGTTTTATCATTATTAAAATCACCGATTTATTGGGAAGGAGAGCCAACACATAAAGCTAAGTTACTCTCTTTTATTAAATTTTAAAAGTATATATGCAATATGCTTTGAGCCTTCTACTAGTAATCTGAGCAAGATAATTAAGATTATAACATCATCCTTATTTTATTTTGCTTTACACGTATGCATGTTCTGTATACCCATTCATGAGTTAGTGGATTTTACTTGGAGCACCTGATTGATATTATCAAACTCATTACCTTTTATACTTATTAACGTCCACTGATTCGTTTTGTACTTATGCTAACTAAGGTCATGCGTAGGTATTCTTTTTTCAAGGAAGAAGGCGGGACAGGGTGTTTTTCTGTCTTAAATCAGTCTAATACTCGGCTTGGGAGATGTCCACCTTTCCTACAATGTGCCTCCACTAATAAGGGTTCTAAAAATAAAAAAAAAATCCGGTCAAATCAAGGGATCTGCAGGGCAGAGGCTTCATCCAGGATTAAAAATGATTGCAGATGGCCTCTTCACTTACAGTGGCCAACAATATTTCGGGCATTACTCAAACTTTCATATTGACTTGGAGGCGTATGAGAATGAGGGCCATCTCTATCTTAGTTCCTTCTTTGTTATGACCTATGCTGTCAGTTTTGCTTGCCTCACTGCGAATGTCGTCCACGTTAATTATGGCAGCAAAGCAAGTCTGCGTTAAGGAAAAAAAAAATGGATGTGCACACAAAGCTTATAAGAAAGTACAAGCAAGTCCTAGAATGGTGGTTCATATGCATCCTCCTGATAAACATTGTAGCAACCGTATTTATATGTGAATACTTCATAGATCAGCTTCAGTTACCATGGTGGGGTGTCTTGCTAGCATGTGGCATTGCATTTTTCTTCACCCTTCTCATTGGGATCATCACTGCCACAACTAACCAGCAACAACATCTTCTATATGCTTGCAATCCAAGCCCATCGGCTTCAACAAAATAAAACTAACACCTGGAATCAACACTGGTCGTCGGGAGAATAACAAGCCTCAGATAGGATATGTGTGGCTCTTAAATGGAGGGGAGCGAGCAATCACCTCCACATATTAAATAAGAGATTTCATTGTCCTTCGTCACTATCAACATCTGCCGACCACATGAGAACAGATGAAGTTAGGTTCGGACCACTTCGGCAATCTCTTTGGCGATTCTTCTTCGGGCCACATTAGGTTTCATCATATCTTCGGCTGTTTACTTTCGGCAGATATAAAGTCTGATCGAAGCCTCCCGCAGGGGTCGGGACGGATATTATGGCGGCATAAGGTCGGAGGGGTTATAAGGCCGGACAAACGTCCTTCGAGAAGGCTTTGGTCTCCCGAAAGGATAAAAGGCCCGAGGATAAAAGGCCCGAGGCTACTTTTTCAAATAGTCTCTTATAAATAAGTTTCCTTATAAATAAGAGACTGGAGGGCAATGGTGGCATAAGGTTACAGGGGTTATAAGGTCGGACAAACGTCCTTCGGGAAGGCTTTGATCTCCCGAAAGGATGAACTCTCCAATGGATAACATCCTCCGAGACGGACCGATATCCTCTCCAACGGATAACATCTGCCGAGACGGACCGACATCCTCTCCAACGGATAACATCTGCCGAGACGGACCGACATCCTCTCCAACGGATAACATCTGCCGAGACAGACCGATATCCTCTCCAACGGATAACATCTGCCGAGACGGACCGACATCCTCTCCAACGGATAACATCTGCCGAGACGGACCGATATCCTCTCCAACGGATAACATCTGCCGAGACGGACCGATATCCTCTCCAACGGATAACATCTGCCGAGACGGACCGACGTCCTCTCCAATGGATCACATCCTCCGAGACAGACTGACATCCTCTCCAACGGATCACATCCTCCGAGACGGACCGACATCCTCACCAATGGATCATCGTCCTCCCGAACGGATTACTTCCTTCGGGACGGACCATCATCATCTCGATCGAACAATATCCTTCGGGACTGACCAATGTCCTCCCGAACAGTCAAAATAAATATTTATATGGTTCTTCGGAACGAATACGTTTAGTTCTTCGAAACGAACTTTATAATTTATATTCGGTTGGTATAAGGTTGGTTCTTTATATCTTCGGTAGTGATAAGGTTGGTTCGGTTGTGATAAGGTTGGTTCTCTATATATTTGGATGTGTTCGGTGGATTATTTATCTATATTCGGTTGGTATAAGGTTGGTTCTTTATATCTTCGGTTGGTATAAGGTTGGTTCGGTTGGTATAAGGTTGGTTCTCCGACAACTTTAGTTCGGCACATGGGGTTCAGGCGTGATATTTTCTCTTCGGCAAATATGGTCGTTTTGTTGGGATATATTTGTATAGTCTCTCATTAGGATATATTTGTATAGTCTCTCATTTATAATTTCCTTATTATAAATAAGAGACTGGGGGGCAATGTTGGAGTGTGATTATTTGGGTCTAGCCATGGTGCAGCCCAATCTATTTAATGGTCCGAATCTGGTGATGGCCCATATGTATTTATTATGATAGTGGGAGAATCCTTATTAAAATAGGATTGTATTCCCTTATTTGGAGGGATAAGGAGTCCTTCTCCTAGTAGGAGAAGGGTAAATGTACTTCTATATATATGGCTACAAGCTAGGGTTTAGGGGGAGGATTAACATACACAAGAGATACAATACAAATACACAACTTGTACTCTCAATATTATTATAGTGGATTACTCTCTCTCTCCGTGGTTTTTCCCAATTGGGTTTCCACGTAAATCTTGTGTTCATACTTTATATCTCTTTATTTATATTTGTGTGAATGTATTTTGTGAGTTTGATATAATCAATTACTCCATCAACCGTTGGCGCTATTTTGGCCTGTCATTTTGGGTGATTTCGTCAGGCGTACAAAATCAGGCGTTAACAGTAACCAATTTAAAACATTCTTACAATAGAATTGCCTCTCTTTTTTCTTTTTAAAAGCCCAACATTGCCTTCTTAAACATAAAACAAGACAGAAACAAACAAACACCAAACACAAGACAAATTATTAATAGGAAAATGTTAGCGGACTTGACCTGCAACCTTATGGCTTTACCTATTACTATTCCCATGTAAGACCCCAAATTATTAATAATTAAAATTTAATTTCCTCTATTTATCATTTTGAAATAGTAAGGGTTGATTTGATTAATGTGGTTAGTTATGGGTAAAACACGCAAATATTTCAAATAAGCAGGTGGTTATAAAATATTTATTGTTATCGGGGAATATTCGTTTGGTCGTTAAATATTCTTGCGTTCGGGGAATATTCGTACGACGGCGCAGTCTTTTGTGGGCCCCATACCGGAAAGCGATTGGATGAAGAAAACGACAAGTATAAGTTGTTTATAAATAACGGCGCAGTTGTTACCGTTAATACTGTTGGAATACCCGGTGGTTAAAACACAGTAATACGCGTTGTTGCACAGTAGCACACGGTATTGTACCAATTATTGATTCTTACGTAAGAAGGCACTACTCAATAATTGTTACAGTAATTACTGTTCAATATTTTATTTTATTGATTCAATAATTGCTGCGTTGATATTTTATATTACTGTTGTTTCAATAATTGTCACTACACAATATTTTCTATTATCGAAGCAATAATTCATATTATCTGAATAATATTATTAGAAAACATTATTGGCAATGTCTAGAAAGTTCTGTCTAAGGAGAGGTTTGGTCACCTAATTGCGCGTCAGTAAGGAGAAATTCTTATTGGAAAGCCCCCTATTTCCTGGGAACTGCCTGGTTGTCAGTATTGTGATTCTGTATTATTATTTGTGAATAATTAATTATTGATTTATATGATGAGAAAAATATTGATTTTATGTGGATATAGATGGAGAAAATTTTTAATGTGACAGTTGTTAAAAATTAATATTTTATCTTTCTTTGATAAAATAATTCATTTAAATATATTATTATATTATTATAATATAATAACGGTGATATCTTTATAATGAATATGGGATATATGAGTATATGAGGAAGAGAAGTATTTTTATAACCAAAAATATTTAAAACATGTTTTTCATGTCTGTGGACCCCATTTCTTGACTGAAATTTGATTATAGCCTGTAAAATCGCCCGTTTGTGAATTTCGGTCAATTTCTGTTTAGAATTTAGAAAAACTTCCTTCTGCAAAGTTGTAGATAATGAAATTTCCTATGGAAAGCTGCGAGTTTCGAATTTTTTCTGACAAAAGGGCTATTTATTATGAATTATTGAAGTTCCAAAGCTTCGAAATAATTAATTTTTGGAAGTTTAAAATATTTTAAATAACAAAAACGTTTTTTTCATTATGGTGTGTTACACATGTGTGTTGAATGAGCTGAATTCAGTTCTTGAACGGTTGGCGTAGGAAAATTTAATTTATATATTAATATTATATTAAATTTTTCTGTTTTGGTGTTCTAAGCATTTTCCTATAAATAGGGTGCTTAGGTTAAAATTGAAAATTACACCAGAAACTGAAATTTTTTCTGTATTTCTCTCTCCATGTATTAAGCATATTCTTGTGAGAATTCTGATACTTTGAGTATTGTTATACGGTGCAAGTTTCCTTCAGCACTATACCCAGTATTCCAGCTAGAAGTACTAATCTTTCGAGGTAAGGGATGTTATTTTCTTCGTAAGTGATATTATTTCTTCAATATCATTATGCCAAAATATTGGTTGGAACTTTTTATCAAATTTGGAACTTTTTCATGTCGGGGTTACTATTCACGAGTTACTATTCATGAGTTACTATTCACGAATTAGTATTCATGAATACTATTCACGAATTAGTATTCATGAATATTATTCACGAAGCATGATGATGTTTTCGTAAAAATTTTATCTTTCGGTGTCGAAGTTACTATTCACGTATACGACACTATTCACGTATACGACACAATTCACAGAAAAATTAAATTTTTATTTTTCGTCCAAAATATCTATTATGGATACTAGCTTTGATTGTATCCATATTTTGATCATTCTTGAATTTTACTCCACTCTGATTATTTATGAAGTATTTTTGAACTTGGATTGTTTAAAGTACGAATCCTTAATATTTATTTTTTTATTTAACTGAATTCATTTTCTTTAAAATATTTTTCATCATCCTCAGTCCTAAATGATGATATAATTGAATATCTTTGGCCTGTAGTGCAAAGATGAATGATTTCTGATGAATATCTTTGGCCTGTAGTGCAAAGATGAACATGTGTTTAGATGAACATGACCAACTGATGAATATCTTTGGCCTGTAGTGCAAAGATGAATATTTGATTCCAGATTTATATTGGTTGATGTTACAGGGATAAAATAATGATGATGGACTGTTAAATTCATAGATATTAGTAGATTTCATCCTCTACGTAACTCTTCTATGAATTATTATTTTCTGCTGCGAATATTGATCTAAAACTTGTTGTTTAGTGTATTCTCTCAGATTTTTCCCTGTTGAAGACTAACGATAATTTGTTGTATATTATCTTAGTCATAATATTATTTACTGGGCTAGTTGAGCTCACCCTTTTCCTTTTTATTCCATTTTTCTTCTTAGGAGGCGAGAATATAGCGAGTACTAGTCGGGGTATGGAATGAAGGTTCTAGAGAGAGTTGTTTAGTAGTCTTCACTATTTTTGTAAAATAATGTATCAATAAATGTGATAAGGATTTATTTGGGTATAAATATTGTCTAGAAGATAATATTTGTATTTAAACTCACAGTTTTACTGTTGTAATAATAAAATTGTAGTTGTTTCTGTACCATGTATTGACAACTCAGTATGAGTGATGTATACCTATTTTGGGGGTGTCACAGTTGGAATAAAAGCTTAGGGATATGATCTCTAGCGGAGATTGGGGAATAGAACTAGGAGGGGAGAGACGAGTAAATCTTTCGCTAGTGTGTCCTACCTAAGCTTATTTGTTAGTTGGTCAGTATATAGGGATATTATGTGATATATTGATTTCCTTAATTAACCCTTGTTTTATGACAGTATTTGAGAATGTCGACTGAGAATATTAACAGTGGAGTAAATGAGACCGTGGAGACGCATGTACTCACCAACGAGGAGAACGTGCAACAGGCTGGCAATGTTCCTCATATGAACAACACCACTGAGCAGATGATGAACGAGGGGATGTTTAGAAGCTTTTTTGCAGTTCATGCAAAATCAGACGAGGGAGACTCGTGTTCAAAATACAGGAGGAAATGATAGCAATTCACGGGTTGTCACAGCCAAGCAGTTCAAAGAGTTGGGACCACCAGAATTCTGGGGAAAACCGGATCCGATTAAGGCGGAGACGTGGGTCAAACAAATCACCAAGATATTCGATGTTTTGGGATGCACGGAGGAGCAGAAGGTGCCATTCGCCACCTTTATGTTTCGTAATGAGGCAGATTACTGGTGGGAGTCTGTGAAACGTACCTATCCAGCTGCACTCAGCATGTCTTGGGAGATATTTCAGAAACTATTTAATGACAAATACTTTCTTGAAAGTGTTCGTCATATGAAGGAAGTGGAGTTTATTAGACTGGAGCAAAATAACATGACGGTGTCCCAGTACGAGGCGAAGTTCGCGGAGTTATCCAGGTTTGCACCTCATTTGGTAGAGAATGAGGAACGTATGACGCGGATGTTTCTGAGAGGTTTGAAACCCGGCATACGTCAGTATCTCATTTCTCATACATTTTCTCTCTATTCAGATGTTGTCAACAGGGCTCAGTTGTTAGAACGAGATAACGAGTACGTTCAACCGAGGGACCATAACTAGGATCATACCGGAGATAGCAGTCAACAGAATAACGATAACCAGCGAAGAAAGAAAAAGATGGACAAAAATGGTAACCATTCTGGTGGTAGTCATGGCCATGAAAATAGAAGAAACGACTCAAGGGGGGGGGGATTTTAAAAAGAGGAGATTCAACAATGATAATGTGAAGACGTCAGCACCAGCAGCAACTGGTTTCAAGGGAGGAGAACGACCACCGGTCATATGCTATAAGTGGGGAAAAGAAGGACATATCAGCCCAAACTGCCCACAACAGTTTAAGGTATGTTATAACTGCGGAAAGGAAGGACATATCGCTCGAGATTGCACTGTAGCAAAACCAAGTCCAGCGGGGATGGTGACTCAAAAGGCTGTCCCAGAAAAGTCAAAGTCAACGGTTCCTGGAAGAGCGTTTGTC
Organism: Panax japonicus; assembly: GCA_020205505.1. Lineage (NCBI taxonomy): Eukaryota > Viridiplantae > Streptophyta > Magnoliopsida > Apiales > Araliaceae > Panax > Panax japonicus. Next base: position 25,362,286 of record CM035094.1, read on the forward strand.
GTGACTGGTCAACATGCGAGGAACCAAAACGAGGTAATCACGGGTAAGCTAATCATAAATTCATGCGAAGTTTATACCTTACTAGATACCGGTGCTACCCATTCATTTATTTCTCCTACTTGTGCTCAACGTTTAAACTTGACTCCGGAGAAATTAGACTTTGATTTATTTGTGGAGACTCCGTTAGGAGAAACTTTCATCACATCCACTATTTATAAATCTTGTTTGATCCAAGTTGGCACCATCACCTTACCTGTTGACCTTATCTCTTTAAAGATACTTGTATTTGTTGTGGTTTTAGGGATTTATTGGTTAACTACTCATCATGCCAAAATTGATTATTTCCGTAAGGTTGTTAGTTTTCATATTCTTAATCAACCTGTTGTGCGAATTCAAGCAACTAAACCATTAAAATCAATCATTGTCATATCAAGTCATAAAGCTATTCGTTTATTGAAAAACGGATGTCAAATTTTCTTAGCCCATGTTATAGATTTGAATAAAGACACGTCAACTTTGAATAATATTCCTGTTGTTAGTGACTTTTCTGATGTATTTCCTGAAGAACTTCCCGGTCTACCCCCAGAACGTGAAGTTTAATTCTTTATTGACCTTGAACCTGGTACAAAGCCCATTTCTAAAACCCCATATCAAATGGCTCCTATTGAACTTCAGGAGTTAAAGGTCCAACTATAGGAGTTGTTGGACATCGGTTTCATTCGTCCTAGTACATCTCCTTGGGGTGCTCCTGTTTTATTAGTAAAGAAGAAAGACGGGAGTATGCGACTTTGTATCAACTACCGGGAATTAAACCATGTCACTATCAAGAATAGGTATCCACTATCTCGTATTGATGACCTGTTTGACCAGTTGCAAGGAGCACAATTCTTTTCAAAAATCGATCTTCGTTCTGGATATCATCAGCTGAAGGTTAAAACTGAGGATATTCTAAAGACTACTTTCAGAACTCGGTACGGGCATTATGAATTCTTAGTCATGTCTTTTGGATTGACTAATGCTCCTGCTGCTTTCATGGATATGATGAACCGAGTATTCAAGGAATATTTGGATCAGTTCGTTGTTGTCTTTATTGATGACATCCTCATATATTCCAAAAAGCCGTGAAGATCATGAGCGTCATTTGAAGCAGGTACTGCAAAGGCTTCGTGATAACAAGCTATATGCCAAACTGAAAAAATGCGAGTTCTGGCTTGAGGAGGTAGCATTCCTTGGGCACATGGTGTCAAAACATGGAGTGTCTGTTGACCCGGCGAAGATTGAAGCTATACAAAGTTGGGAACAACTGAAGACGGTGACTGAAGTACATAGCTTTCTGGGTTTAGCTGGTTATTATCGGAGATTCGTGGAAGGGTTTTCTCGAATCGCTACTCCATTAACTCAGCTAACTCGGAAGGATACAAAATTCGTTTGGAGCGAGGAATGCGAGAAGAGTTTCCAAGAGCTTAAGAGGAGACTTATTTCGGCACATGTTCTAACAATACCATATGGTTCGGATGGATTTGTTATCTACAGCGATGCTTCGGGCAAAGAATTAGGATGTGTTCTCATGCAACGTGGAAAAGTCATAGCCTATGCCTCGCGACAACTTAAAAAATATGAGAGGAATTATCCTACTCATGATCTAGAGTTGGCAGCAGTCGTTTTCGCGTTAAAGATCTGGAGGCACTATCTTTATGGGGAGAAAGTAGAGATATATTCAGACCATAAAAGCCTCAAATATTTCTTCACTCAAAAAGAAATCAACATGCGGCAACAACATTGGCTCGAGCTGTTGAAAGATTACGACCACACTATTCAATACCATCCTAAAAAAGCAAACGTCGTAGCTGATGCGTTGAGTAGAAGATCATATGCAGGAACGAGTGCGATGATGTCAAATATACGCATAGAACCGACTTTAATCGAAAAAGTTAAAGTTGCTCAAGCCACTGACCCCGAGCTGATGCGTATGAAGAAGAAAGTACAAGAAGGTGTTATTCCGGAAGCGAGAATTGATGAAGAAGGAATACTTCGAGTCCACTCCAGACTTTGTGTTCCTAACGACTCTGATTTGAAGTACAAGATTATGATGGAGGCACACAATACACCATTTGCAATCCATCCTGGAAGTACTAAAATGTATCGTGATCTTCGACATACATTTTGGTGGAACAATATGAAGAGAGAGATTGCAAAGTTTATCTCGATGTGTTTAACTTGTCAACGTGTAAAGGCGGAGCATCTAGTACCTAAGGGTCCGTTGCAACCACTTGAGATTCTGAAATGGAAGTGGGAACACATTACCATGGATTTCGTTACTGGTCTTCCTACGGTTTCTCAAGGCATCAATGCTATTTGGGTTATTGTTGATAGATTAACCAAGTCTACTCATTTCTTGCCGATACGGGAGACTTATTCCCTTGAACATCTTGCTAGTATATATGTAAATGAGATTGTGAGGTTGCATGGCATGCCAGTATCCATAGTTTCGGATCGTGACCCAAGATTCACTTCAAGATTTTGGGTTAGTTTGATAAAAGTTATGGGCAAGGATTTACAATTCAGTTCTGCATACCATCCTCAAACGGACGGACAATCAGAGAGGACTATTCAAACTCTTGAAGATTTATTAAGACTCTGTGTCTTAGACTTCAAGGGCAGTTGGGATAAGTATTTACCATTGGTGGAATTCTCCTACAACAACATTTATCAGGCAAGTATAGGTGTGACTCTATTCGAAGCATTATATGGACGAAAATGTCTCTCTCCAGTATGTTGGGACGAGGTGGGTGAAGTAACATTATTGGGACCCGAGTTGGTACGTATGACTACGGAAAAGATCCAAATGATTCGACAACGTATACAAACGGCACAGGATCGAAAAAAGAGTTATGCAGATCTTCATCGAAAAGACGTGGAATTTAGTATTGGGGATCACGTATTATTGCGTGTAGCTCCATGGAAGGGAGTTACAAGATTTGGGAAATAAGGAAAGCTCAATCCACGATTTATTGGTCCATTTCAAATTCTTGACCGAGTAGGAAATATAGCCTATAAACTCGCGTTACCTCAGAGTATGTCTCGTGTTCATAATGTGTTTCACATATCTGTACTTCTTAAATATGTGAAAGATCCGAACCACGTTATTGAGTAAGAACCGGACGAGATAGCCGAAGACTTAACGTATGAAGAGGTACCTGTCAAGATCTTGGATAGGAAAGAGCATGTCCTACGCACGAAGGTCATACCACAAGTTAAAGTTTTGTGGAGAAATCATGCTATTGAGGAAATGACCTGGGAGTTGGAAACGGAAATGAAAACGAGGTATCCTCATCTTTTCAAAACACCAGGTACGTACATCAATTTTGAGGATAAAATTTCATAAGGAGGAGAGGTTGTAAGACCCCAAATTATTGATAATTGAAATTTAATTTCCTCTATTTATCATTTTGAAATAGTAAGGGTTGATTTGATTAATGTGGTTAGTTATGGGTAAAACGCGCAAATATTTCAAATAAGCAGGTGGTTATAAAATATTTATTGTTATCGGGGAATATTCGTTTGGTCGTTAAATATTCTTGCGGTCGGGGAATATTCGTATGATGGCCCAGTCTTTTGTGGGCCCCATAACGAAAAGCGATTGGATGAAGAAAACGACAAGTATAAGTTGTTTATAAATAACGGCGCAGTTGTTACCGTTAATACTGTTGGAATACCTGGTAGTTAAAACACAGTAATACGCGTTATTGCACAGTAGCACACAGTATTGCACCAATTATTGATTCTTACGTAAGAAGGCACTACTCAATAATTGTTACAGTAATTACTGTTCAATATTTTATTTTATTGATTCAATAATTGCTGCGTTGATATTTTATATTACTGTTGTTTCAATAATTGTCACTACACAGTATTTTCCATTATCGAAGTAATAATTCATATTATCTTAATAATATTATTAGATAACATTATTGGCAATGTCTAGAAAGTTCTGTCTAAGGAGAGGTTTGGTCACCTAATTGTGCGCCAGTAAGGAGAAATTCTTATTGGAAAGCCCCCTCTTTCCTGGGAACTGTCTGGTTGTCAGTATTGTGATTTTGTAATATTATTTGTAAGACCCCAACTTATTATAAATAAAATTGAATTTTCCTTTATTCATTATTCTAAATTAATAAGGGTTAATTTGATATAATGCTTTGGTTATGGGTGAAATGTGAATATTTTACAAAATAAGCAAGTGGTTACAAAAATATTCTTTTTGTCGGGAAATATTCGTTTGGTCGTGAAATATTCTGATCGTCGGGAATCTCCGTACGACGGCGCAGTTATTTGTGGGCCCATAACGAAAAACGGTTGGATGAAAGAAAAAGACAAAGATTGAGTTTTATAAATAAAGGCGTAAATTATTACCGTTAACACTGTTGAATAATTGGTGGTTAAAATACAGTAATACGCGTGGTTATACAGTAACACACGATATTGCACAGTATGGTTGAATTATTGATTCGTACGTAAGAAGGCACTACTCAATAATTGTTACAGTAGTTACTGTTCATTATTTTATTTTATTGATTCAATAATTGCTGCGTTGATATTTATATTATTATTGTTTAAATAATTGTCACTGCACAGTATTTTTCATTATCAGATCAATAATTTATATTATTTGAATAATATTATCAGATAACATTATTGGCAATGTCTAGAAAGTTCTGTCTAAGGAGAGGTTTTGTCACCTAATTGCGCGCCAGTAAGGAGAAATCCTTATTGGAAAGCCCCCTCTATCCTGGAAAAGGCCTGGTTGTCAGTATTGTGATTCTGTAATATTATTTTTAAATAATTAATTATTGATTATTATGATAAAAAAATATTCATTTTATGTGGATATAGATGAATTTTTTTTAATGTGACAATTGTTGAAAATTAATATTTTATCTTTTTCTGATAAAATAATTCATTTAAATATATTATTTTAATAATATATTAACGGTGATATTTTTACAATGAATGTGGGATATATGAGTATTTGAGGAGGAAGAGTATTTTTGTGACATTAAATGTTTAACACATGTTTTGTGTGTCGGTGGACACAATTCTTGACCGAAAATTGATTATAGACTGTAAAATCGTCCGTTTATGGATTTTGGATTATTTTTGTTTGGAATTTAGAAAAAAATTCTTCTGTAAAGTTCTAGAGAATGGAAATTCCTATAAAAAGTTGCGAGATTTGAATTTTCTGATAAAAGGGCTATTTATTGTGAATTATTGAAGTTCCGGAGTTCCGAAATAATTGATTTTTGGAAGTTTTAATTATTATTTTCAAGAAAAACGTTTTTCAAAGGTTGGTGAGCATCTTTAACATGTGCTTGGTGGCTGAAATTAGATTCTTTGGTGGTGGGCTTGAATATTTGGTAAATATTAATATTTTATTAATTTAGTTTCCTTTGGCATTCTAGCATTTTCCTATAAATAGAGGGCTAAGTTAGAATTGAAAATCACACCAGAAACAAAGTTTTCTCTCTTTCTCTCTCTATATTATCGAGCATATTCTTATGAGTATACTTTGAGTGTTGCTATACGGTGCGAGTTTCTATTAGCACTATACCGAAATTCAATCAGAAGTACGGTTATTTTGAGGTAAGGGATGTTGTTTCTTCTTAAATAATATTATCTTCTTCAATATCATTATGCCGAAATATTGTTCTGAACTTTTTATCAATTTAGAACTTTTTTATGTCGGAGTTACTATTCACGAGTTACTATTCACGAGTACTATTCACGAAGCTTGATGATATTTTTGTGAAATTTCTATCTTTTGGTATCAGAGTTACTATTCACGTGTACAACACTATTCACGTATACGACACTATTCATCGAAAAATAAAATTTCTTATTTTTATCCAAAATATCTATTTTGGCTACTATCTTTGATTGTATCCATGTTTTGATTGTTATTTTTGAGTTCTGCTTCAAAATCAGTTGTTATGAAGTATTATTGATCTTGGACAAACTGTTGTACGAATCCCTAATATTTGTCCTTCTATCTCACTGGATTCGTTCTTAAAAATGTTTTTCATTATCCTCAGTCCTTAATGGTGATACTTGATGAATATCTTTGGCCTGTAGTGCAAAGATGAATGATTAAACTGATGAATCTCTTTGGCCCGTAGTGCAAAGATGAACAGGTGTTGAGATGAACATGACCAACTGGTGATACAAATGAATATCTTTGGCCTGTAGTGCAAAGATGATTAAAGATGTATATTGATTGTTGTTACATGGGTGAAATATTGATGATGGACTTTTAAATCTTAGAAAATAGTAGAATTCATTCTCTACGTGACTCTTCTAATGAATTGTTATTTTCGCTGCATTTGTTGATCTAAAACTTGTTGTCTATTATATTTTGTCAGATTTTTCCCTGTTGAAGACTAACGATAATTTGTTGTATATTATTTTAGTCATAATATTCTTTACTGGGCTAGTTGAGCTCACCCTTTCCTTTTTGTTCCATTTTTCTTCTCAGGAGGTGAGAACATAGCAGGATCGAGTCGGGGTATGGAGTGATGGTTCCAAGAAGATGTTTTAGCAGTCCTCACTATTTCTATAAAATAGTGTTTGAATAATTGTAATGAGGACTTATTTGCGTGTGGATATTGTCTAGAAGATAATATTTGTATTGAAACTCACAGTATGTATTGTCGTATTTCACACGACATTTGTATTATTAAAGTTATAGTTTGTTTTATGTACCATATATTTGGCGACTCAGAATGAGTGTTGTATACCTATTTTGGGGGCGTCACATTATTTTTGAATAATTAATTTTTGATTTATATGATGAGAAAAATATTAATTTTTTGTGGATATAGATGGAGAAAATTTTTAATGTGATAATTGTTGAAAATTAATTTTTTATCTTTCTCTGATAAAATAATTCATTTAAATATATTATTATATTATTATAATATAATAACGGTGATATCTTTATAATGAATATGGGATATATGATTATATGAGGAGGATGAGTATTTTTATTATCAAAAATATTTAAAACATGTTTTTCATGTCTGTGGACTCCATTTCTTGACTGAAATTTGATTATAGCCTGTAAAATCGTCCGTTTGTGAATTTTGGTCAATTTCTATTTATAATTTGGAAAAACTTCCTTCTGCAAAGTTGTAGATAATGAAATTTCCTATGGAAAGTCGCGAGTTTCGAATTTTTTCTGACAAAAGGGCTATTTATTATGAATTATTGAAGTTCTGAAGCTTCGAAATAATTAATTTTTGGAAGTTTAAAATATTTTAAATAACAAAAACATTTTTTTCATTATGGTGTGTTACACATGTGTGTTGAATGAGCTGAATTCAGTTCTTGGAAGGTTGGCGTAGGAAATTTTAATTTTAATTTAAATATTAATATGATATTAAATTTTCTGTTTTAGTGTTCTAAGCATTTTCCTATAAATAGAGTGCTTAGGTTAGAATTAAAAATTACACCAGAAACTGAAGTTTTCTCTATATTTCTCTCTCTATATATTGAGCGTATTCTTGTGAGGATTCTGATACTTTAAGTATTGTTATACGGTGCAAGTTTCTTTCAGCACTATACCCAGTATTCTAGCTAGAAGTACTAATCTTTCGAGGTAAGGGATGTTATTTTCTTCGTAAGTGATATTATTTTTTCAATATCATTATGCCAAAATATTGGTTGGAACTTTTTATCAAATTTATAACTTTTTCATGTCAGAGTTACTATTCATGAGTTACTATTCATGAGTTACTATTCACGAATTAGTATTCATGAATACTATTCACGAAGCATGATGATGTTTTTGTAAAATTTTTATCTTTCGGTGTCGAAGTTACTATTCACGTATACGACACTATTCACGTATACGACATTATTCATGAATACGACACAATTCACAGAAAAATTAAATTTTTATTTTTCGTCCAAAATATCTATTATGGATACTAGCTTTGATTGTATCCATATTTTGATCATTCTTGAATTTTACTCCACTCTGATTATTTATGAATTATTTTTGAACTTGGATTGTTTAAAGTACGAATCCTTAATATTTATTTTTTTATTTAACTGGATTCGTTTTCTTTAAAATATTTTTCATCATCCTCAGTCCTAAATGATGATATAATTGAATATCTTTGGCCTGTAGTGCAAAGATGAATGATTTCTGATGAATATCTTTGGCCTGTAGTGCAAAGATGAACATGTGTTTAGATGAACATGACCAACTGATGAATATCTTTGGCCTGTAGTGCAAAGATGAATATTTGATTCCAGATTTATATTGATTGATGTTACAGGGATAAAATAATGATGATGGACTGTTAAATTCATAGATATTAGTAGATTTCATCCTCTACGTAACTCTTCTATGAATTATTATTTTCTGCTGCGAATATTGATCTAAAACTTGTTGTTTAGTGTATTCTCTCAGATTTTTTCCTGTTGAAGACTAACGATAATTTGTTGTATATTATCATAGTCATAATATTATTTACTGGGCTAGTTGAGCTCACCCTTTTCCTTTTTGTTCCATTTTTCTTCTTAAGAGGCGAGAATATAGCGAGTACTAGTCGGGGTATGGAATGAAGGTTCTGGAGAGAGTTGTTTAGTAGTCCTCACCATTTTTATAAAATAATGTATCAATAAATATGATGAGGATTTATTTGGGTATAGATATTGTCTAGAAGATAATATTTGTATTTAAACTCACAGTTTTACTTTTGTAATAATAAAGTTGTAGTTGTTTCTGTACCATGTATTGACAACTCATAATGGGTGATGTATACCTATTTTGAGGGTGTCACATCCCACCCACCACATTTAATATAAATTCAGCATATTTCTTCACTAACCGCAAGTGGGGTCCACTCAATTCTAAAATTTTTCACCAAAATTATTTATAAACCTAATTTCTGAATCAGTCACCTCTTAAAATTCATAACAAATCATACATTCATTTTTAACGGTTCAAAATTTATGGACATATACTCAACTTATATATGTATAACATATCCAAAAATAACAACGATCCAACGGTCGGATTAAAAATTATAACTCACACAATATATCTCAAAAACACTGGTTTAATTTTTAATACCGCCATTCCGACAAAAATACTGATAAAATACCTCAACATTAACTCCTTCATTTTTAACCACAATAAATATATCCAACATTTATATTCATATAAAATAAATATTTCCTTATCATATGAATCAATAATTAATTATTCACAAATAATATTACAGAATCACATTTATGACAACCAGGCCGTTCCCAGGAAAGAGGAGGCTTTTCAATAAGAATTTCTCCTTATTGGCGCGCAATTAGGTGACCAAATCTCTCATTGACAGAACTTTCTAGACATTGCCAATAATGCTATCTAATAATATTATTCAAATAATATGAATTATTGATATAATAATGGGAAATACTGTGCAGTGACAATTATTGAAACAACAATAATATAAAATATCAACGCAGCAATTATTAAATCAATAAGATAAAATATTAAACAGTAACTACTGTAACAATTATTGAGTAGTGTCTTCTTACGTAAGGATCAATAATTCATCAATACTGTGCATCCACGTGTATTACTGTATTTTAACCACCGGATATTCCAACAGTGTTAACGGTAACAACTACGCCGTTATTTATAAAACTCAAACTTGTCGTTTTCTTCATTCGACAGTTATTTTGTTATGGGGCTCACAAATGATTGCGCCATCATACGAATATTCCCCGACAACAAGAATATTCCATGACCAAACGAATATTCCCTGACAACAATGATTATTTTATAACCACTTGCATATTTTGCAAAATTTGCACATTTCACCCATAACCAAAGAATTATATCAAATTAATACATTATTATTCACAAATATAATTAGAGAAAATTTAATTTTATTTATAATAGGTTGGGGTCTTACCATATATATATATATAAAGAAAAACATTGTTTTTTGGTCCTTATTTTTTGGTATGAGACTATAATTTAACTTTACATATTATTAAAACACTTTATAAAGTCTCCCTAATTTTATTTTTATTTATTTTAAATAGGCTTAATTTAAGTAAAATTAAATTAGTAGCAAATGAGGATTCAGTAAATTATTTTTTAACTACTAATCAATTCAATATTCTTGGTACATAATTAAGGAGTAACTTATTATATTATAATAATTAGATGTGTTCTGTGCCTCCGGCACTGTATGAACGGTGTGATTTATCCCAAACTTTAAACGATTCAAATAATTTATTGAGTGAGCGAGAAATTTAAAATTATTTGTATTTTATTAGATAGATAGATAGATTTTGTTAGAATATGTGATTGGGAGTAATCTTCTCCTATAATAATGGAGTGATTATCCCCATAATATCAGGCTAGAATTGTACAATTATGATCATTCAAATATAGCAATAGAATATCTTGTTGTAACAGTAGCACAAGTTTAGCAATATATTCTTGTATATATATCTGCTACATTGATGTATAAAATATCAGAAAATTATATTCTCTTTGTGTTTTATCAAATTTTATTTCTAAACAATTATATAACAAAAACAATATTAAAAAAATTATGAGAAAATAATAATAAATATTAAAAAAATGTAATATATATTGCAAAAAAGATTAATGATTAAACTTTAGTTACCAATTTTATTTCATATACGAGATCTTTAGTTAATTAATGTTAAAAAAAATTCTCACTCAAATATTAATTATTAAAATTTAGTTACATTTTAAAACTAAAGAGTGTGATGGTAATTAACTTATTATTTTACAATAATTTTATTTCATTTAAAATTCCTTAAGCACCAAGTTTAATCTTTTGGGTTCTATTCATTTATGAACCCTAAAAAACCTATATATAATTTCGAAAGATCGAAAATAAAAACTAAATATTAAATTTAAAAATTGCATAAATTAAATATTAAATTAAAAAATAAATTACTAACACTCAATTGGGAGTCTTTAATAATTATTTATTTGAGCAGGATTTGTAGTCATTTTAATAATAATAGCAAGTTAATTTGAAATTCAAAATAATATATTTTATAATATATATATAATAAAACAGAACCCATTTTGAATCATTCTATCTCATCTCTTCTTCACACACACACACCCAAACAAATAATAATAGTACTAAAAATAAATATTATAATAATAATTATAATAGTACTAATAATAATAATAATAATAATAGTAATAGTAATAGTAATAGTAATAGTAATAGTAATAAAAATAATTTTAATAATAATAATAATAATAATAATAATAGTAATAGTAATAGTAATCTATATAATAAAGATTCAGATTCATTCTAATTGATTTGAGCGGGAATGCACAAGTACGGTTCAGATTCATTCTAATTTTAATTCAAAATAATAATTATTATAATAGTAATAATAATTATAATAAAATTAATATTAATATTAATTATAATAATAATAGTAATAATAATAATAACAATAATAATAATAATAATAATAATAACAACAACAACAACAACAATAATAATAACAACAACAACAACAATAATAATAACAATAATAATAATTATTGTGGTGGTGTGGTGAATTATGATAATTGTTATTGATAATTGTAAGTTTTGTAGACAAGTTTAATTTTTTCTGGATATCTATTTTTAAAGAAAAATTAATTATTGTGATAGTGTGGTAAATTATGATAATTATTATGCCCGATTGTAAGTTATTTTAAGTTGCAAAGAGTCTTTAGGTAATAAAATATTTTTCGAATTTTAATCTAATTTTTCGTTACGCTCTGCCTTCATACACGGGCAATTACTAGTCATCATATATAGAACAAATAAAAAAATATATTTTATTTTATTAAAAAATAAATTCGTACTTCGCACGAGACACTTAGCTAGTAAAATTAAAAGGACAAATATGAAAAAGTTGGATCATTTTAAACTACTGTTATTTAAAAGAAAAAGAAAATATCTTTTGTGCAACAAGATAAATTAATAAATAAAAGTATTTTGTTGTAAATTGGAGGGAGCATAAAATTTTATAGAATAATTCATACTTCCTCCATTCCAAAATATAGTATTAAGTTTAATTTTTTAAAATCAATTACTTAGCATCTTGTACATAGTAGATTTTTTATAGTGTTTTAGTTTTTCCCATATAATAATTTTCTAAATACTCAATCATACTATTCCATTAAATTCATACTAGCCATTGATTATATGATATGACCAAAGACTTATATAAGTTGGGAATATCTCTCATTTATAATTATACAATAGAGTTGTAATCATATTTATGCAATAGACCAAAAAAGCATGGGTTATCATGAGTTAATAATATTTAAGGATTTATAATAATTTTATACATATGTTAATGTTTTATTTAGACATTTAGAAAATAATTTTTAGTAATAATAAATGATCCTTTATGTTTATTATATCTTAAGATGGTATGTCTTAATTTATATTATTAATTTTGCATGGCATGTAATATGGTGAAACAAAATATTATACTTATATATAATTATGTAAACTATAAAACTAATTATTATTAATATTATAAGCTTATATGCATGGTTTCATATTTATATGATAATACTAAATGTTCTTTATAAATATGGAAAGAATGGATATGCAAAGTTTAAACATAATTTCTTCCCTAATATTTTATTATATTTAAAATATTTAAATTCTATAACATTGTGTTTTCTGAGTTTTTAAATAGACAAAAAAGAAAGAAAATGATGAAAAAATTTGGTTTTCGGCGCAATTCTTTATTACTGAATTTTTTTAATGAACTAAAAAATAAAATAAAAGAAATAGACGAAAAATTAACCAATTTTTTTTGTTAAAAAATAAATGAATTTGAATAAAAAAATTAAATAATATAAGCAAATCTTCTATACTTCCTATTATACACAAACACAATAAAACTAATATAAGAATAAAATAATAATCTAAATGTAAAACTTATATTTTTTTTATAAAAAAAATAACAACATTAAATTTCTTTATTACTTTTTATTATATCCTAATTTTTGTTTTCTTTTTCAAAACTAAAAAACATAGTGTAAAAATTTAAAAGAGTCAAAGTCAAATAGAATTACTCCATTTGTTAGTCCCCAATTAACTTCTATGCGGATAACACCCTTGCACTAACTAAACTGTACACGTTAGCGCGTGGGCTTGTCCGAGACTGGTACAGTAACTTCTTACAAATAATTCAGGAGCTAAATGAAATTATAAAAGCAAAATCAAAGGGACCCCACCTCACCATTATTTATTGAGTAGTTCTACGGCGACAGGAATTGAGTGACCGGTCTAGCGACCGGCCGAATTTTTATTATTTTTTTTTTTTTTTAAAAATGTCTCCCAAATAATTTATAAGATTTATTGGAACTGAAATTTTTACAGAAAAAAGTATTTTGGATATCATTTGGATACACGTAAAAAATATGTTTGTACTGTACAGACATATTTTTTACGTGTATTCAAATGATATCCAAAATACTTTTTTCTGTAAAAATTTCAGTTCCAATAAATCTTATAAATTATTTGGGAGACATTTAAAAAAAAAAAAAAAAAAAAAAAAAAAAAAATTCGGCCGGTCGCTAGACCGGTCACTCAATTCCTGTCGCCCAAGACTTGTTGTTATTTATTACAAAAAGTCTACGGCGACAGGTTTGGAGCGACCGGTCTAGCGACCGGCCGGAATTTTTTTTTTTTTTTTTTTTTTTTTTTATAAAATGTCTCCCAAATAATTTATAAGATTTATTGGAACTGGAATTTTTACAGAAAAAAGTGTTTTGGATGTCATTTGCTGTACACGCATATTTTTTACGTGTATCCAAATGACATCCAAAACACTTTTTTCTGTAAAAATTCCAGTTCCAATAAATCTTATAAATTATTTGGGAGACATTTTATAAAAAAAAAAAAAAAAAAAAAAAAAAAATTCCGGCCGGTCGCTAGACCGGTCGCTCCAAACCTGTCGCCGTAGAATAACTCTATTTATTATTATTACTACTAATGAGAAAGAATCCTCAGTACAAAGTACCCACTCTCCCCTCCCATTTTCTCTCTCCTAAACGCCTAATTCCGACAAATGTAGGAAATCAAATCAAACCCTAGTTACAACTTCGTACACGGTAATTTTGCTTCCATTTTCAATTCTCAAATTCCTTTTCATTGACGGATGTTTTTTCAACGGATAATTGCTCTTACTTTGTCTTGTTTTGGTGTTCTTTTCCTGTTTTCAGTGCCATTTGTATCGTTTACTCATAATTTGGCTCACTGTAGACATTCATTTCAGGTGCTTTTTCAGTGGTGATTCGGGAGATGAACAAAGAGCGATCACCTGAGCCGCTAGATTTCTTCATTTGGACCGTCGAGGTGCTTACTCTATCTCGATTCATCTTTTTTTTTTTTTGCGACTAGATCTTGTCCCACTGGTCTAAATCTGACGTTTTTAAAAAAAGGAAGAAAAAATAATTCAATTTTGATGATGCATATTTGGGTTTTGCCTCTGTTATTGTTGGATTGCTTTTGCACCTTTTGGTTAATGAGAAGGTGTAGGGCGGGCATTTGGCCCCTCTTGCCAATATGTAGATCCGCCCCTGCTTATCATCTAATACCCAGGGCCATATGGTTGTATTTATCTGAAATGGTACAATTTTGTTGATTAGAGATGATGAATTTGTACAAGGTTGTTTAATTTCTATTTTTTCTTAGTGTTCAACTAGGAAATTGGGGATCGGATAGTTAGTGACTTCAGGCTTGGGAATTGGATTTTCTATTTCTTATGACTAATGGATGCTCTAATTTTAGCCGTATAGTTTAGACTTTAGCTGCCAAGTACACTTATCCCATCTGAATAATGTGATCATTGTTTGCTCAATTTAAATTTAAATTATGTCTTTACATTCGGTTCTATCCTCATGGCTTGTTTTCAGCACGTTAACTGTGAACAATCTTTTGAAATCGTTAGCTAGCCGTTGGACAAGTAAGTGGCACCTAAAAGAATCTCTTTTATTGTACTCACTATTGTGCAAAAACGAAACCGGGGCAATTTTAACTCGGGTAACTTGGTGTAATTGATATGAAAAGAAGAATAAGTCAACCCCCTCTCCATTTATTTAAATTCTTTCATACTCTCATCCAAGTAGAGTTTTGTTGGTTTTGGGTATTTGAGCCTAACACTCTTTTCTGAAGTGGAATATTATATCAGAAAGTATTGGTCTTTGCTAGCCCCTAATACTCATTTAATTGTTAGTGAGTGAGGGAATAGGTAGAGATGTGTGTTTAGATCAGCCCTCCTCTGCCAAGAGTAATCAGTTAGAGATACATTTCTAAAGCGAGGACTTATAAAGAAATTTTGATTTTTCCAAACATATATCCCCTCTTCTTCTTTATTCTCTATTGCCCCCTCTTTGAACTTGCAAGCTATATAGCATTTAGTTTTTTTGGACTGGACTATTGGCTCAAACTAGTCATTTCCATTTCCCATCCCTGTGGGAAGAATCAACCAAGTAACGAAATTTGTGAAATAAAAAATTCTGAAGAGATCATTTTGTGGAATATATTTGAAAGATTTGGGACAGAAAGAGACAGAGACGGAGATAGCAGAAGGACATGGGTTCAAGGGGAAGAAATTGGATTTGGCTCATCTCCATTACACTTCTCACCATTTTTTCTCAGTTTATATAATATTGATTTTATCATCTTCGTTATTCATAGATAGATCACAATAATGTGATCAACTTTGCAGAGAGATTAAAATTATTAAAATTATTTTTATGGTTTGAAATTCATAATAATTCTCAACCATTCAAATTTGTACAAAAAAAAATGCACATATTCATCAAAGGGTAAAATTGTGGGATTGCTCTCAATTTTGGTGCAATGATGCAACTAAATAAGATAAACCATGTGTTCGATGTTGGTTTCATTTATAACATACAAAAGTTTAAATAGTTATAAAGAATTGATAGAAATTGGAGAGAAATGTAAGGGAGCCTAATCTGAAGAAAATGAGAGAAATAAAAAATGATAAGGGGGAGGGGGCAATCAAATAGATGGTGTAAGCTCACCTGCTCTTTTCGGTTTTAACCACCTTTTACTAAATAAAAGCATGCCAGGAGTTTCACATGTTGACACAAGCCATGACAATACAATTAACATGCCATATCAGTTTGTAGAAACATTTTGTACCTATGTTAAGTGAGGGGAGGGCTCTCATTTCAAAACAAATAGTAAAAGATGCATATGGTGGTGAATAATTGTTTCCCACTTCTTTTACTGTGTTTATTAGTGGCGCCTGTTGATCGTTAGAGTTCATGAGCTGATGAGCATTTGAACTGCGCCCAAATAGAAGCCATTACTTAATCTTTGAAGGGTGAGTTATGAGCATGTGAAATGTTCACCTGAAGATTTTCAATCATCGTGTTAGGAATAAATGGGAATATTACTTTTTTCAATAGTTTGTTTGGTCTTATTAGTTGCTGTGAAAATAATGTTTACTTTTGATGGTGCTTTAACAAGCTATGCAAAAATACCTTTATCATTTGTTCCTGGCATGGTGGTTTAGAATCTTAAGGTGAGAGATCAAGGAGGGCTGAGGGCAACTTTTCAAACCTGACCTAGGAAAAAGTAAATTACATTGGCCTCGAATTTTGCTAATAATCTAATTAATATCATTATGAAGACTAGATTGTATAGTTTTCCTTTTAAATGAGGAAATATTAACCCAAACATGTAGTCTAATGACTTTCTCCTGCACGCACCTGCTGCTTTTGTTTTGCCAGGATGTAGGCTTGTGGTTGGAAGAGATAAATCTTGGTAGCTATCGTCAAATTTTCAAGGAAAATGGTGTTAACGGAGAATATTTGGAAGGTATGTCCATGTTTACGACCGAGCAAATACTTAGGTTTATAAGACGGTGCCACATGAAATGGGGGGACTTCATAACGCTGTGCAAGGAACTCAGGCGAATTAAAGGTGTCCCTTCTTTCTCTCTCCCCCTCCCCCTCCCTCCTCCCTCCTCCCTCCTCCCTCCTCCCCCCTCCCCCTTTGTGTGTGTGCATATCCCTATCCTCCCCAGACACCTGGGCCCGGGTTTATTATGTGATAAGTCGGCCACATGTTAATTTTTTTGGTTATTTATAGATGTATAAAACTGATAGAACTATCTTCTCGATGTCTTACCAGGAGAACTATGTTGAGTTAAGAATATAGATTATTTTTCTGATATAATTTATATGCTTCAAATGTAGTCCATATCTAATTTGTAGAAATTTCAAAATTCTATGAGCTTGAACGAAGATATAATTAACATTTGATTCATTTGCTATCCTAAAATTTCCCTCAACAAATTGAAAGATAAGTAGCTCTGTCTAATAAGTCTAGCATTAAACTCATTCTGAAATCCCCTTAAAACTGAAAAGAAAGCACACTTTCATGGAATTCTTCATTCTTCTCACTTCCAAATCCTCAAAAGTAAATTGACATGCCTCCCCAGAAATTTTGCAGGTTTACTTGTCTAGTTCTTTGCATGTTGAATTATTCAAATGCTGCACTTCCATAATCACGTTTATCCACTGATTTCTTCTCATTCACTGAATGATTTTGTTATACAATAAATTTAATTGAAAGTAAACAATTCCCACCCAGTAGGGGTGCAGGTCGGTTTTGGCAGGTTTCTGGAGATATATACTTACCCAAAAAATTGTATGTGTAATAAACAACAATAATTATATAATAATATAAAATACTCTTCGGTATGTTTGTTGTTACAACCAAATGTTTCTCCCTCAAACTGACATTGAAAATTGCCGGTTTTACTCGGTGTGGCCAATTTTACCCAGTGGCGGCAGCTTGACAAGTTGACATTGTCATGTAAATTTCAGATTTCGTCTAATATAAGTATTCTCTAATTGGGAAATCAGTATAGTAATAATCAAGTATCCCCATCATCTTGATGTCCACTTACCTATTAAAGTAGATCATCCTTTTATTTTATTTGAAGTATAGTATGTACTGACTGCGAATACTTGGTTAGTGGCTTGCTTGAAGGGGGAGCAAAAAGTTCGCCGTCCTTGGTGGGCTCCATCTTGCCTCTCCATAGTCTTTGTCAAGGCAGCAAAGCGCAACAGGCAGTCGAGAGTAGTTTCCTTGAAGCTGGAACCTTGATATGAGATCTGCCTATATGTACTTACTTTTGTAGTTAATTTTTATTTTATTTTTCCTTTTCCTTTTCCTTCAAAGTAGGCAACACCACCCTTTTATTCTTTTCTTTTTCCTATGTATCTAAAATATGTCGAGGAGGTTCTTTGTTAGTTCCTCCTTGGAGAACTGTCTTTCTTGTAAGCCCTCTTATATGTATCTGTTTTTGCTGAACTTATATTTCTGTTGCTTGTCCAAGTATTTGTGAAAAAATAATGTAATAGAATGATGACAAAGCTTCAGTTGCTAAAGAATCCGCCCAGCAGTTTAGCATACAAGAAACAAAGGACAGGCAAATTTATATCATATTACATATGCTCCACTTCTCTCGTACTCATGTTTACCCAGTGAAACATTGCTTTACGCAATTTATATATGGTACATTTACCCCTCCCCTCCCCCCTCCCCCCTCCCCTGCATTAAATTTGCTTAGTATGTATTTGATACAAGAACAAAATTGAAGTAGTTTGAAATGTTGTTTTGTCCGAAAATGAGTTTAAATTAATTAGCATGCTTCAAAATAATTGGGCCTTGTACTTGTACAACTTATGTTATGGGCCTTTCATTTTATTTAAAACGGGTTCCAGTTTCGGTTAAGTTGTGATTTTGGTACAATTATTGTGTAGAAAAATAGTCGTATTTGTATAACACATACAAGTTTTCTGTTGCATTGCAAGTTGGTTTTTAAATAGAATATTACTATAAAACTTAACTGAAAATGCTGCACATTTTGTACGACGTAGCCTGCCTGGGTTAATTTTTGTGGCATACATTCACCTAAACATGACAACCACAAACTCAAGCTGAAGCCATGAACGGTAGCTTCTATCTCTAGTACAATCTGAGAATCAGAATGGATATCCAAATACAAGCCATGAACCAATGAGATGCTATTGATGTGTAGATTTCCTAATCCACAAATCTTTACAATTCCATATATAACACCTCTTCATCCTCACCAACTAGCAATAAGCTCCTCCTTGTTCACCAGCACCACTTGCTTTCATCAATAAGCATGGCAACCTCAGCAATCCAACAGTCTGCATTCGCCGGCCAGACGGCTTTGAAGCCGCAGAATGAGCTGGTCAGGAAGATTGGCAGCTTGGGAGGTGGCCGCATCACCATGAGGCGCACCGTCAGAAGTGCTCCAGATAGCATATGGTAAATACCATATATTACTAACTCAATTCATAATAAATTCTTGCATATAATTAACTTAACTATGATATAACAAAAACTAATCGATATAATGATAACTGGTTATTCTCATGAAAAACACTACTTCAAAACCCAAGATTTCATTCAATAGCTTTCCACTTCAATGTAAGTTGAATTTGAAACAAGACTATTTCAACATGGTATTTCGATTTGATAAAGCTAATTTACTCATATATGCCTAAATGCATACTTTGTAGTGACAAATTGCATCTGTAATTGGTTTGACAGGTACGGACCTGACCGCCCAAAGTACTTGGGCCCATTCTCCGAGCAAACTCCATCATACCTGACCGGTGAATTCCCTGGAGACTATGGGTGGGACACTGCTGGACTTTCAGCTGACCCAGAGACCTTTGCCAAGAACCGTGAGCTCGAAGTGATCCACAGCAGATGGGCCATGCTTGGTGCACTAGGCTGTGTCTTCCCTGAAATTCTTGCAAGGAATGGTGTCAAATTCGGCGAGGCAGTTTGGTTCAAGGCCGGAGCCCAAATCTTCTCCGAAGGTGGCCTTGACTATCTCGGCAACCCAAACCTTGTCCATGCCCAGAGCATCCTGGCTATCTGGGCCAGCCAAGTTGTGCTCATGGGATTTGTGGAAGGATACCGAGTTGGTGGAGGTCCACTTGGCGAAGGACTAGACAAAATTTACCCGGGAGGTTCTTTTGACCCACTTGGATTGGCTGATGATCCTGAAGCATTTGCTGAATTGAAGGTTAAGGAGCTTAAGAACGGACGATTGGCAATGTTTTCTATGTTTGGATTCTTTGTCCAGGCCATTGTCACCGGAAAGGGCCCAATTGAGAACCTCTATGACCACGTTGCTGACCCAGTAGCCAACAATGCATGGGCTTATGCCACTAACTTTGTACCCGGAAAGTGAAACTATCAAATTCTCTTCTCTCTCGGCTATAAAATTAAACTTGTTTGGTGACATCCAACTTCTGTAATTTTTACCTGTTCCCTCAAGTAATATAGCAAGCAGAGATGCTTATCTGGGCAATATCTTGGTGTCACCTGGATGGATTATCAGCTACTTTAACATGGAATTAAAAACTACACAACCCTGCAATGCATCAGCACAGCCACTATTAACACAGTTTAGGCAAAACACTTTAACTTGTTAAGTCGGGAAAAGCAGGTCTCCCTGCTGCTGGGGGGTCTCCTCGTTCCCTATATTACTGGAAACCAATTTACCACACTTGACAGCATACATAACAGAAATGAGGTAAATTATCAAATTTGCAACTCAGCACTACCCTACAATAGTCAGGTAGTTGGTATTGATATGTTTTTTTCTCTTACAAAGATCCTCATCTTTCCAGATTTGTCGTCCAAGACCCTATATTATTCACCAATAATCACTTTAACTTAATCTCCCTTTTCCTAGTGATAAAATCAGCCAGTCACAGACCTTACTGAACAAAGCTGAATTCCATTAATTCCAATTATCTCATATTCTCATTGCAAATTCAATGTTCGCATGTTTCACATACCCATCTATCAAAGAGTACAGTCATCAAATACCTTCCGAGCTGAATTAATGTCACTACACAGTCAGTTTTAACCAAACTGCTCTGCACAAAAAATATCAGTTTGTGATTTAACTTCTATGCCAAATCAGTTGTGTTACATACTAACCAACAAGTTGTGCACATAAAAACTTCGACCACTTCTCAGAACCAACTTATGGATTCAGTTTCCTTCCTCAGTGGAACGCAAACATATGCACATCCTTTAATTATGCAAGAAAAAGTGTAGACAGAACAAAGCAATTTGTCCACATAGTGAGATCTTCATGCGTATGGTGGTGGTTTTCAATTTAGCTTTGATGATGGTGTTCCAAGAAATGTGTGTTTTATTTTGTTTCAATGGTGAAGAGTTTTGAATATTATGGAGAGAGACTAGTGGAGGTGTGAAATGGTGAAATTGAAGCCGTAAGTTTGAGCAACTGATAATGTTGAACTTACTACTACTGTACCAGGTGAATGAAACTGAAGGGAGATATGACTAGTGCGCATACGCTTGGACTGATGACAAATGATCCAGTAATTTCTAACGCTGTTAATTGGAGAGGTCTTGGGAAGGTATTTTTACCTTTTCTCATTCTTAGTCCTAGACCAGAGTGGTCCTAGTTGAACAGGATAGACCTGAAGCCCACTACTATCTTACAATTACTTAGGTGGACAGTTTTTGTGGTATACAATCGACATCCCAAACAGAAGATCTTTTTAGCACCACAATAACCTCTCCCTCTAAAACTGAGGATCAGAATGGAGATCAATGTCCAACTCATAAACCAATGAGATGCTGCTGAGCCATAGAGTATCCTAATCCACATATCTTATCAGTTCCCTATATTAACCTCTTCACCATCCCATTCACTTCCATAAGCTTTTTCAAACCATCTACATCACCATCACTGGGGGAAACCATTAAACACAAACAAGCTTTCACAAAGGCATGGCAACCTCCACCATCCAGCATTCCGCATTTGCAGGCCAGACGGCTTTGAAGTGCCAGAATGAACTCGTCAGAAAGGTTGGCAGCCTCGGAGGTGGCCGCATCACCATGAGGCGTACTGTGAAAAGTGCTCCAGAAAGTATATGGTAAATGCTACAAATTTCAATTTATTTGGATCAAAGAGATTCAGCTACAAAATTAACCATTAGGTCAATTTTTTGGCAACTAATTTAGGAACATAATATTCCTCCTTTCAGACTTCTAATAGTGTCAAGTGACATCTCTAAGCTTTTATAGCTTACGGTTATCGTTCTCATTGAAGTCACTTCCATATTCTGATCCAAAAAAATATAAGATGTTATATATATCTATCTCCCTTTCATTGTGCATAATACTTGATTCAGCCTCATAATAGCAATACGAAATCCAACTTCTGGTGATGCTTGTCTTACTGAAATAGTCACACTGACCTATTCGAACAAAGTTATACAAATTTATTGTAGATGTTTACTTCTACACAAGAATGGTCTTGGATACGATAAGAAGAAAATCTAATGTAGTAAATAAGAAAAAGTTGGCCATGGTTAGCAAAGAAGAACTCACGTGTACAAAATTTTGGCTCTATCTTTGATTCAACTCATTGTAAGCAGAATCTGAACAATACATCCTCTGATAATTTTATCAGGTACGGACCTGACCGTCCAAAGTACTTGGGCCCATTCTCCGAGCAAACTCCATCATACCTGACAGGTGAATTCCCCGGTGACTATGGGTGGGACACAGCTGGGCTATCAGCTGACCCTGAGACATTTGCCAAGAACCGTGAGCTCGAGGTGATCCACTCCAGATGGGCCATGCTTGGTGCACTAGGCTGTGTCTTCCCTGAAGTTCTTGCAAAGAATGGTGTCAAATTCGGCGAGGCAGTTTGGTTCAAGGCCGGAGCCCAAATCTTCTCCGAAGGTGGCCTTGATTATCTTGGCAACCCAAACCTTGTCCATGCGCAGAGCATCCTGGCTATCTGGGCCAGTCAAGTTGTGCTCATGGGATTCGTTGAAGGATACCGAGTTGGTGGAGGTCCACTTGGTGAAGGACTTGACATAATTTACCCAGGAGGTTCTTTTGACCCACTTGGATTGGCTGATGATCCTGAAGCGTTTGCTGAATTGAAGGTTAAGGAGCTTAAAAACGGACGATTGGCAATGTTTTCTATGTTTGGATTCTTCGTCCAGGCCATTGTCACCGGAAAGGGCCCAATTGAGAACCTCTATGACCATGTTGCTGATCCGGTGGCCAATAATGCATGGGCTTATGCCACTAACTTTGTGCCCGGAAAGTGAAAGTGAGCAAGTTATGTGCCTCCACCAGCTGTAA
This sequence comes from Panax japonicus, assembly GCA_020205505.1. Lineage (NCBI taxonomy): Eukaryota > Viridiplantae > Streptophyta > Magnoliopsida > Apiales > Araliaceae > Panax > Panax japonicus. The sequence goes on from CM035094.1 coordinate 25,385,595, forward strand.
TAGTACAAGTCCTGGTGTCATTGATGTTCTGCACTGGTGCATTAGATTGATATTAATGTAATATTACAAGCAGAAACTGCATACCTGGAAATGTGACTTGAATTATCAGCTCCTTTGAGTCTTTGACACAGGAACCTAATTTATCTTACATAAATCCCTGCATAGTTATTTGCAAACAATAAACAACTAACTTAGACACCGTATTTACTTTAAGATGTAAGACTGGAGGGGGAGAGGGGGAGAGGGGGAGAGGGGGAGGGGGGGGGGGGAGAGAGAGAGAGAGAAACAGAACTTCCATGAATAACTGAAAGGTTTCTAGTTTCTTCGCTTCCATTATCATGGAAACCAAATGAAAAACTTTGCAACTTACTACTGATCTGCATGGGTCGCATTACACATCTTTGACTATTACTCTATTGGAGTGTGTACTATATGTACTTACCTGACACTTCCAAGTTGATTTAGACACCTTTAAGAAATGATACTGGTAATCTCTATATTCTTTGGGAGGTAGATCTTATATTTGAAAATTAACCTCTAAATGAAAAAGTTCCTCATCTTCCCCATGAGGCAAACCAAAATGAAGCATTTGCCCAATAATCCATACAAGAAATTAACCCACTCTGAAATGATTAAATAAGCTATTGGATCTCCCAATGATTTAATGGTTACAGATCTAATAAGAAACTCTGTCACCAGGTGGTAATCATTACCAACACAAAAGTTATTCCTTATGCAAATTGGACTTCTTAGATCCACAGTAATGAAGCCAAAAGCCAATGCTAAACTCTCACGGTTTTGCAGGTTCAGCTCCCTTCCCTTCTCTTTCTCCATACGAAACAGAACTTAGGCTGTGTCAGGAAAATATGTCCCACTGACCAGCGGCCACATGCAAGATCATAAAGAACACAATATTCAATGAGTCTCTGAAGCAACCTTAATCACGCATTGAGCAGCATATTCATGGATAACCACAATTTTTATGCCTAATGGAATCACTAGTTGAACTCATCCATAATACCTGCTTTGGTTTCACGGGTATCTTTGCATATTCCAGTACACCCTTGGGTTGTCAATGTAACATACCTATGTATGTTATTGTATTTACATCAGTCATAGAGAGGAATGCTGAGATATGGCATGGGTAGAAATATAGGGCATTTACCACACAACTTGGGAGAAGAAACCCTCCTCTAACTCAGAAATATAAATACTAATTGAAGCTGGTTTAAGACAACAGATTCATGAGAATGCATTCTCTTGTGATCCTTCCAAACAGTGACTAACAGATTAAGTTATAAGAAACCTGTTACTCATTGCCCCATTTAACATCTTAAATTCAATTAAGTTAATTATAATGAACCTGTTATGCACTCTATAATAGATGTGGTTGCCCAAATGAATGGCTTTTTGGCAAAGTACTTCTGGTACCAGCCTTTCACATGTTCGTAAGGATCCAAAAGGGCGTGACAATATTTACATGGTGAAATAGGACATCCTTTCTAATGTCATTAGTAAACTCATGGCATGGACCCCAACCTCAAAACACCTATTAAATTTGTGGCATACAAGCAACCAAACATCCTATCCACAAGATCTTTTAGAGCCACATGGCAGCACAGTAACTTCAATATCTCTCAAAATGAGAATCAGAATAAAAATCCAAATCAAATCCATGAACCAATAAGATGTTGCTGAGGTGTTAATATCCCAATTCACATATCTCTATAATCTTATATATAAATCTCTTCACCCTCCCATTCTTCCATAAGCCTCTTTAAACCATCTCACACATCACCACAGGGACAAATATTATTAACAAAGAAACTTTCACAAAAGAATGGCAACCTCCGCAATTCAACAGTCCACATTCTCCGGCCAGACGGCTTTGAAGCCACAGAATGATCTTGTTCGCAAGGTTGGCAGTTCTGGTAGCGGACGCATCACCATGAGGCGTACCGTGAAAAGTGTACCAGAAAGCATATGGTAAATACTACAACCTAAATTTAAATATTATCAGTTACAATCAATAGTTGACTAACTAAATTTTCCTAAAAAATTTGGGTACTAGTAATTCCTCGTTTCATCACATTTAAAGTTTTAAGGGATTATTTCCCAACAAATTTATCATAGCAATAATTATGTGCTTGAGTTTTATCCTGGGGATTATGACCTGGTTGAAGTCATTCACTCACTATCACATAATGGAGCCTGATGAACTAGTTTATCCAATTGCTATAATACCTTACTGTCGTTTTCATAATAGTCATTTTGGCTTGGCTAAAAGTAGAATTGATTCTATGATATCTGGGCATGGTGCTCAAAGCAACTTCAGTTATTCGTGTCCTAATGAAACAAAGATCAGATTTCAACAAAGTATTCCCACAGGATGTAGATTTTAATTTCAATTACCAAGATTAGCCTTTATGACATTAAGAAGAACACTTGATGGAGTTCAGAATAGCAAATTTTTTCATGGACTAAAAATAAGAACTCACCTGTAAAAACTTTGGCTCTAACCAATTTAACAGGTACGGACCTGACCGCCCAAAGTATTTGGGCCCATTCTCCGAGCAAACTCCATCATACCTGACCGGTGAATTCCCTGGAGACTATGGGCTGGACTTTCAGCTGACCCAGAGACCTTTGCCAAGAACCGTGAGCTTGAAGTGATCCACAGCAGATGGGCCATGCTTGGTGCACTAGGCTGTGTCTTCCCTGAAATTCTTGCAAGGAATGGTGTCAAATTCGGCGAGGCAGTTTGGTTCAAGGCCGGTGCCTAAATCTTCTCTGAAGGTGGCCTTGACTATCTTGGGAACCCAAACCTTGTCCATGCCCAGAGCATCCTGGCTATCTGGGCCAGCCAAGTTGTGCTCATGGGATTCGTCGTAGGATACCGAGTTGGTGGAGGTCCACTTGGTGAAGGACTTGACAAAATTTACCCAGGAAGTTCTTTTGACCCACTTGGATTGGCTGATGATCCTGAAGCTTTTGCTGAATTGAAGGTTAAGGAGCTTAAGAACGGACGATTGGCAATGTTTTCTATGTTTGGATTTTTCATCCAGGCCATTGTCACCGGAAAGGGCCCAATCGAGAACCTCTACGACCATGTTGCTGACCCTGTAGCGAACAATGCATGGGCTTATGCCACTAACTTCGTGCCTGGAAAGTGAGAGTAATTAAATTTTGTCCCTCATTTTGGATGAAACATTAGACGTCTTGGTGTAGCAGAAACTGCTTATCTTGGAAATATGTCTCTCACTTGAGTTGTCAACTCTTTTGTCGCCATAATATTAATCGTTATCTTATGTTAAGCTCTGCATATACATCCGCATTATCAGTAAACTCAAAAATTTAAACACATCATCTAATATAAGCCACGAAGACTAAGAAGAGATAGAAAAGAAAAAACTACAGGTTTAATAAAGCACTTCTCCTTGAGATAGGTGGGAGGTTCCTATATTCTTCTCTCATAATGGAGACCAATTTGCTCAACATTGATAGAACATTTTATATGAAGAATGTAATGACTCTTCTTAGGACCAGTTAACAAATTCTCAATTTCCTTTGTGCAGATCCAATAACAAATATTAGTTTCAAACTTTTTAATTTTATTGGACAGTATTGCATTATCTGAAAACACATTTAAGAATTATAATGGATGCTTATACAATTTCTTCTGGTCGTCTTGTGATTGTTAACTTACCTCCAAACAAAAAAAATATCCTGATCTTCCCCAAATGAGTCAGCCAGAATCCAAGATTCACCAATAATCCATGCACGAACATGACCCATTTTTGAAATGATGGAAACGGCTGTTGTCTCTCACAATAATTTCGCGGTCATAGATCTCAGAGAGGAGCTTTGTCACTGAGTGGCAATCATTACATACACGAAGATTCTTCACTAAGCGAATTGGACTCCCTGATCCCACATTAATGAGACCGAAAGCTATAGCCAACCTCTCACTATGATTTTCCAGTTCTGCTTCCTTCTCTTTCTTCCCATCAATACACAACAAAACTTGGGTTGTGTCAGGTACATGACCCATGCATTTCAATTTTTCCCTCATCTCATTCATCTTGAAATATATCTCTTTAGTTTGGGAATGTGATTTATCACCCACAACAAACTCATGAACCACACCCTTATGTTCTATTGAACTGCAACCTGGGTCTTTTTTAACTCCTCTCTTTCTCATCATTTCTCTAACCTGTGAAACTTTGTCCCAGTAACCAGCGGCAGCATACAAGTTAGAGAGAAGAACATAACATCCAATGGCCCCTGGGGCCACCTCAATCACACGTTGAGCTGCATATTCGCCAATTTCTATATTTTTGAGGTACCTAGAACCACTAAGTAAACTCATCCAAATTACTTTGTTTGGTTTCATTGGCATCTGCTCTATCATGTTCTTTGCCTCTTCAAGATGACCGGCTCGACATAATATGTCCACTAAGCAACCATAGTGTTCAACAGTGGGTTCTATTTCATAGTCCGTTACCATCATATCAAAATACGTCCGACCATCATCTACCAATCCTGCATGATTACAAGCATTCAATACCCCAATAAAGGTTATAGCATTAGGCACCACACCAACTCTGAGCATTTCAAAAAATAATTCAAGAGCATGGTTAGCCATTCCATGCATTCCTAATCCTACAATCACAGCAGTCCACTGACCCAATTTTTTCTTTGGTATTGCCCGAAAAACTGCTAAAGCACTCTCAATGCTCCCACACTTGCAATACATTTCTATCAGAGATGTACCAAGCACGCCCTCCAAGTTATATCCCCTTTTAGCCATATAAGAATGAATCCATCTTCCCTTACTGACGACAGCCAATCCTGAAATTGCAGAAAGAGTGCTGACCAAGGTGGCCTGATTAGGCGTAAAACCAGCATTCAGCATTGTCTGGAACAATACCAAAGCTTCCCAAAATTTTCCATTCAATTCAAGCCCGGCTATCATTGAATTCCATGTAATTAAATCTCTTACCTCCATTTGATCAAACAAATAACGTGCGGAATTAAAATCCCCGGATTTCATATACCCATTAATCATTGCATTCCAAGACGCCAAGTTCCTATTTGGCATCCTATCAAATAACTTCCTCGCATCCTTAACTCTACCGCATTTTGACAACCCATCAACCAACACCGTCCATGAAAAGGTATCCCTTTCGGGCATCTGATTGAACAACTCCATTGCAAGTTCAACATTCCCACATTTCACATACCCATCCATCAAAGAATTCCAAGAAACTAAATCTTTTTCAAGCATTTTGTCAAACACCTTCCTAGCAGAATCAATGTCCTTACATTTTGAATACAAGCTAACCAAACTGCTCTGCACAAACATATCTAATCCAAACCCAATTTTCAAAAGCAACCCATGAATTTGTTTCCCTTCTTTAACGGCACATAATCGACCACATCCCTTAATTACCGAAGGTAAGGTGAAATCATCAGGCATAAAAGCTGACCCAGAAAGCAATTCCTCGAACAGAAGGAGGGCTTCATGTGAACGATGGTTTACAACGTAGCATCTGATGATGGTGTTCCAAGAAAACAAAGTGGATTCTTGAATATGGTCGAAAACAGATCGGGCATAGTCGAGGTTGTTGATTTTGGGATCAGCATATAGAGCAATGAGTCGAGAAGAGATGGATGGGTAGCTAAATGCGGCAGTTTTGATGGAGAGAGCGTGGAGTTGTGCAACTTCTTGTGGGTTTTTGGAGATTTGGGAAAAGGAAAGCTCTTGGTCGGAATGAATGGGATGGAAAGCTGCGAGTTTGAGCATCTGGAAAATTGTTCTAGTGGAGCAGCCAAGGACTGAGGAGTAATGGAGCCCTCAACGGTCTGTCAGATCTAACTTCTAAATAATACTTTTCTAAATAATAATTGTTCTAGTGGAGCAGCCAAGGACTGAGGGAGGAGTAATGTTTTAGAAGAATGGTTTTGTTCCAAAATATTTGATGTTTTAAGAAACCAATATGTTTTTATTACTTTTTTCCAATTTTGCCATTGTCATTATTAACTTCATTAATACTCACCTAAATTATTTTTCACACTCTTTATCTTTTTCAAGGTTGATGTTTCATATCCTTTAAACTATACTCCATTTAACATTATTTCAAGAAATTAAAAAGTTGTGGACTAATGGTGGAGATAAATAATTTAATAGGGTATTAATTAAGGGTATATTATGAATGTTTTAAAATATTACTCCTTCCGTCCCAGAATAAAAGTCTTGATGGACTTTTTACGCATATTAAGAAAATGAATGAAATTACAAAATTATCCATAATAATGTTATTAAATATGGAGAAAGAATTAGAATAAGAAAAGTATGGGATATTTTGTGACGCCCCCAAAATAGGTATACATCACCTATTCTGAGTCGCCAAATACATGGTACAGAATACAAATACAATCTTTAATATACAACAAGAGAGCTGGGAGTTTTAATACAAATACTGTCTTCTAGACAATATCCACTCTTAGAATAAGTCCTCATTATATTTATTGTCACACTATTTAATAGAATAGTGAGGACTACTAGCTAATACTATCATCCGGATCATCACTCCGTTCTCCGACTCGTCCCAGCTACGTTCTCATTTCCTGAAGAGAACAGTGAAAGAAAGGGTGAGCTCAACTAGCCCAGTAAAAAATATTATGACTAAGATAATGTAGAATAAATTATCATTAGCCTTCAACCGTGTTAAACTGATAAAATATAACAAACATCAAGTTTAACTGCAGCGGAACAAACAATCCATTAGAAGACTCAAGTAGAGAATAAAATCTACTATCTTCTATGATTTAAAAGATTTTTCATGACCTTTATCGCTTAGACTTAGCTTAATAAATAATTCACATTATCGACTCACCCCTGCACTACAGCCAAGGATATTCTTTAGTATCACGACCACAATTATCCATGCACTACGGGCCAAGAATGTAAGACCCCAACTTTTATAAATAAAGATGAATTTTCTATAAATATTATTTTTGAATATTATGGAGTAAATTTGATATAATATTATAGTTGTGGGTAATATTTATAAATTTTGTAAAGTAAGCAAGTTGTTATAAAATATTCGTTTGGTCGAGGAATATTATTTTTGTCGGGGAATATTCGTACGACCGCACAATCATTGATGGACCCCACAATGAAATTATTGTCGGATTCAGAAAACGACAAAAATACTTTATGAAAATAAAGGCGGAGGTGTTACCGTTAAAACTGTTGAACTACCCGGTAGTAAAAGTATGGTAATACGCGTGTTTGCATAGTAGCACACGGTATTGATTATTGATGCTTACGTGAGAAGTCACTCAGTTATACTCAATTATTGCTACAGTAATTGCTGCATCATATCTCTTATATTATTGATTCAATTATTGTCACAGTATCATCTGTAGGTGTTTAACTTGTCAACGAGTTAAAGCGGAGCATCAAGTACCAAAAGGTCCATTGCAACTACTTGAAATTCCAGAATGGAAGTGGGAGCACATTACCATGGATTTCGTTACTGGTCTTCCTAAGGTTTCTCAAGGCATAGATGGGATTTGGGTCATTGTTGATAGATTGACCAAGTCTGCTCATTTCTTACCTATACGAGAAACTTATACACTTGAACGTCTTGCTCGTATGTACATAAACGAGATTGTAAGACTGCATGGTATGCCGGTATCCATAGTTTCTGATCGAGACCCAAGATTTACTTCACGATTTTGGGTTAGTTTGCAAAAAGCTATGGGCACAAACTTACGATTTAGCTCGGCATATCATCCTCAGACGGACGGACAGTCGGAGAGGACTATTCAAACTCTCGAAGATCTATTAAGACTCTGTGTCCTTGATTTCAAGGGAAGTTGGTACAAGTTCTTACCATTGGTGGAGTTTTCCTACAACAACAGTTATCAAGCAAGTATTGGCATGGCTCCATTCGAAGCGTTGTATGGAAGAAAGTGTCGTTCTCCAGTATGCTGGAATGAGGTGGGTGAAGCAACGTTGTTGGGACCAGAGTTGGTACGTATGACTATGGAAAAGATTCAAACGATCCGACAACGTATAAAAACCTCACAAAGTCGACAAAAGAGTTATGTTGATCTTCATCGAAAGGACGTGGAATTCAATATAGGAGATCATGTGTTGTTACGTGTTACTCCATGGAAAGGAGTTACAAGATTTGGAAAGAGAGGAAAACTCAATCCTCGATTCATCGGTCCATTTTTAATCCTCGATCGAATAAGAACTGTGGCCTATAGACTTGCTTTACCGCCAAGTATGTCTCGTGTTCATAACGTTTTTCACATATCCATGTTACGTAAATATGTGAAAGACCCGAACCACATTATTGAGTTAGAACCGGACGAAATAGCGGAAGATTTGACGTATGAAGAGATTCCTGTTTAAATCTTGGATAAGAAGGAACATATTCTACGCTCCAAGGTTATACCTCAAGTCAAAGTTTTGTGGAGAAATCACGATGTTGAGGAAATGACTTGGGAGTTAGAATCTGAAATGAAATCAAGGTATCCTTACCTCTTCGACATACCAGGTACGTACCCTAATTTCGAGGGCGAAATTTCATAAGAAGGGGAGGTTGTAAGACCCCAGTTTTTATAAATAAAGATGAATTTTTATAATTATTATTTTTGAATATTATGGAATAAATTTGATATAATGTTATAGTTGTGGGTAATATTTATAAATTTTGCAAAGTACGCAAGTTGTTATAAAATATTCGTTTGGTCGGGGAATATTCTTTTTGTCGGGGAATATTCGTACGACTGCACAATCATTGGTGGACCCCACAACGGAAGTATTGTCGTAGTTAAAAACGACAAAATTATCTTTCTATAAAATAACGGCGGAGGTGTTACCGTTAAAACTGTTGAACTACTCGGTAGTAAAAGTACAGTAATACGCGTTGCTGCATAGTAGCACACGGTTTTGATTATTGATGTTTACGTGAGAAGTCACTCAGCTATACTCAATTATTGCTACAGTAATTGCTGCATCATATCTCTTATATTATTGATTCAATTATTGTCACAGTATCATCTGTATAATATGTTATATTATTTAAACAATAATTGAGACGACAAGTTATAACTGATTAATAATTGTTGAAAGATTAAATATGTGTTGATTAAAAATAAAATGATTTATGGTAATTTTTATTCAATCCTTGATGTATATAAAGAGTCTATTATTAGACGATTGTGGTAAGTTTAATTATTTATGGGGGGCCATATGTCATCATCTAAGAGTCTCTTTCATAAATAGTAATTACCTTCGTAAATAGTAATTACCTTTGTAAATAGTAATTACCTTTGTAAATAGTAATTATCTTCGTAAATAGTAATTACCTTCGTAAATAGTAAATACTTTCGTAAATAGTAATAAATCTTCTATAAATAGAGGCCTAGGGCTTCATTATTTTTCACGAATTCGTTCAAGCTATAGAGAGAGAAAGTATAGAGATAATAAGAGAGAAAGAAGAAGAGTATTTGGTTACTACACTACCGCAGTATTCAATCTCCTAATAAGGTAAGGGGTGTTATTCTTTCTTCTTGAAGAGAACTTATGTTATTCCATTCTTTGTTATTCTGTTGGAATAACCTGTAAAAGTGGCATACCCTATACATGACCTGTATACGCGGTGTACCCTATACTTGGTGAAATCCTTATGTTATTCCATTTCTTATTATTCTGTCGGAATAACCTGTATACGCGGTTTACCCTATACTTGGTGACATTCTTCTATTATTCTGTTGGAATATCCTGTCTGTGTGTTTTACACCGGACCTGGTTCCATTTCTTATTATTCTGTTGGAATATTCTATCTGTGTGTTTTACACCGGATCTGGTTCCGTCTTTATTATTATTCTGTTGGAATATCCTATGTGTGTGTTTTACACCGGATCTGGTTCCATCTTTATTATTCTGTTGGAACATCCTGTCGGTGTGAATTTCACCTGACCTGGTTCCGTTATTTATTATTCTGTTGGAATAACCTGCCTGTGCGGTCTATCGCATGCATGGTGATTTCTTTTGTTATTTCATTCTTTATTATACTCAGTTAGTTAAAACTTTAACTTCTATACTCCATGAAATTAGTAGAATATCCTTGATATTTGCGCTTCATCCAGTATCCTTTCATGAAAATATTCTTCTGATCATTCTTGAATTTTACACCACAAAACAGTATCGTGTTGACAATTTGGACGTTAATAATTCATGGATAAAATAATTCTTGAACTTGTTTTATTGAATTCTTATATCATTGTCATCATCCTCTTATTTATATTTTTGAAAGTCATCTGTGGCCTGTAGAACATGGATGGACTTGGTATGATTATGACCAGGGATTATTTGGTGTAATCATGACCGTAATATTACAAATGATGTAAAAATTAAAAATCCTCATTGGCCCGTAGTGCATTGATGGACAGTTGTTGGCATGATCATGACCATTAATGAATACACAAATATTCTTGGCCGTAGTGCATGAATAATTGTGGTCGTGATACTAAAGAATATCCTTGGCCGTAGTGCAGGGGTGATTCGATGATGTGGAATATTTAATAAGCTGAGTCTCAGCTATAACAGTGATGAAAAACCTTTTAAATCATAAAAGATAGTAGATTTTATTTTCTACTCGACTCTTTTAATGGATTGCTAATTCTGCTGCAGTTAAACTTGATGTTTATTATATTTTATCAGTTTAACACTGTTGAAGGCTAATGATAATTTATTCTGCATTATCTTAGTCATAATATTTCTTACTGAGCTAGTTGAGCTCACCCTTTCTTCCACTGTTCTCTTCAGGAAATGAGAATATAGCTGGGACGAGTCGGGGAACGGAGTGATGGACCAGAGAATAGTATTAGTAGTCCTCATTATTCTGTTAAATAGTGTGACAATAATTGTATTGAGGACTCATTTTGAGTTTTTATGATCTCTAGTAGACAATTATTGTATTCAAACTCACAGTTGTATTTTGTCGTATTATACACGACAGTGATATTAGTAAGTTGTATTTGAATTTTGTACCATGTATCTGACGACTCAAGATGGGTGATGTATACCTAATTTTGGGGGCGTCACAGTTGGTATCAGAGCTTAGGGATATGATCCCTGGCTAAGATGTGAGACTAGAACTAGGAGGGGAGAGACGGGGAATTCCTTCGCTAGTACGACCTACCTAAGTTTATGTGCTATTTTATTGGTCGGTCAGAATATAGGGATAATATGTTACATGTCAATTAACCTTTTGTTTTGTGGCAGTATCTGAGAATGTTGAGAATAGCAATGGAGCACAGGCGATCGTTGATTCACCACATATCAATAATCAGGATAATGTGCATCAGGAAGGCGAAAATCCTCATGCAAACAACAACACTGACCAAATGACGAATGATCAAATGTTCAGAGGTTTTATGCAATTCATGCAACAGCAGGCGAGAGCGACTCCTGTCCAAAATGTAGATGGAAACACGGGAAACTCTCGGGCGGTCACCGCTAAACAGTTCAAGGAGCTGGGACCACCGGAGTTTAAGGGGGAGCTAAAACCACTTATGGTGGAAACATGGATAAAGCAGATGACCAAGATATTTGATGTCTTGGGATGCTCCGAGGAGCAAAAGGTTCCCTTTGCCGCTTTTATGTTGCGCGGAGAGGCAGATTACTGGTGGGAATCGGTAAAAAGTACTCAACCTGCTGTACTGAAGATATCTTGGGAGAAGTTCCAGGAGCTGTTCAACGACAAATACTTTCCCGAAAGTATTCGCCACATGAAGGAGGTGGAGTTTATTAAGTTAGAACAAAATAATATGACCGTGTCGCAATACGAGGCAAAATTTGCGGAGTTATCACGGTTTGCGTCCCACTTGGTGGATAATGAAAAGAGAATGGCGCGAATGTTTTTAAGAGGTTTGAGGCCGGAGATACGTCAACATCTTATTTCTCATAAACTGTGTTTGTATTCAGATATTGTAAATAGGGCTCAGTTAGTGGAGCGCGATAACGAGTCAACTCAACTAAAAGAGAGCAACCGACAAAATTATAATACCAGCGAGAGTGGTCATCGAAGCGGTGACAACAAGCGTGGTGGAAATCAGCAAGCCAGAAATGGTAACCACTTCGGTGGTAATCAGGGCCAAAACAATAAGAATGGACATTTCAAGAAGAGGAGATTCAACAATGATGGAAAGACGTCAGCACCAGCACCCGTTGTTAAGGAAGGAGAAAGACCACCTATCATATGCTTCAAATGCGGAGGGGAGGGACACATCAGTCCAAATTGTGCGATGCCGTCCAAAGCATGTTATAATTGTGGAAGAGAAGGTCACTTAGCCCGATTTTGTCGTTTATCGAAGACAAATTCAGCTAGGATGGAGGCACCAAAGGCCGTCCCAGAAAGGTCAAAGCCGGTAGTGCAAGGGAGAGCGTTTGTTGTGACCTCCCAGAAAGCAAGGAACCCGAATGAGGTCATCACGGGTAAGCTTATCATAAACTCTAACGAAATCTATACTTTATTTGATACCGGTTCTACCCATTCTTTTATTTCTCCTACTTGCGCTCATCGATTAAATTTGACTCCGGAGAAATTAGACTTTGACTTATCTGTGGAAACTCCGTTGGGAGAAACCTTCATTACATCCACTGTTTATAAGTCTTGTTTGGTTCAAATCGGTACCCTCACATTACCTGTAGATCTTATTTCATTGAAAATACTTGCATTTGACGTGATTCTAGAGATTGACTGGTTAACTACTCATCATGCAAAAATTGATTGTTTCCATAAGGTTGTTAGCTTTCATATTCCTAATCAACCTATTATGCGAATTCAAGCGACCAAACCATTAAAATCAATCACGGTCATCTCAAGCCATAAAGCTATTCGTTTATTGCAAACGGATGTCAAGCTTTCTTAGCTCATGTCACAGATTTAAACAAAAATACGTCAGTTTTGAATGATATTTCTATTGTTAATGAATTTCCTGACGTATTCCCCGAAGAACTTCCTGGCCTACCCCCAGAGCGTGAGATTGAATTTTGTATCGACCTTGAACCCGGTACAAAACCCATTTCTAAAGCCCCATATCGAATGGCTCCTATTGAACTTCAGGAGTTAAAAACCCAACTGCAGGAATTGTTAGACATTGGCTTTATTCGTCCTAGTACTTCTCCTTGGGGTGCTCCTGTTCTATTCGTGAAGAAGAAAGATGGGAGTATGCGACTTTGTATTGATTATCGGGAGTTGAATCATGTCACCATCAAAAATAGGTATCCATTGCCACGTATTGATGACTTGTTTGACCAGTTGCAAGGAGCCAAATTCTTTTCAAAGATTGATCTTCGTTCCGGGTATCACCAATTGAAGATTAGAACCGATGGCATTCCAAAGACTGTTTTCAGAACTCGGTACGGGCATTATGAATTCCTAGTCATGTCCTTTGGATTGACTAATGCTCCTGCTGCCTTCATGGATATGATGAACCGAGTATTCAAGGAATATTTGGATCACTTTGTGGTCGTCTTTATTGATGACATCCTTATTTATTCCAAAAGCCGTGAAGATCATGAGCAACAATTGAGGCTGACACTCCAAAAGCTTCGTGAATATAAGCTTTATGCCAAGTTGAAGAAATGCGAGTTCTGGCTTAAGGAAGTAGCATTCCTTGGGCACGTGGTATCAAGACATGGAATATCTGTTGATCCAGCAAAGATTGAAGCTATTCAAAGCTGGGAGCAACCTAAATCAGTGACCGAAGTACGTAGCTTTCTCGGTTTAGCTGGTTATTATCGGAGATTCGTGGAAGGATTTTCTCGAATCGCTACTCCATTGACTCAGCTGACTCGGAAAGATACAAAGTTCGGTTGGAGCGAAGAATGTGAGAAGAGTTTTTAGGAACTCAAGAGGAGACTCATTTCAGCACCTGTTCTAACAATACCATCTGGCTCGGAGGGATTTGTCATTTACAGTGATGCTTCGGGCAAAGGGCTGGGATGTGTTCTTATGCAACATGGAAAAGTCATAGCCTATGCCTCGTGACAACTCAAAGAATATGAGAAGAATTATCCTACTCATGATCTAGAGTTAGCAGCTGTTGTCTTTGCACTTAAAATTTGGAGGCATTACTTGTATGGGGAGAAAGTGGAGATCTTTATGGATCATAAAAGCCTCAAATATGTCTTCACTCAAAAGGAACTCAACATGCGACAACGACGTTGGCTTGAACTGTTGAAAGATTATGATCATACCATCCAATACCATCCTAGAAAAGCAAACGTGGTAGCTGACGCATTAAGTAGAAGATCACATGCAAGTACGAGTGTGATATTGTCAACGCAAGGGCCCATTTTGTGTGACTTGCAAAGGATGGAGATAGAGTTGAAGACTCCAGGGACACATGTGACAATGGCGAATATACGAGTAGAACCGACTTTAATCGATAAAGTTAAAGCTACAGACCTGGAGCTGATGTGTATGAGGAAGAAAGTGCAAGAGGGTGCTATGCCGGAAGAAAGAATCGATGAAGAAGGAATACTTCGAGTCAACTCCAGACTTTGTGTTCCTAATGACCCAGATTTAAAGTATAAAATTATGATGGAGGCGCAAAATACACCGTTTGCAATCCATCCTGGGAGTACCAAAATGTATCATGATATTCGTCATACATTTTGGTGGAGCAATATGAAGAGAGAGATAGCGTTGTTTATCTCAAGGTGTTTAACTTGTCAACGAGTTAAAGCGGAGCATCAAGTACCAAAAGGTCCATTGCATCTACTTGAAATTCTAGAATGGAAGTGGGAGCACATTACCATGGATTTCGTTACCGGTCTTCCTAAGGTTTCTCAAGGCATAGATGCGATTTGGGTCATTGTTGATAGATTGACCAAGTCTGCTCATTTCTTACCTATACGAGAAACTTATACACTTGAACGTCTTGCTCGTATGTACATAAACGAGATTGTAAGACTTCATGGTATGCCGGTATCCATAGTTTCTGATCGAGACCCAAGATTTACTTCACGATTTTGGGTTAGTTTGCAAAAAGCTATGGGCACAGACTTACGATTTAGCTCGGCATATCATCCTCAGACGGACGGACAGTCGGAGAGGACTATTCAAACTCTCGAAGATCTATTAAGACTCTGTGTCCTTGATTTCAAGGGAAGTTGGGACAAGTTCTTACCATTGGTGGAGTTTTCCTACAACAACAGTTATCAAGCAAGTATTGGCATGGCTCCATTCGAAGCGTTGTATGGAAGAAAGTGTCGTTCTCCAGTATGCTGGAATGAGGTGGGTGAAGCAACGTTGTTGGGACCAGAGTTGGTACGTATGACTACGGAAAAGATTCAAACGATCCGACAACGTATAAAAACCTCACAAAGTTGACAAAAGAGTTATGTTGATCTTCATCGAAAGGACATGGAATTCAATATAGGAGATCATGTGTTGTTACGTGTTACTCCATGGAAAGGAGTTACAAGATTTGGAAAGAGAGGAAAACTCAATCCTCGATTCATCGGTCCATTTTTAATCCTCGATCGAATAAGAACTGTGGCCTATAGACTTGCTTTACCGCCAAGTATGTCTCGTGTTCATAACGTTTTTCACATATCCATGTTACGTAAATATGTGAAAGACCCGAACCACATTATTGAGTTAGAACCGGACGAAATAGCGGAAGATTTGACGTATGAAGAGATTCCTGTTTAAATCTTGGATAAGAAGGAACATATTCTACGCTCCAAGGTTATACCTCAAGTCAAAGTTTTGTGGAGAAATCACGATGTTGAGGAAATGACTTGGGAGTTAGAATCTGAAATGAAATCAAGGTATCCTTACCTCTTCGACATACCAGGTACGTACCCTAATTTCGAGGGCGAAATTTCATAAGAAGGGGAGGTTGTAAGACCCCAATTTTTATAAATAAAGATGAATTTTTATAATTATTATTTTTGAATATTATGGAATAAATTTGATATAATGTTATAGTTGTGGGTAATATTTATAAATTTTGCAAAGTACGCAAGTTGTTATAAAATATTCGTTTGGTCGGGGAATATTCTTTTTGTCGGGGAATATTCGTACGACGGCACAATCATTGGTGGACCCCACAACGGAAGTATTGTCGTAGTTAAAAACGACAAAATTATCTTTCTATAAAATAACGGCGGAGGTGTTACCGTTAAAACTGTTGAACTACTCGGTAGTAAAAGTACAGTAATACGCGTTGCTGCATAGTAGCACACGGTTTTGATTATTGATGTTTACGTGAGAAGTCACTCAGCTATACTCAATTATTGCTACAGTAATTGCTGCATCATATCTCTTATATTATTGATTCAATTATTGTCACAGTATCATCTGTATAATATGTTATATTATTTAAACAATAATTGAGACGACAAGTTATAACTGATTAATAATTGTTGAAAGATTAAATATGTGTTGATTAAAAATAAAATGATTTATGGTAATTTTTATTCAATCCTTGATGTATATAAAGAGTCTATTATTAGACGATTGTGGTAAGTTTAATTATTTATGGGGGGCCATATGTCATCATCTAAGAGTCTCTTTCATAAATAGTAATTACCTTCGTAAATAGTAATTACCTTTGTAAATATTAATTACCTTTGTAAATAGTAATTACCTTTATAAATAGTAATTATCTTCGTAAATAGTAATTACCTTCGTAAATAGTAATTATCTTCGTAAATAGTAATTACCTTCGTAAATAGTAATTACCTTCGTAAATAGTAATTACTTTCGTAAATAGTAATAAATCTTCTATAAATAGAGGCCTAGGGATTCATTATTTTTCACGAATTCGTTCAAGCTATAGAGAGAGAAAGTATAGAGAGAATAAGAGAGAAAGAAGAAGAGTATTCGATTACTACACTACCGCAGTATTCAATCTCCTAATAAGGTAAGGGCTGTTATTCTTTCTTCTTGAAGAGAACTTATGTTATTCCATTCTTTGTTATTTTGTTGGAATAACCTGTAAAAGTGGCATACCCTATACATGACCTGTATACGCGGTGTACCCTATACTTGGTGAAATCCTTATGTTATTCCATTTCTTATTATTCTGTCGGAATAACCTGTATACGCGGTTTACCCTATACTTGGTGACATTCTTCTATTATTCTGTTGGAATATCCTGTCTGTGTGTTTTACACCGGACCTGGTTCCATTTCTTATTATTCTGTTGGAATATTCTATCTGTGTGTTTTACACCGGATCTGGTTCCGTCTTTATTATTATTCTGTTGGAATATCCTATCTGTGTGTTTTACACCGGATCTGGTTCCATCTTTATTATTCTGTTGGAACATCCTGTCGGTGTGAATTTCACCTGACCTGGTTCCGTTATTTATTATTCTGTTGGAATAACCTGCCTGTGCGGTCTATCGCATGCATGGTGATTTCTTTTGTTATTTCATTCTTTATTATACTCAGTTGGTTAAAACTTTAACTTCTATACTCCATGAAATTAGTAGAATATCCTTGATATTTGCGCTTCATCCAGAATCCTTTCATGAAAATATTCTTCTGATCATTCTTGAATTTTACACCACAAAACAGTATCGTGTTGACAATTTGGACGTTAATAATTCATGGATAAAATAATTCTTGAACTTGTTTTATTGAATTCTTATATCATTGTCATCATCCTCTTATTTATATTTTTGAAAGTCATCTGTGGCCTGTAGAACATGGATGGACTTGGTATGATTATGACCAGGGATTATTTGGTGTAATCATGACCGTAATATTACAAATGATGTAAAAATTAAAAATCCTCATTGGCCCGTAGTGCATTGATGGACAGTTGTTGGCATGATCATGACCATTAATGAATACACAAATATTATTGGCCGTAGTGCATGAATAATTGTGGTCGTGATACTAAAGAATATTCTTGGCCGTAGTGCAGGGGTGATTCGATGATGTGGAATATTTAATAAGCTGAGTCTCAGCTATAACAGTGATGAAAAACCTTTTAAATCATAAAAGATAGTAGATTTTATTTTCTACTCGACTCTTTTAATGGATTGCTAATTCTGCTGCAGTTAAACTTGATGTTTATTATATTTTATCAGTTTAACACTGTTGAAGGCTAATGATAATTTATTCTGCATTATCTTAGTCATAATATTTCTTACTGAGCTAGTTGAGCTCACCCTTTCTTCCACTGTTCTCTTCAGGAAATGAGAATATAGCTGGGACGAGTCGGGGAACGGAGTGATGGACCAGAGAATAGTATTAGTAGTCCTCATTATTCTGTTAAATAGTGTGACAATAATTGTATTGAGGACTCATTTTGAGTTTTTATGATCTCTAGTAGACAATTATTGTATTCAAACTCACAGTTGTATTTTGTCGTATTATACACGACAGTGATATTAGTAAGTTGTATTTGAATTCTGTACCATGTATCTGACGACTCAAGATGGGTGATGTATACCTAATTTTGGGGGCGTCACATAACCACTTGCATATTTTGTAAAATTTGCACATTTCACCCATAACCAGAGAATTATATCAAATTAATACCTTATTATTCACAATAATAATTAGAGAAAATTTAATTTTATTTATAATAAGTTGGGGTCTTACAACCTCCCCTCTATATGAAATTTTGTCCTCGAAATTGACATACGTACCTGGTGTTTCAAAAAGGTGAGGATACCTAGCTTTCATTTCTGATTCCAACTCCCAGGTCATTTATTCAATAGCATAGTTTATCCACAAAACCTTAACTTGTGGTATAACCTTGGTGCGTAGGACATGCTTTTTCCTATCCAAGATCTTAACATGTACTTCTTCGTACGTTAAATCTTCGGCTATCTCGTATGGTTCTAACGCAATAATATGTTTCGGGTCTTTCACATATTTACGAAGCATAGATATGTGAAAAACATTATGAACACCAGACATACTTGGAGGTAATGCGAGTCTATAGGCCACATTTCCTAATCGGTTAAGAATCTAAAATGGACCAACAAATCTTGGATTAAGCTTTCCTCTCTTTTCAAATCTTGTAACTCCCTTCCATGGAGCAACACGTAATAATACATGATCTCCAATATTAAACTCCACGTCCTTTCTATGAAGATCAGCATAACTCTTTTGTCGATCTTGTGAGGTTTGAATACGTTGTCGAATCATTTGGATCTTTTTTGTAGTCATGCGTACTAATTCTGGTCCCAACAACGTTGCTTCTCCCACCTCGTCCCAGCATACTGTAAAACGACACTTTCGTCCATACAACGCCTCAAATGGAGCCATGCCTATACTTGCTTGATAACTGTTGTTGTAGGATAATTCCACCAGTGGCAATTACTTATCTCAACTTCCTTTAAAATCTAGGACACAAAGTCTTAATAGATCTTCAAGGGTTAGAATAGTCCTCTCTGATTGTCCGTCCGTTAGAGGATGGTATGCCGAACTGAATTGTAAATCCGTGCCCATAGCTTTCTGCAAGCTAACCCAAAATCATGAAGTGAATCTTGGGTCACGATCCGAAACTATGGATACTGGCATGCCATGCAATCGCACAATCTCATTCACGTACATACGAGCAAGACGTTCAAGGGAATAAGTTTCACGTATTGGTAAGAAATGGGCATACTTGGTTAATCTATCAACAATAACCCAAATCGCATCTATGCCTTGAGAAACTTTGGGAAGACCCGTAACGAAATCCATAGTAATGTGTTCCCACTTCCATTTCAGAATCTCAAATGGTTGTAATGGACCCTTTGGCACTTGATGCTCCGCCTTTACACATTGATAAGTTAAACACCTCGAGATAAACTCCGTGATCTCTCTCTTCATATTGTTCCACCAAAATGTATGTCAAATATCTTGATACATTTTGGTACTCCCAGGATGGATTACAAACGGTGTGTTGTGTGCCTCCATCATGATTATATGCTTCAAGTCAGAATCGTTAGGAACACAAAGTCTGGAGTTGAATCTAAGTATTCCTTCTTCATCGATTCTTGCTTCTGGAATAGCACCTTCTTGCACTTTTTTCTTCATACGCATCAGCTCCATGTCCGTAGCTTGAGCAACTTTAACTTTATCGATTAAAGTCGATTCTAATCGTATATTCGCCATCATCATGTGGGTCCCTGGAGTCTTTAATTCTACCTCCATCCTTTGCAAGTCATACAGAATGCGCCTTTGCATTGACAATATCGCACTCGTATTCGCATATGATCTTCTACTCAATGCGTCAGCTGCTACGTTCGCTTTTCCAGGATGATATTGAATAGTGTGATCGTAATCTTTCAATAGTTCAAGCCAACGTCGTTTTCGCATGTTGAGTTCTTTTTGGGTGAAGAAATATTTGAGACTTTTATGGTCCGTATAAATCTCCACTTTCTCCCCATACAAGTAGTGTCTCCAAATTTTCAACGCGAATACGACTGCTGCTAACTCTAGATCATGAGTAGGATAATTCCTCTCATATTCTTTGAGTTGTCGTGAGGCATAGGCTATGACTTTCCCATGTTACATGAGAACGCATCCTAACCCTTTGCATGAAGCATCGCTATATATAACAAATCCATCCGTACCAGATGGTATTGCCAGGACAGGTGCCGAAATGAGTCTCCTCTTGAACTCTTAGAAACTCTTCTCGCATTCCTCGCTCCATACGAATTTTGTATCTTTCCGAGTCAGCTGGGTTAACGGAGTAGCGATTCGAGAAAATCCTTCCACGAATCTCCGATAATAACCAGCTAAGCCCAGAAAGCTACGCACTTCGGTCACCGACTTTGGTTGCTCCCAACTTTGTACTGCTTCAATCTTTGTCGGGTCAACAGATACTCCACGTTTTGACACCACGTGCCCAAGGAATGCTACTTCCTCAAGCCAGAACTCACATTTCTTCAGCTTGGCATAAAGTTTATTTTCACGAAGCCTTTCAAGTATCAGCTTCAAATGGTGCTCATGATCTTCACGGCTTTTGGAATAGATGAGGATGTCATCAATAAAGACAATAACGAACTGATCTAAATATTTCTTGAATACACGGTTCATCATATCCATGAAAGAAGCAGGAGCATTAGTCCATCCAAAATACATGACTAAGAATTCATAATGCCCGTACTGAGTTCTGAAGGCAGTCTTTGGAATATCCTCAGTTTTAATCTTCAGCTGATGATATCCAGAACGAAGATCGATCTTTGAAAAGAATTGTACTCCTTGCAACTGGTCGAACAGGTCATCAATGCGAGGTAACGGATACCTATTCTTGATGGTGACATGGTTTAATTCTCGGTAATCAATATAAAGTCGCATACTCTCGTCTTTCTTTTTTACGAATAAAATGGGAGCACCCCAAGGAGATGTACTAGGACGAATGAAACATATGTCTAATAATTCCTTTAGTTGACTTTTAACTCCTGAAGTTCAATAGGAGCCATTCGATATGGGGTTTTAGAAATGGGTTTTGTACCCAGCTCAAGGTCAATAAAGAATTCAACATCACGTTCTGGGTGTAGACCGGGAAGTTCTTCAGGAAATACATCAGAAAATTCTCTAACAACAGAAATATTATTCAAATTTGACTTGCCTTTGTTCAAATCCATAACATGGGCTAAGAAAACTTGACATCCGTTTTTCAATAAATGAATAGCTTTATGGCTTGATATGATAGTGACTGATTTTAGTAGTTTAGATATTTGAATTCATATGACAGGTTGGTTAGGAATATGAAAACTAACAACATTACGAAAACAATCAATTTTGGCATGATGAGTGGTTAACCAATCAATTCCTAAAATCACATCAAAAGCAAGTATCTTTAAAGAGATAAGATCAATAGGTAATGTGATAGTGCCAATTTGGATCATGCAAGATTTATAAACTGTGGATGTAACGAAAGTTTCACCCAACGGAGTCTCCACTTATAAATCAAAGTCTAATTTCTCCGGATTAAAGTTTAAACGTTGAGCACAAGTAGGAGAGATAAAAGAATGGGTAGAACCGGTATCTAGTAAGGTATAAACTTCGCAAGAGTTCAAGATTAGCTTACCTGTAATCACCTCGTTTAGGTTCCTCGCGTTTTGGCCTGTCACGACAAACGCTCTTCCAGGAACCGCTGATTTTAACTTATCCGGGAAAACCCTTGGAGTCACCATCCCCGTTGAACTTGGTTTTGATACAGAATAATCCCGAGCTATGTGGCCTTCCTTTCCATAGTTGTAACATACCTTGGATTGTTGTGGACAGTTTGGGCTGATATGTCCCTCTTTCCCGCATTTGTAACATTTAACAGGCGGTCGTTCTCCTCCCCTAGAATTTGTTGTTGGTGTTGGTGCTGCTGCTGATGTCTTCCCGTCATTGTTGAATCTCCTCTTTCTGAAATTTTCACTTGACTCATCTCTCCTATTATCATGGTCACGATGACCACCCGAGTGGTTACCGCCTTTGTTCGTATTTTTCCCTCCTCGTTGGTTATCACCGCTCTGATGACTACTGTCACCGGTATGACCCTGGTTGTGGTCCGTCGGTTGCACATACTCATTATCTCGCTCTAATAATTGAGTCCTTTTTACAACATCTGAATATAAAGAAAATTTATGAGATATAAGATATTGTCGAATCTCAGGCTTTAGACCTCTCAAAAATATCCTTGTCATTCGTTCCTCATTTTTGACCAAATGAGGTGCAAACCTGGATAACTCTGCAAACTTCGCCTCGTACTAGGACATCGTCATGTTGTTTTGTTCCACTCTGATAAACTCCACCTCCTTCATATAACGAATACTTTTAGGAAAATACTTGTCATTGAATAGTTTCTGAAATATTTCCCAAGACATGCTGAGTGCGGCTGGCTGGGTACGCTTCACAGACTCCCACCAGTAGTCTGCCTCATCGCGGAACATAAAGGTGGCGAATGAAACCTTCTGTTCCTCCGTGCATCCCAAGACATCGAATATCTTGGTAATTTGCTTGACCCACGTTTCCGCCATGATTGGATCTGGCTTTCCCTTAAATTTTTGGTTGTCTCAACTCTTTGAATTGCTTGGCTGTGACAAGTCGCGCATTGCTAGCATTTCCACCCTATTCTGTGCATGAGTTTCCCTCGTCTAGTTTTGCATAAAATGCAAAAAACTTCTGAACATCCATCATTCATCATTTGTTCGGTAGTGTTGTTTACAGGAGGATTATTGTCTTCTTGTTGCACGTTCTCCTGGTTTGTAACTAAAGGTTGTTCCACAGTCTCATACACTCCATTGTTAACGTTCTCATCAGCCATTCTTAAATACTGCCATAAAACAAGGGTTAATTAAATAAATTAACATATCACATAATATTCCTAAATTATGACTGACCAACAAATAAGCTTAGATAGGACACACTAACGAAGGATTTACTCATCTCTCCCCTCCTAGTTCTATTCCCCAATCTCCGCTAGAGACCATATCCCTAAGCCCTGATACCAATTGTGACGCCCCCAAAATAGGCATACAACACTCATTTTGAGTCGCCAAATACATGGTACAGAAAGCAAACTACAACTTCAATAATATAATTGTCGTGCAAAATACGACAACACATACAGTGAGTTTAAGTACAAATATTATCTTCTAGACAATATCCACACTCAAATAAGTCCTCATTATAATTATTCAAACACTATTTTACAGAAATAGTGAGAACTGTTAAAACATCTTTCTAGAACCATCACTCCGTACCCCGACTAGTTCCTGCTATGTTCTCACCTCCTGAGAAAAATGGAACAAAAAGGAAAAATGTGAGCTCAACTATCCCAGTAAAGAATATTATGACTAAGATAATATACAACAAATTATCGTTAGTCTTCAACAGGGAGAAATCTGATAAAATATAATAGACAACAAGTTTTAGATCAACAACTGCAGCGGAAACAGCAATCCATTAGAAGAGTCAAGTAGAGAATGAGTTCTACTATCTTCTAAGATTTAAAAGTCCATCATCAATATTTTATCCCTGTAACAACAATCAATATACATCTTTAATCGAATATTCATCTTTGCACTACAGGCCAAAGATATTCATTTGTATCACCAGTTGGTCATGTTCATCTCAACACCTGTTCATCTTTGCCCTACGGGCCAAAGATATTCATCAGTTAATCATTTATGTTTGCACTACAGGCCAAAGATATTTAGTAATATCATCATTTAGGACTGATGATGATGAAAAATATTTTAAAGAAAATTAATCCAGTGAGACAGAAGGACAAATAGCAGGGATTCGTATAACAGTTTATCCAAGATCAATAATACTCCATAATAACCAATTTTGAAGCAAAATTAAAGAATAAAGATCAAAACATGGATACAATCAAAGATAGTAACCATAATAGACATCTTGGACAAAAAGAAGAAAATTTTATTTTTCGGTGAATAGTGTCGTATACGTGAATAGTGATGTATACGTGAATAGTAATCCCGACACAAAAAGTTTTAAATTTGATTAAAAGTTCATACCAATATTTCGGTATAATGATATTGAAAAAATATCATTTTAAGAAGAATATAACACCCCTTACCTCAAAATATCAGTACTTCTGATCGGAATATCGGTATAAGGCTGAAGAAAACATGTACTGATGAATAGAAATTCACAAAGTATCGAAATACTCACAAAATACACTCAATAATCTAGAGAGAGAAAGAGAGAAAGCTTATGTTTTTGGTGTAATTTTCAATTCTAACTTAGCCCTCTATTTATAGGAAAATGTTAGCAGACTTGACCTGCAACCTGATGGCTTTACCTGTTACTATTCTCACCCACCACATTTGAAATAAAATTCAGCACATTTCTTCACCAACCACAAGTGGGGCCCACTCAATTCTAGAATTTTCCGCCAAAATGCTAAATTCGGATACTTCAACAATTTCTGAACCAGTCACCTCTTAAATTCATAACAAATCATATGTTCAATTTTAACGGTTCAAAATTTGTGGACATATACTCAACTTATATATGTATAACATATCCAAAAATTAAAACGATCCAACAGTCGGATTAAAAATTATAACTCACGCAATATATCTCAAAAATACTAGTTTAATTTTTAATACCTCCATTCCGACAAAAATATTGATAAAACACCTCAACATTAACTCCTTCATTTTTAACCACAATAAATATATCCAACATTTATATCCACATAAAATAAATATTTCCTTATCATATGAATCAATAATTAATTATTCACAAATAATATTACAGAATTACATTTATGACAATCAGACCGTTTCCAGGAAAGGGGGGCTTTCCAATAAGAATTTCTCCTTACTTGCGCGCAATTAGATGACCAAACCTCTCCTTGACAGAACTTTCTAGATATTGCCAATAATGTTATCTAATAATATTATTCAAATAATATGAATTATTGATTTGATAATGGGAAATACTGTGCAGTGACAATTATTGAAATAACAATAATTTAAAATATCAACGCAGCAATTATTGAATCAATAAAATAAAATATTGAACAGTAACTACTGTAACAATTATTGAGTAGTACCTTCTTACGTAAGGATCAATAATTCATCAATACTGTGCATCCGCGCGTATTACTGTATTTTAACCACCGGGTATTCCAACAGTGTTAACGGTAATAACTACGCCGTTATTTATAAAAACTCAAACTTGTCATTTTCTTCATCCGACAATTATTCTGTTATGGGGCCCACAAATGACTGCACCGTCATACAAATATTCTCCGACAACAAGAATATTCCACGACCAAATGAATATTCCCCGACAAAAATGATTATTTTATAACCACTTGCATATTTTGCAAAATTTGCATATTTCACCCATAACCAGAGAATTATATCAAATTAATACCTTTTTATTCACAATAATAATTAGAGAAAATTTGATTTTATTTATAATAAGTTGGGGTCTTACATATGTTATATTATTAAATTAATAATTAAGACGACAAATTATAAATGATTAATAATTGTTGAAAGATTAAATATGTGTTGATTAAAAATAAAATGATTTGTGGTAATATTTATTCAATACTTGATGTATATAAAGAGTCTATTATGATACGTTTGTGGTAAGTTTGGTTATTTTATGGGGGGCCATATGTCATCATCTAAGAGTCTCTTCGTCAATAGTAATTACCTTCGTCAATAGTAATTACCTTTATCAGGCGTCAAACCAATTGTCGTTTCACATTACAGGCGTCAAACCACTTGGTGTTTCACATTACAAGCGTCAAACCACTTTTCTTTTCACATCACCAGTCGTTAAGCCACTTGTTTTTTCACATTTCAAGTTCTAAGCTAGAAATCTTCTATAAATAGAGGCCTAGTGCTTCATTATTTTTCACGAATTCATTCAAGCTATAGAGAGAGAAAGTATAGAGAGAATAAGAGAGAAAGAAGAAGAGTATTCTGTTACTACACTACTGCAGTATTCAATCTCCTACTAATGTAAGGGGTGTTATTCTTTCTTATTCATGAAGAGAACTGTTGTTATTCCATTGCTTATTATTCTGTTGGAATAACCTGTATACGCGGTTTACCCTATACTTGGTGACATTCTTCTATTATTCTGTTGGAACATCCTCTCTGTGTGTTTTACACCGGACCTGGTTCCGTCTTTATTATTATTCTGTTGGAACATCCTGTCTGTGTGTTTTACACTGGACCTGGTTCCGTCTTTATTATTCTGTTGGAATATCATGTCGGTGCAAATTTTGCCTGACCTGGTTCCATTATTATTATTCTGTTGGAATAACCTGTCTATGTGAAGTACCGCATACATGGTGATTTTTTTTGTTATTCCAGATGGGTAAATTAATTTAGTACAATTTGGGCCTTTAAAATTAATTGAGTTTAATTTAATTAAATATGAGTATTAATAAATTCAATTATAATTAGGAGAATTAATAAGATTTATTAATAAATAAATAACTAAACCTAATCTTATTTTTTTTCTTATACAACCTTAGAAAGAGAAAAGGAGAAAGCCGCCTCTAATTATATTGTGAGGAAAGTTTTGTACGAAATAATCAGAAAAGGATCATTAGGTTGGTTTTTTTTGGTGTGTTTCTCCATATCAAGGATTTTTATGTTTCAAACTTCTTTTAATTTCATGATTTAGAATTAGAAAAAAAAGCATACATGATTGATTTGACTTTTGTGTGTGTGTGTGTGTGTGTATATATATATATATATATATATATATATATATATATATATATATATACTCCAATGTCCTCCATTCCAAAAATAATCTAAATAACTATATATATATATATTGAATATGCTAAATAACTAAATTTCGGAACATGATTTTGGTTCAAGTTGCAAAGCAATGATTCATGTAAATTATATTTATATATATATATATATATATATATATATATATATATAATTATATGATTGATTTGTTAATATAAAAAGATATATAGTTGATTTTAGGCTTGCAAGCAGGCGGTGATTTCGTGAATTTTTATTTATTTTATTTTATTTTATTTTCAATAATTATTTGGCCATAAAATTTATAAACGGAATTAGCGAATAAAATTGAAAGTTATGTATATTAATTTAAACTCGTTAATCTTGTTGATAAAATTATAAAATTTATTTGATAATAAATTTAACAGTATTATGTTGTTAGTGGGTAAATTTGTAATAAGTAATTTAACTTATAGATATTTATTAATTTTTGTTAATTTGTGTAATTAGTTCGAACAAAGGGGATTTAAAGAGTTATACTTGGAATATAAATTTTGGAGTATTAATAATTGATATAAAACGATGATTAAAGGCATATTAAATAGATTATGAATTATTTTAGAATTATTAGTTTGGATTATTTTTAATTTGAGGTGAATATGTTTAGGTGATGAATAACGTTTCGTATTTGATATTGTTGGCATTTGAGGGTAAGATTTTGTGGAGTGTGCTATAAATGGTTTGGAAGTATCAGGTACGGAGTCCGTACTCTTTCAGCGATACCTTTGTTAAATTTGATTTATTCGTTTGTTTTCTTATTTCGAATTCTATTATGATTTCACATAATTGTTTCTTGTGAAATAAATATATTAGTTTCATTTTAGAGTTGATACGTATGACTCGTATTTGTACTCTTTGAATTAGCTTATCATGTTTAGTATTATTTATTTTGATAATTGTAGAGCGGTACATGTTGCTACCTTCCTTTTGAAACCTTGTGACTATAATTTGATTCGATTCAACATGTACATATAGAACCCTTTTGTTGGTATTATGTCGCATGTGTTGTGACATGATATTTTTGTTAGAATATACCGTAGAGTATACTTGAGTTATAACTACCCGTGGGGGTACCACAAGCACGTCATCTTGGCACGAGAGACGTGACACTTTCCGTGGCGGTGTGATTAGTCCACGGCGTCTCCATTTTGGGCTCCGGAGGAAGTGGGCCATTTGGTGTTTTGTTGTGGGAGGCGTATGGGTTAACCCTAGTTTTCTGTTCTGTGGATTTGTGATGTTGTGCCAAACACACCTAGCCGATTTACAAACATTTGGATTCGCGGTCCAATGTGTGATTTGCCTGTGTGGCATTATTTTGGTTGCCTGTGTGGCATCATTTGACTTTCCTGTGTGGCATTATTTTGACTTGCCTGTGTGGCAATGTGTATTTCTGAGCTCATTCGGTATAAAATAACTCCAGCCATTTGTTTCAGCCTATTATTTTATTGGATTAGTTTTGTTGGTTTCTGTTCAGTTCAAGTCATTGAGTTAGTTACTTCAGTTCGTTATTTCTTTATTCTTTTATTGGTTTCATCAATTACGTTGATTCAGATATATTCATTACGTTGATTCAGATATATTCCATTCAGATCTTTGGATATTATATTTTCGTTCGTATTTGCACTTGAGGCTTTGTTCAGTATTTTGTGTCAGTTATTTTCGTATATCAGTTGTATATCTTTTGTATATCTGTATCTGTACTGGGCAATTGGCTCATGCTGTGTTTTTCTTCCGACAGATTTGCAGGGGTGATTCAGGGCTAGTGTGATGAGAGAGTTGTCTTTGACCATCTAGGTTGTTTTAATTTATTTATTTTTTGATTATTTTGATTCTAGTTGGAGAATTATATTTAGTACTTCATTGATGGATATCATTATTAATATTTTGAAGTTATTAGTGCTCTGTTTATTTATTTTGAGGTTTGTTGTGCTTTGCACGTGACCTCCCTTTCCTTTTCGGGAAGGGGGTGTTATATGTAGTGCATAGATGGACTTGGTATAATTATGACCAGGGATTATTCGGTGTAATCATGACCGTAATGTTACAAATGGTGTGATAAAAGTTATCATTGGCCCGTAGTGCATTGATGGACAGTTGTTGGCATGATCATGACCATTAGTGAATACACGAATGTCCTTGGCTGTAGTGCATGGATAATTTGTGGTCGTGATACTAAAGAATATCCTTGGCCGTAGTGAAGGGGTGATTCGATGATGTGGATTATTTATTAAGTTGAGTCCCAACGATAAAAATCATGAAAAACCTTTTAAATCATAGAAGATAGTAGATTTTATTCTCTATTTGACTCTTTTAATGGATTGCTTGTTCCGCTGCAGTTAAACTTGATGTTGTTATATTTTATCAATTTAACACTGTTGAAGGCTAACGATAATTTATTCTGCATTATCTTAGTCATAATATTTCTTACTGGGCTAGTTGAGCTCACCCTTTCTTTCACTGTTCTCTTCAGGAAATGAGAACATAGCAGTGACTAGTCGGAGAACGCAGTGACGATCCAGAGGATAGCATTAGTAGTCCTCACTATTCTGTGAAATAGTGTGTTAATAATTGTAATGAGGACTCCTTTTGAGTTTGTATAATCTCTAGTAGACAATAATTGTATTCAAACTCACAGTTATGTTTTATCGTATTGTACACGACAGTTGTATTAGTAAGTTGTATTTGAATTTTGTACCATGTATCTGACGATCCAAGATGGGTGATGTATACCTAATTTGGGGGCGTCACAAAGAATATTTGTATATTCATTAATGGTCATGATCATGCCAATGCACTACGGGCCAATGAGGACTTTTTCCACATCATTTGTAACATTACGATCATGATTACACCGAATAATCCCTGGTCATAATCATACCAAGTCCATCTATGTATTACAGGCCACAAATGACTTTCAAAAAATATAAACATGAGGATGATGACAATGATATAAGAATTCAATAAAATAAGTTCAAGAATTAATTTATTCAGGAACTAATAATGTCCAAATTGTCAACATGATACTGCTTTGTAGAGTAAAATTCAAGAATGCTCAGAAGAATATTTTCATGAAAAGATACTGGATGAAGCGCAAATATCAAGGATATTTCACTAATTTCATGGAGTATAAAAGTCAAAACTTTAACCAACTGAGTATAATAAAGAATGGAATAACAAAAGAAATCACCATGCATGCGGTACTTCGCATAGACAGGTTATTCCAACAGAATACTAAATAACGGAACCAGGTCAGGCGAAATTCGCACCGACAGGATGTTCCAACAGAATAATAAAGAATGAAATTACTACTTGAATTATAGTATTGAATTGAATAAGAATCATTGGGAAGGGAAGAAATCTTTAAATAGGAGAAAACTTTAAATAAGGGTAAAGTAGGGGAAAAATAGTTAATGTGTATTGATAAACTCAAAACTATAATTTTTTTGGAACAAAAATTACTTTCTAAAACGACAATCTTTTAGGAACGGAAGGGAGTATCATATTTATCTCTTACTTTTTTCATCTGTAATATTTTCTCATGAGAGATAATTTAAAAAAAATTGTAATTAATTCTCCTAATTTTTTTAAAATGTCATATAATTTAGGACACATAAAATAACCTAAAACAAAATATATTGTAATTTCTCTCTCTCTTTATCTCACTCCCAATCTCCCAATCGCTCTCGCTCCCTCCATTTCCTCCTCTTTTCCCCTCCTCTCTCTCAAGTTATGATTCTTACGCATATTAATATATGAGATTAGATAAAATTATAAAACCTATTTATTGTATTAATTAAATTATAAAAATATTACTAATTGAATTTATCAACGTAAATAATATATATCATTTTACATTAACAATTGTGTGAAAGTTTTAGCGACATTATATATCAAAATAATCTTTTGCCAGCACTTACTCCTACATAATGTGGTTATTGTACTTGTGAATAGTAGTTCTTATGTGTGCGTAGTGTGTGTGTGTGTATATATATATATATATATATATATATATATATATATATATATATATATCTAATAAAATACAAATAATTTTGAATTTCCCGCTCACTCAATAAATTATCTGGGCCGTCCAAAGTTTGAGATAAATCTCACCGTTCATACATCTATCTAATAAAATACATCTATCTATCTAATAATCTAATAATAATTTAATAAAATACAAATGACTTTAAATTTTCCGCTCACTCAATAAATTATTTTGGTCGTTCAAAGTTTAAGATAAATTATATTGTCCATACAGTGCCGGAGGTACGGGACCCAGCTAGTATATATATATGGGAGGTGACACACAATTATAATTTATAAGTACTCATCATGTTGATTAATACTTAGAGTTAATATTTAAACATAAAAGCTTTTTGCGACTCTCCTAGATCACATCAATGGCTATTAAAAATAAGGGAAATTAGTTAGTTATATGGACAAAAATATAAATTAATATGTAGAAATAATATAATGATCCCTCCTTTCCAAATGATACTTTTGAAAAGTCAACTTCAAACATTTTTAAACTCAAAATTGAGATAAATTATTTAATTTATATCAATACAATTATGAATATTATAAACTACTTAAAAAGTATTATTAGCTATATTATTATCAATATATTATCATGAATAATTATTTAATTTCATCTTCATCCTTGATTAAAGAATCAAAAATTCTATGTGGACATGAAAATTAGACATGAGTGTATTTGAATTTTACTTATTTGTATTTTGACCCCCAATGATGGATAAAATACAAATAGATAAAATTTAAATATACTCATGTCTAATTTTCATGTCCACTCAAAAAATTTAATTAGACATAAATATAAATAAAACAATTAAGGTAAAGAAGAAGATTAGACATAAAATTAAAATAATAAAATTCCTTTTATTAAGATGTTCCAATGTAATTTAATCTACTGCTAATATATACTAATAAATAGAATTAATACATAATTCATATACCTCCCTAATCACTTTAGATCATATTTGTATGCAAGGATTATAATTCCGCAAAACTATTAATCCTAAGATTAAATAGTCCTAGTCACATGATTGTTTTTTATGAAATTATTCATAGGATAACTTAAATAATCTCATGTTATGTTTATTTTTTCCCGGATTAATTAAATAATTGAATTAAAAAATATCGTTTAGACTATTATACCCTTACCAATAATAACATATTTTAAACTTATTTATACATTAAAAAATGATGAATAATTAATCAAATCTTTTTAAATAATTGATTATATTATTCAATGATCACTGAAAAAACCAACCACAATCCCCTACTCCCCACCCCCACCCCCAACCCACCCAACCCAACCCAACCCAACCCAACCCAACCCAACCCAACCCAAACCCAAACCCAAAAAAAAAAATTTACTGATTATGTAAAACCCATCCCACCCCCTCCCCTCCCCTCCCCTCCCCTCCCCTCCCCCACCCCCACCCCCACCCCCAACCCCCACCCCCACCCCTAACCCCCACGCCACCCCACCCCGCCTTACACCCCCCATGCCCCCTACCCCTACTTCCCCACTTCTACCCTCACTCCCATCCCACTCTAAAAAAATAATATTTACTGATTATGTATATATCCTCCACCCAAACCCCAACCCCAACCACAACCACAAAAAAAAAATATTTACTGATTATATACAACCCCCACCCCTATCCATATCCCCAACCCCTCCCCACCCCACCCCCACCCCACCCCCACCCCCACCCACACCCTAACCCCCTACTCCACCCCTACGCCTACCCCCCTAGTAGAATAAACTTGAACTATTTTCTGGATCAAACTCTTTATCTCCATCTTCCAAGTTGCACAACTCGGTCCAAACAAAAATTAATTAGGAAACTTCTAGAACTCCATTTTTCAACTCAGCTCATTTATTTATTTAAATTCTTACAAAACAAAATAAAACTAATTAATTAAATTAATAATAATAATATTAAAATGAACAAAATTAGGAAACTTAGATGTATGTATGAATTATAAAACTATCACTAGACCTGACAAAATATGATTATGGGTTAGTTTTGGTTTTCAAAATATGGTTATAGTTCTATTTAAGAACTAAAATCATATTAACCATTTTTAATATGAGTTATGTGGGTTGGAACCATATATATTAACTATTTTAAGATGTTTTGACTTTTAAACAAAATTTTTAAAAAATGAAATTAATATATATATATACATAATCACATAATCGTTACTTTTAGTAGGTAGGCAAGAGAGTGGGTGGGTGGGTGGGTGGTATATACATAATCGCTTAATATTATTTTTTTTGGGAGGAAGTGGTGGGGGCTGGGGGTGGGGTGGAGTGGGTGGGGGTAGGGTGGGGTGGGTGGTGTATACAAATTATTTTTAATATGGGTTATGTGAGTAAATCATTACTTTTAGTAGGGAGGGGTGGTGGTGGGGTGGGGTGGGGTGGGGTGGGGTGATTGACATTTTTGAATATGTAAATATGGATGGAAAGAACTTTTGATTTGGATTTGAAATAAAATATGGGTCAAAAAATGGTTAACCGGGTTGGAACTATATTTCTTTTTAAAAATATGGTTCCAAACTTTAACCAACCCAAATAAATAAAGGGATAAATCAACTTTTGGCACGAATTACAATTTGGTACCCGAAGTGAAAAAAGTTATAAACTGGTGATTGTACTCGAAAAATGTTACACTAAGTTAAATATTAGGGACACAACTTATAATTTGGTACCCGAAGTGAAAAAAGTTACAAATTGGTGATTGTACTCAAAAAATTTTGTGACATGGTGCTTGTACTTTCCAGTTTTTAAATAATCGTTAAAATTGATCCAACGGGAGAGACAAACATACAGAGAGAGAAGCGAAGTCGACGCGAAGAAGGTCCTCGATGTTTTGTTCCATCTTTTCTTACCTCCCACATTCGCAACATTGCTCCACAGTGGCACCGACTTGGGAACTCTGGTGTAATCCATTTATTTTTGTTGCATGAACTACAATCTTCTTCCCTGATTTCATTTACGGTTCCACTCCAAGACGAGCTCATCCTTTCAATTAAACACTGAAAACCCTTTAATAAATATATGGAAACTAGTAATCA
This sequence comes from Panax japonicus, assembly GCA_020205505.1. NCBI lineage: Eukaryota > Viridiplantae > Streptophyta > Magnoliopsida > Apiales > Araliaceae > Panax > Panax japonicus. Next base: position 25,420,023 of record CM035094.1, read on the forward strand.
ATGGAGAATCGAGACGAGAAGAATGAGAGAAGAAGGACAGAAGAAGAGAACCCTAATTTTCAAACAAAATAAAGATGAAATCCTACTGTTTAACGGAGTATAATATTTTTCGAGTACAATCACCAATTTGTAACTTTTTTCACTTTGGGTACCAAATTGTAAATCGTGTCCCTAATGTTTAACGGAGTGTAACATTTTTCGAGTACAATCACCAGTTTGTAACTTTTTTCACTTTGGGTACCAAATTGTAGGTCGTATTCCAGTACAGATACCAAAAGTTGATTTATCCCAATAAATAAAAATAGTTAACCAACCCATTTGATTCCAGTTAATATGGATTAACCCAACAGTTAACCAACTATATTGCCAGTCACTATCCATCTTTAGTAATCATACTTTTGTAATCCATTATTGATACCTATTGCAAAATGCTACCAAAGACATCAGGTAATAATACTTGCGTTATAAAAATGAAAAACACTAGGCTGCAAGCCCAACTCAAGACTAATTAAATACATACAAATTACAACTGAGTTTTAGATCTAGTATCAGACTATTTATGCATCTCAACAACATTATTACATTACATATATGGATACATACAAAAAGACACAAAATTGTTCTTTTTTAAAGATGCTTCAAATTTGATGGAAGTGTCACTGGAAGCTACTTGAGCCCCAACAGATTAGGTGCAGAACATTCTCAACCTTCTCGCTTCCCTTCTTTTGCGCTTCTAATCATCCACCATATAATTACTAGTACTATTAACATTCTTCACCGGCTCTCCGGCATCAAAGACCCATCTAACATTGCTGGAATTTCCAGATTCCGACCTAGATCTCACCGGAGAAGGCTTGTGTAACACCCCCTTCCCGAAAAGGAAAGGGAGGTCATATGCAAAGTACAACGAACCACAAAATAAATAAATAGAGCACTAACAACCTCAAGATATTAATAGTGGTGATCCATTAATAAAGTACTAAATACAATTCTCAAAACATTGTCAAAATAATCAAAACTTAAATTCGAATCAACCTAGATAGTCAAAGGCAACTCTCTCATCACACTAGCCCTGAATCACTCCTGCAAACCTGTCGGAAGAAAAACACATCATGAGCCAATTGCCCAGTACGGATACAGATAATACAAAGATGTATAACTTAAATATGAAAACAACTGAAGCAATATACTTAACAAAGCCTCAAACTTAAAGACCGACGAAAATATGATATTCAAAGTCTGAATAGAATATATCCAAATCAACAGAATTAACGAAACCAATGGAAGAGTAAAGAAATAACGAATTGAAGTAACTAACTCAATGAATTGAACTAAATAGAAACAAACAAAACTAATACAATGAAATAATAGGCTAAATCAAATGGTTGAGTGTTATTTCATACCGAATGAGCTCAGAAATATACATTGCCACACATGCAAGTCAAAACAATGTCACACAGACACATCAAAACAATGTCACACAGACAAGCCAAAATAATGCCCACAATGGCAATCAAAATAATGTCACACATGCAAATCATACAATGGATCGTGAATCCAAATGTATGCAAATCGAATAGGTGTGTTTAGCACAACACCACAAATTCGCAGAACAGAAAACTAGGGTTAACCCATACGCCCTCCCACAACAAAACACCAAATGACCCACTTCCTCCGGAGCCCAAACGGAGACGCCGTGAACTAATCACACCGCCACGGAAAGTGTTAAGCCTCTCGTGCAAATACGACATGCCTGTGGTACCCCACACAGGTGGATATAGCTCAGGTATACCCTACGGTTAAAATTTAAAACCTAGATTGGAAAAATATAAATGTGTAGAAAAATGATTAAATATTTTAATCTACGTGTTAAGAAGAACGGATATGGTTTAATGTGTAAGAATGTAAAGAAAATTTTTTGGTGCAAAAGGCTCTAAGGAGGTTAGTAGATAGTCATTGAAGCAAGATATTTTTAGTGGCTCGATAGACTATTAAAGGTATAAATTATTATTGTTGAACGAGAATAAAGGAAGTTAAACTCAAATGATGAAACGTTAGAGATTACGAAATGAGAAATGAAGTAATGAGAAGATTTCAATAGATGAAGCATTATGACTAGAAGGAAGAATACAATGATATAAAGTTTTGAAGAATTATGATTAGTCATATATATGTTAATGATAGACCTTTTCACGGACGAAAAGGGAGGGAATGAAATAATGGTATATAATATAAGATGGATAAATTGAGTAATTTAATGAGTGAAATTTAAAATTTTCGTGAGATGAGAATTCAAAACCTTTTTGACAGCGAAAGTTATAATCTTTTGAAGTGTAGAAATATTTGAGGGAGACAACGTGAATCTTTTGAAGGAGAAACTTTTTGAGATAGAATGATAAAAACTTTTGAGGGAGAGAAAGTGAGTAATTTAGAGATTCAAATTTAAAATTTTTGAGAAATGAGAAGTAAAAGCATTAAAGGCAGTGAAAGTTAAAATCTTTTGAAGAGAGTTAGTAAATTGAGACCGAAATTTAAAAATATGGAGAAATGAGAAGTAAAAGCAAAAACTTTTGAGAGTAAATAATTTAGGGACTAAAATCTAAAAATTTGGAGAGTTTAAGAAGTTAAACTTTTTTAGGAGAAAATTTTAAAATCATTGGAGGGGGGAGAGATTTAATAAAGTTTTCAACGATAAAGTGAATAATTTTAGAGAGGCATTTAAATACTTGGAGATAGGAATACAAACTTAGAGACAGAATGTTCAAAAGCTTTTAAGACTGTGAATAATTACGGGTCGGAAATTTGATAGATATGTAAAAACAAGAGAGAGAATGTATATAGTTTTGAAAACAGGAAGTATGGAGAGTACAAATCTTTTGAGAAAGGCAGAGTTAAAAGCAAGTAAATCCACTAGGTTAACCCCATTTTGTACATTGCATACTATTCTTCAAAACATTACACTTTGCATCCCACAATTTTAGCAAACCGGCACATGCCGGCCCAAAATCCGTCACTAAAAGTGATGGGATTAGTGTTTAAAAGTAATGGATTTTACACTTTTTGTGACCGATTTTTGGTCGAAGGTGTATGTGCCGAATTGCTAAAAATACGGAATGCAAAGTGCAAGAGAGAATGTTTTTAATTTAGAGAAACAGATAGTATACACTTCTGATGGAGTGAAAACTGTTTGAGAAAAAGAAACTTTCAAGCAAGTGAGTGAAATTGTAATATTTAAAAAGTAAAAACTTTTTTAAGAGTAAATGTTATAAAAAAAATAAGGAGTGAATACTTTAGAGCCAAAAATTTAAAATTTTAAACAAAAAAGAAGTAAACTCTTTTGAGGGAGAGAAAATTACAACCTTTTTGAGATAGAAAGTTGTATACTTATGAGGGAGAGAAATCGAGTAATTTAGAGACTGAAATTTAAAATTTTGAGAGATAAGAAGTAAAAGCTTTTGAGGGAGATAAAGTTAAAATCTTTTGAAGAGAAAGTTAGTAACTTAGAGTCCCAAATTTATAAATTTGGAGAAATGAGAAGTAAAAACTTTTGAGAGAGAGTATATTAAAAACTAAAGAGAAAGAGAATGTTAAAATCTTTTGAGGAAGAAAAAGTAAAAAACCTTTTGAGAGAGTAAATAATTTAGGCACTGAAATTTAAAATCATGGAGTTTAAGAAGTAAAAACTTTTTTAGGAGAAATTTTTAAAATCATTCGAGGGAGAGAAATTAACAAACTTTTCAGCGAGAAAGTGAATAATTTTAGAGATCAACATTTAAATACTTGGAGACAATTAAAACTTTGAGACAAAGAATGTTGGAAAAGTTTTGATAGACAGAATGTTCAAAAGCTTTTGAGGCGGTGAATAATTACAGGTCGAAAATTTAAAATTTTGGATAGATAAGTAAAAACGAGAGATAATGATATAAATTTAAAAAGTAGGAAGTACACACTTTTGATGGAGAGAAAGAAAACCTTACGAGAAAAACAGAGTTAAATGCAAGTGCATCTCCCAAGTTTACCGCATTCTGCAAATTGCATCTTATACTTCCAAACAAGACACTATGCATCCCATACTTTTAGCAAACCGTCACATAAAACACTCCAACCCAAAATCATTCACTAAAGCATTTAAAAGTGACGCATTTTGCACTTTTAGTGACAAATTTTTGGCCGGAGGGTGTTATATGTGCCGATTCACTAAAACTACGGGATGCAACGTGTTAAGCTTTGAAGTATGGGATGCAATGTGCAAAATAAGGTAAAATTGGGGAATCAAAATGCATTTAACTCAAAAACAAACTTTCATACAAAAGGGAGTGACATCATGATATTTAACTGGTAAAAACATTTTTAGGAGTAAAAGTAAAAATATTTTGAAGGAGAGTGAATAAATAAGAGCAAGAAATTCAAAATTTTGGAGTTAAGAAGTAAAAACCTTTAAGGGAAAGATGACAAATAATTTAGAGACTATAAAATTTAAAATTTTGGGGAGCTAAGAAGTAAAATCTTTTTTAAAATTAAAAATTAAAATATTTTGAGAGAGCGAGCAATTTAGAGACTGATATTAACGAGTTTCGACGTATTTGAACTAAAAACTTTTGAGACAAAATGTTCAAATTTTTCGAGGGAGAGAAAATTAAAAACATTTGAGCTAGAGAAAGTAAGTAATTTAAAGACCAAAATTTAAAATTTTGGAGAGATGACAAGTTAAAACTTTTGAGAAAGAATATAAATAACTTGGGAACAAAAATCTAAAATTTTGGAGAGTTATGAAGTAAACTTTCGAGGGTGAGAGATTTAAAGTGAATACTTTTAGAGGCTGAGATTTAAATATTTGGAGAGAAAAGTAAAGATTTTTTAAGAGAGAATGGTCAAAAAGTTTGAAGAATGGAATTTTCAAAAACTTTTGAGACGGTGAATAATTTAAGGTCAAAAATTTAAAATTTTGGATAAGTAAAAACTAGAGAGAATGTTTATAATTTTGAGAAATAGGAAGTATACACTTCTGATGGAGAGAGTGAAAACCATTTTAGAAAAGAATTTTTCAAGAAAGTGAAATTGTGAAATTGTGATTTTGAGATGGAATGTTGAACACTTTTGAGGGAGAGAAAGCGAGTAATTTAAAGACAGAAATTTAAAAATCTTGAGAGACGAAAAGTAAAAGGTTTTGAGAGAGAGAGAATGTTAAAAACTTTTGAAGGAAGAGAAAATTAAAATCTAAAAATTTCGAGAGTTTAAGTAAAAACTTTTTTAGGAGAAAATTTTAAAATCATTTGAGAGAAATTTAACAAACTTTTGAGTGAGAATTTAATATCCCGGATAATTATGAGGCTAGTATATATGATCTTAAATGATTAAGGTGATTGTAGAGTACATTGATCCTTAGATAAGGAAGTTGGGGGATAGCCATTGAAATAAGAATGAGGTATGGAGTGTAATCGAATACGATTAAAGGTTAAGATTTAAAACCTAGATTGGGATTGGGAGAAGAGAAATGATTAAATATTTTAATGTAATCTACGTGTTAAGAAGAACAAATATGTTTTAATGTGTAAATGTAAAGAAAAACTTTTGGTGCGAAAGTCTCTAAGGAGGTTATCAAGAGGTTAGTAGATAGTCATTAAAGCAAGGTATTTTAGTGGCTCGATAGACCATTAATTTATATTAAGGTACAAATTATTATTGTTGAACGATAATAAAGTAAGTTAAACGCAAATAATAGAAACGTTAGATATTACGAAATGAGAAATGAAGAAGTATATGAGAAGAAACGCTAATCATAGACCTTTTCATGGACAAAAAGGGAGGGAAGGAAATAATGGTATATAATATAAGTTGTGAGAGGCAGAGATTGTAATACTCGAGAAAATTAAGTTACCTTGTAATTAGGTTTATGAATAATTATATAATTAAATTAAATTTTTATGGATATTATTCGTGTAAATGTGGTGAATAAATAAATAGGCTTAAATATGAATTAGTACCCTAAACTATAGGGCATATTCCACTTCGGTGATCCACCTTTCAATTTTGTCAATTAGATTATTAAACTATCAATTTTTTCCAATTACACAAATTGAACACGCCACGTCAGCAATTACTGACGTGGCCTTTGAAATGGGGCCATCTGCATCTGATGTGTCTTAAAAATATAATTTTTTTACTATTTTGTTAAATTAAAATATTAAAGTAGGGGTAAATTTGACAAATTATATTTTATTCTCAATTAAAACAAAACAAAACAAAAATAACCCAAATCTCCTTCTTTCCATCAGATCTACGTTGATGTTCATCAGATCTGTCTCACAATTTCTTCACAAATCTCCCGCATCTCCTTCTTTCCATCAGATCTATCTCACAAATTCTTCACAAAAGCTATTTTCTCTCTCTTCAACCTTAACTCACACTCGGTACAAGTCTTCTCTCTCTCTCTCTATTTGGGTATTTCCCCTAAAACCCCACACTCCACAGACACACAGGCCGGAGGGGAGAGAGAGGAAGGAGTCGTTGGTGGCTTGTGGCAGCGGAGGCGGTGGTTATGATGAGAAGGATGTGGAGGAGCACGATGGTAGCAGTGGTGGTAGTGATCGATTTTCCGATGGCGGCTTTGAGATTTGAGAGTGATTTGGTTGTCGGCGGCGGCTTTGTGATTTTCCGATGGCGGCTTTGTGATTTGAGATATGATGGCGGCTTTGTGGTTTTTCGATGGCGGCTTTGTGATTTTCTTGTGTTGTTATTGATTTGGTCTTGTGTTATTGATTTGGTTTTGCTGTTTGTTTGTGTTGCGAAATCTTGTGATTTGGTTTTGGCTTTGATTCAGTATATTTGCTTGATTTAGTTTTGATCAATGATGTTATTGTTTGTGAAGAAAATTTTGATTATCAGAAATTTTTTACTTTGATTGAGCTAGGGTTTCTGAGATGGATTCAGATAAGGGTAAACTTTTCATTGGATCGATGATGTTATTGTTATTGCTGTTGATCTTGCTAAAGACTTGTTGATGTTTTTGACAGTTTGTTGGGAGGAGTGAGATTGAAGATTTTGAAAAATGGCAGAAACACTTCGAGTAGCAGCCGGAAATGGAGGCAAAGACGCCGGAGATGGAGCACAGACGCCGGAGATGGAGGAAGAAATAAAAAAGCAATATGATATTTAATAGTGCTTTGACTTTTTTACCCTTAGACATTTAATAAATGTAAAATTCATTTGAAATAATAATTTTTAATTACACGTGTACATTGATTAGCCTAGTCAGTGGAGCCACGTCAGTAATTGCTGATGTGGCGTGTTCAATTTGTGTAATTGAAAAAAATTGATAGTTTAATAATCTAATTGACAAAATTGAAAGGTGGATCACCGAAGTGGAATATGCCCTATAGTTTAAGGTACTAATTCATATTTAAGCCAAATAAATATGGACTAAAAGACAATTTGCACCCCAAACTTTAGACCATTGTTGACATTTGCACCCCAAACCGAAAAGTGTCTAAGTACACCCCAAACTTCATTATATTTAACAAAACGCACAATTTCTTCACTTAACCGGTCAAAAGTGACCGGCTAAGGCTGTAACACAAGTTTGGGGTGCAAATTGTCTTTTAGTATTAAAATTGGCAAAAATAATTAATTTTAAATAAAATAAAATAATTTTAAAATAATTAATTTAAATAAAATAATTAATTTTTAAAATAAAAATAAAATACTTAAAATAATAAAACATATTTTTTTTGTAAAAATTTCTTTTTTTACAAAAAAAATTAAAAGAATCATTGTTTTTACAAAAATTGTAAAATAAATTTACGTTTACAAAATTGTAAAATACAATTTTTTATAAAAAAAAAATATGTTTTTACAAGTATTGTAAAATAAAATTGTGTTTTACAAAATTGTAAAATACAATTTTTTTTTTACAAAATTATGTTTAGAACAGAATTTTTTAAAAACTTGTAAAAGCAGATTTTTTTTCAATTTTTTTGTAAAAATAGAATTTTTTTTTTGTAAAAATAGAAATTAAAAAAAGAATTTTTTAATTTTTTTTGTTTAAAACAGAATTTAAATTGTCTTTTAGTCTATTTTTTAAAAACATAATTGTAAAACATAATTTTTCAAAAAAAAATTTAAAAATAATTATGTTTTTACAAAAATTGTAAAATAAAATTGTGTTTTACAAAATTGTAAAATTGTGTTTACATAATTGTAAAATACAATTTTTTTTTAAAAAAAATATGTTTTTACAAAAATTGTAATACAAAATTGTAAAATAATTTTTTTCTACAAAATTGTGTTTAAAAAAAGAAATTTTTAAAAACTTAAAAAAAAGTCTGTTTTTAAAAACAAAAACAGAATTTAAATTCTGTTTTTAAATTTTATTTTTACAAAAAAAATGTTTAAAAAAATTCTATTTTTACAAAAAATATGAAAAAAAAAATCTGCTTTTACAAGGTTTTAAAAAATTCTGTTTTTAACACAATTTTGTAAAAAAATTGTATTTTACAATGTTGTAAAACACAATTTTTGTAAAAACAGATTTTTATTAATGTATTTTAAAATTTTGTAAACACAAATTTATTTTACAATTTTTGTAAAAACAAAGATTTTTTTTTATTTTTTTTTGTAAAAAAGAATTTTTTACAAAAAAAATCTGTTTTATTATTTTAATTATTTTATTTTAAAATTAATTATTTTATTTTTATTTTAAAAAGTAATTATTTTATTTAAATTAATTAATTTAAAATTATTTTATTTATTTAAAATTAATTATTTTTGCCAATTTTTAAGATTAAAAGACAATTTGCACCCCAAACTTGTGTAACAGCCTTAGCCGGTCACTTTTGACCGGTTAAGTGAAGAAAGTGTGTGTTTTGTTACGTATAATGAAGTTTGGGGTGTATTTAGACACCTTTTTCGATTTGGGATGCAAATTGTGTAGTAGTCATAAATGTGTATTATATATTTATTATTGATTAAGTGATGGTGAAATGTAAATTAATAGTCGGTAAAGGCTAATTAATTCAATTAGTTTGAACTAACTAAGGAAAAGTAAATAATTGTATAAAACATGAGAAGTCAACTTTCAAAATAGAATTTTGATAAACGGACTGCTCGGTTGAGTTCGGAACGTCAAATTTAGTAAGAAAAACACAATATAGTGTCTGGGTTTATTTTTTTGTCAAAATCAACAGTTGACTTTTACGGAGAAAAGTCAAACTCAAACTCAAAATTCGGGAATGAATTTGAAGAAACGAACGTTACCACGACATTGGGCACGTCCAATTTAGTAGGAAACGGCTATAAACATGAAAATTTGACTTTCTGAGTCAAAGTCTAAGACGGGCCAAAGAAATAAAATCGCATAAAGAGAGAAGCTGGGCCCACCTGGCCCGGAAATCTGGTGGAATCCAAGCACATGCTAATCTGCGAGAAAGTGAATGATTTAGAGATGAACATTTAATTATTTGGAGAGATGAGTAAAAAAAAATTAGAATAATTAAAAGTCTTTAAATTTAGAATTTTGGAGGGATAACAAGTAAAAACTTTTGAATGAGAGAATATTTAACATTTAGAAAGGTAGGAAGTATAAACTTTTGATGGAGAGAAAGTGAAATCCTTTTGAGAAAAAGAAACTTTCAAACAAGAGAGTGAAATTTAGATATTTAAGAAGTAAAAACTTTTTTAGGAGTAAAAGTTAAAATCTTTTGAAGGAGAGTGAATAATTTAGATCCAGAAATATAAAAATTTGAAGAGAAGTAAAAACTTTTGAGGGAGAGATGGTGAATAATTCAAAGACTCAATTTGGAAAGCTAAGATGAAAAAAAATATTCAAAGGAAGAATTAAAATCTTTTGAGGGAGAGAGAGCTAAAAAAAATTGAGCGAGACTGGAATTTAAAACTTTTGAGACAAAATGTTAAAAACTTTTGAGAAAGAGTTAAAAACTTTTGAGCGAGAGAAAGTGAGTAATTTAGAGATCGAATTTGAAAAATTTTGAAAGATGAAAAGTAAAAGCTTTTGAGAGAGTAAAAATCATTTGGAGAAGAAAAAGTTAAATCCCTTCGAGGGAGAGATATTTAACAAACTTTTGAGCGAGAAAGTGAATAATTTAGAGACCGACATAGATATTCGGAGAGATAAATAACAACCTTGAGAGAGATAATGTTCTAAAAGGTTTTGGGGACAGAATGTTCAAAAACTTTTCTGACAAAGTATAATTAAGGGTCTAAATTTAAAATTTTGGAGAGATGAGTAAAAACTTTTGAGAGGAGAAAATGTGAATAAATTAGAAATTTAAATTTAAAATTTTGGATAGTTAAGTAAGCAAGTGAATAATTTAGGGATTGTAATATAAAATTTTGGAGACAAGTAAAACTTTTGAGAGGAGAAAAAGTGAATAATTTAGAAATTTAAAATTTTGGATAGTTAAGTAAAAATTTACTTTTCCAAGGAGAAAAGGTTAAAATCTTTTAAGAGTGAGATATTTACAAACTTTTGAGCGAGAAAGTGAATAATTTAGATACTGCAATTTTGAAATTTTGGAGACATAAGTAAAAACTTTTGAGAGAGAATGTTCAAAATGTTTTAAGAGAAAGTGAATAATTAAGTGTCTAAAAATTTAAAATTTTGTAGAGATAACAAGTAAAACTCTTGAGAGAGAATGTTTATAATTTTGAAAGATAGGAAGTATTCACTTTTAATGGAGAGAGAGCCAAAAGTTTTTGAGAAAGAGACTTTCGAGAAAGAGAGTGATATTTAAGAAGAGTTAAAAAATTTGAGGAAGAGAAAGTGAATAATATAGACTAAAATTTAAAATTTTAGAGAGACAAGTAGAAACTTTTTGAGGAAGAGATGGTGAATGATTTAGATACCAAAATTTAAAAACTTAGAGAGCCAAGTAACAGAACTTTATTAGAAGGAAAAATTAAAATCTTTGGAGGAAGTGAAAGCTAAAAACTCGAGGGAGATAAAGTTAAAATATTTTGAGAAAAAGAAACTTAAAAACTTTTGAGGGGAAAGGAAGTGCATAATTTAGAGGGTGAAATTTAAAAAATTGGCAGGGTTAGTAGTAAGAACTTTTGAGAGAAAGAATGTTAAAAACTTTTAAGGGAAAGAGTTAATAAGTTAAGAGACTAGAATTTAAAATCTTGAAGAGACGAGTAAAAACTTTCGTGAGAAAATGTTAAAAACTTTTGAGAGAGACGGTAAAAATCTTTTGAAAGATAAAGGTAAAAACTTTTGAGCAAGAGTAAATTTTATACTTTCGAGGGAGAGAACAGTAAAAACTTTTGAGCAAAAGAGTGAGTAAATTAGACACTGAAATTCCAAACTTGGGAGGATGAGAAGTAAAAACTTTTGAGAAAGAGAATGTTAAAAACATTTGCGAGAGATAAAGTTAAAATCTTTTGAGAGAGACAGTTAAAAACTGAGGGAGAGAGTGAATAAATTAGAGTATGAAATTTAAAATTTTGGATAGATAAGTAAAAACTTTTGAGAGAGAAGATTAAAAACATTTAAGGGAGTGAGTTAAAAACATTTAAGCAAGAGAAATCGATTAGTTTGGAGATGAGTAAATTTTTTTATGGAGAGAATGTAAAAAAATTGAAAGATAGAAACACATAACTTTAAAGGGGAAGAAAGTGAACAACTCTAGGGGGGGATTTCAAGTTGAGAGAAGTTGAATAATTTAGAGACTGAAATTTAAAATTTGGATAGATAAGTAAAACTTTTGAGGGAAAGTGAATAATTTAGTGACTATAATTTAAAATGAGACAGTCATAACTTTTGAGACAACGGTTAAAAACTTTTGAGAGAATGAATAATTAAGAGTCTGAAATTAAAAAAATTGGAGCTACAAGCTCTTGAGGGAGGATGTTTAAAATTTTGAAGATAAAAAAAAATATACACTTGATGAAGAGAAAGTGAAACTTTTGACTTCGAGAATGAGGCAATCGAGAAAGAGAGTGAAATTTGATATTTAAGAAGTAAAAAAAAATAGGAGTAAAAGTTAAAACCTTTATGGGATAGAAAGTTAAAATCTTTTGAGCAAGAGAAAGTGAACAATTTAAAGATTTAAATTTAAAAATTTGGAGAGATAAGAAGTAAAAACTTTTGAGTGAGAGATTGCAAAAATTTAGAAACTGAAATTTAAAAATTTGGAGAGCCAAGTAAAAATTATTTTAGAAGGAAAAATTAAAATATTTTGAAGGAGAGAATGCTAAAAGCTTTTGAACGAAAGATAGTTAAAAACTTCTTAGAGAGAAAGAATATAAAGTCTTTTTAGCAAGAGATAAGTGAACTTTTGAAAGAGAAAAAGTTAAAACCTTTTGACGGAGTAAAAGTTAAATCATTTTAGGGAGAGAAAGTTAAAAAAATTGAGCGAGAGGAAATGACTAAGAGACTGAAATTTAAAATTTTGGAGAAATAAGTAAAAACTTTTGAGGGGGGAAAAGCGAATAATTTAGAGAATAAAATTTAAAATTTAGGATAAGAAGTAACAACTTTTGGGAGAGAATATTCAAAAACATTTGTGACAAATTGAATAAAAAACATTTAAAATTTCGAGAGAACAAGCAAAAACACTTGAAAGAGAGAAGAATATCTATTATAATCTTGAGAGTTAAATGCACTTAGCATCCCCCAAGTTTACCCCATATTGCACATTGCAAACGTAACACCCTCCTGCACAAAATTCGTCGCTAAAAGTGCAAAATCCGTCACTTTTAAACATTAACTCAGTCACTTTTAGAGACATATTTTGGGCTGCAGGGTGTTTTATGCCAGTTTGCTAAAAGTGTTGAATGCAAAGTGAGTGTTGAATGCAAAGTGTCACATTTTGAAGTATAGGATACAATGTGTAAAATGAGGTAAACCTAGATGATACAAAGGGCATTTAACTCTAATTTTGAAAGATAGGAAGTATACACTTTTGAAGAAGACAGAGTGGAAAACTTTCGAGATAGAAAAATTGTCGACCATCAATGAGTGATATTTTGATATTTAAGAAGTAAAAACTTTGTAAGAGTAAAAGTTCAAATCTTTTGAGCGAGAGAAGGTTAAAAACTTTTGAGCAATAGAAAGTGAATAATTTAGAGACCGACACTTGAAATTTAGGAGAGATTAGAAGTAAAAACTTTTAAGGGCGAGATGGTGAATAATGTACAAACTGAAATTATAAATTTAGAGAGCTAAGTAAAAACTTTTTTAGAAGGAAAAAATAAAATCTTTTGACAGAGAGTGAATAATTTAGAGACTGGAATTCAAAATTTTGGAGTAAGTAAAACCTTTGGAGAGAGGATGTTAAAAACTTGTGAGGAAGAGAAATTAAAATCTTTTGAGGGAAAAAAAGTTCAAAAACTTGAGCGAGAACAAGTGAACAATTTAGAGACTGAAATTTAAAAGTTTGGATAAACAAGTAAAAACTTTTAAAAGAGAATTAAAAATTTTGAAGGAGACAAATTCTTTTGAGAGAGCTAAAAACTTTGTAAGGTGAATAATTTAAAGACAAACTCTAAAATTTGGAGATCTAAGAAGTAAAATGTTTTCGGCAGGAAAAGTTGAAATATTTTGAGGGAGAAGACTTCAAAACCTTTTTAGCGGAAGAAAGTGAATAATTTAGAGATGCAAATTTAAAATTTTGGAAAGACGAGTAAAAACTTTCGAAAGAGAATGTTAAAATTTTTGAGCGAGAAAATGTGAATCTTTTTTGGGTAAGAGAGTGAGTAATTTAGACACTTAAAATTCCAAAATTGGGAATATGAGAAGTACAAACTTTTGAGAAAGAGAATGTTAAAAGCTTTTGAACGAACAGGAGTTGAAAACTTTTGAGAAATTAAAAATGCTAAAAGACTTTTTTAGCAAAAGATTTAAGAAGTAAAGAAAATTAGAAGTGAATGTTAAAATTTTAAAGGGGTAGAAAGTTAAAAATTTTTGAGCTAGAGAAAGGGAATAATTTAGAGATTGAAATTTAAAATTTTAAAGAGATGAGTAAAAACTATTGAGGGAGAGATGGCGAATAATTTAGAAGAGGGGCAGAAATTTAAAAACTTTTGAGCGAGAAAGTGAATAATTCAAAAACTAGAATTTAAAATTTTGAGGAGACAAGTAAAACCTTTTGAGAGAGAATGTTCAAAAACTTTTGATTGAAAATTTTGAAGAGACAAGTAAAAACTTTTGAGAGAGAGAATGCTCAAAAACATTGATTGAAAGAAAGTTCAAAAACATTTAAGAGAATGAATAATTAAGAGTGAAGTTTAAAATTTTGGAGAGCTAAGGAAGTACAAGCTCTTGAGAGAGAATGTTTGTAATTTTGAAAGATATGAAATATACACTTGATGGAGAGAAAATGAAACTTTACTTTAAGAAAGAGAGACGGCCGAGCAAGAGAATGAAATTTTGATATTTAAGAAGTAAGGAAAATTAGAAGTGAATGCTAAAATTTTAAAGGGGTAGAAAGTTAAAAACTTTTGAGGTAGAGAAAGGGAATAATTTAGAGATTGAAATTTAAAAATTTGAAGAGATGAGTAAAAACTATTGAGGGAGAGATGGCGTATAATTTAGAAACTGAAATTTAAAAATTTGGAGAGCCAAGTAAAAACTATTTTAGAAGAAAAAATTAAAATATTTTGAGGGAGAGAATGTTAAAAGCTTTTGAACGAACGGGAGTTGAAAACTTTTGAGAAAGTAAAAATGTTAAAAGACTTTTTTAGCAAAAGATAAGTGAAAACATTTGAGAGAGAATGTTAAAAACTTTTGACGAAGTGAAAGTAAAATCTTTTGAGGGAGAGAAAGTTAAAAAAAATTGAAAGAGAGAAAAGGAATAAGACTGAAATTTAAAATTTTATTGAAATAAGCATCTTTGAGGGGGAGAAAGTGACTAATTTAGAGAATGAAATTTAAAATTTAGAAGAGTTACGATGCAACAACTTTTTATGAGTAAAGAGATTTGAAATTTTTTGGAAGAGAATGTTCAAAAACATTTGAGACAAAGTGAATAAAAGTCTAAAATTTTTAAAATTTTCGAGAGAGGACAATTAAAAACACTTGAGAAAATGTCTATAATTTTGAGAGTTAAATGCACTTTGCATCCCAAGTTTACCCCATATTTCACATTGCATTTTATAATTCAAAATGTGACACTTTGAACCCGCATTTTTAGCGAATAGGTACATAACACCCTTCGGTACAAAATTCGTAGCTAAAAGTTCAAAATCCATCACTTTTAGAGATGGACTTTGAGTTGTAGGGTGTTAAAAGTGCCAAGTGTTGAATGCTGAATGCAAAGTGTCACGTTTGTAAGTATAGGATGCAATGTGCAAAATGGGGTATACTTGGATGATACAAAGTGCATTTAACTATAATTTTGAAAGATATGATGAATACACTTTTGAAGGAGATAAAGTGAAAAACTCTCGAGATAGAGAAACTGTCGAGCATGGTGAGTGATATTTTGATATTTAAGAAGTAAAAACTTTTTAGGAGAAAAAGTAACTCTTTTGTGTGAGAAGAGAAGGTTAAAAACTTTTGAGCAATAGAAAGTGAATAATTTAGGGGCTGACATTTAAAAATTTAGGAGAGATAAGAAGTAAACTTTTGAGGGAGAGATGGTGAATAATTTAGAGACTGAAATTTAAAAATTTAGAGAGCTAAGAAGTAAAAACTTTTTTAGCATGAAAAAATAAAAATCTTTCGAGGGAGAAAGTGAATAATTTAGAGACTATAATTAAAAATTTTGGAGAGATAAGTAAAACCTTTTGAGAGAGAATGTTAAAATTTTGGAGACAAATCCTTTTGAGAGCGCGCTAAAAACATTGTAAGGTGAATAAGTGAATAATTTAAAGACTGAATTCAAAATTTCGGAAAGATAAGTAAAAACGTTTGAGAGTGAGAATGTTTAAAAAATTTGAAGGAGACATTCTTTTAAGAGAGCTCAAAACTTTGTAAGGTGAATAAGTTAAAGAAACTCCAAAATTTGGAGATCTAAGAAGTAAAATGTTTTGGGAAGAAAAAGTTCAAAACTTTCTGAGCGGAAGAAAGTGAATAATTTAGAGATGGAATTTAAAATATTGTAAAGACAAGTAAAAACTTTCGACTTTTGAGGGAGAGTTAAATTTTTTGAGGGAGAGAAAGCTAAAATATTTTTAAGCGAGAACAAGTGAATAATTTAGAGACTGAATTTTAAAAGTTTGGAGAGATAAGAATTAAAATCATTTTTATGAGGAAAAAGTTAAAATCATTTGAGGGAGAAAATGTTAAAAAAAAATTGAGCGAGGAAAAGTTAATAATTAAGAGGTTCGAATTCAAAAATCTAGAGAAATAAGTAAAAAACTTTTTAGAAAGAAAATGTTAAAAACTTTTGATGGAGACAAAGTACTTTTTAGAGAGAGAAAGTGAATAATTTACAAACAGAAGTTTAAAATTTTGGAGAGAGAAGAAGTACAAAACTTTTGAGGGAGAGAGGGAATAGTTTAGTTTGAAATTTGAAAATAAATAGGTAAAAACCTTTTTAGGAGGAATAGTAAGAATCCTTTGTGCGACAGAACTGTTTAAAAAATTTGAGCAATAGAAAGTCAATAACTTTTGAGCGTGAAAAGAGAATAATTTACGGACTGAAATTTAAAAATCTTGAGAAATAAGATGTAAAAAGTTTTGAGGGTCGGAAAGTGAATAATTTAGCTACTCTAATTTAAAAACTTGGAAAGTTAAAAAGAAAAAACATTTTTAGGAGTAATGTTAAAATCTTTTGAGAGAAAATTAAAAAGTTTTCATAGAGAGAGAGAGAGCTACTAATTTATAAATTGAAATATTTCGAGGGAGATAAACTAAAAACTTTTGAGGTGTTAAACAATTTTGAGAAAAAGAAAGCTAAAAACTTTTGTATCAAGAGGAAGTGAATAATTTAAAGACATACAAACTTTAAATTTGGAGAGTTAATTTTGAGCAAGCCAATAATTTAGAGACTGAAATTTAAAATTTTGGAGCAAACGTTTGAGAGAGAATTTTAAATACTTTTGAGTTAAAATCTTTTAATCTTTTGAGAAAGAGAGCTAAAAACTTTGTACCAAGAGAAAATGAATAATTTAAAGACAGACAAACTTTAAATTTGGAGAGTTAAGAAGTAAAATTTTTTAAGAGGAAAAGTTAAAATCTTTTGGAATAGAAAAAGTTCAGAACTACTTGAGCAAGAGAAAGTGAATAATTTAAAGATGGAGTTTAAAGTTTCTGAAAGATAAGTAAAAAAATTTAGAGAGGGAGAATGTTAAAAACTTTTTGGGAAGAGAAAGTTAAAATCTTTTGAGGGAGAGAAAGCTAAAAACGTTTTTGAGCAACAGAATGAATAATTTAGACCGAAATATAAAATTTTGGAAAGATAAGAACTAATTACTTTTTTAGGAGGAAAAGGAAAAAGTTAAAATCAGTTGAGGGAGAGTAAAATAAAATTGAGCGAGACAAAATTAAAAAAATTTGAGCGGGAGAAAGAACATAGGTACTCGATTCAAAATTTTAGAGAGAAAAAGTAAAAAAAACTAGAAAGAGAATGTTAAAAACTTATGAGGGAGAGAAAGAACTATTGAGCAAGAGAAATTGAATAATTTAGGGACTGAAATTTATAATTTTGAAAGAGAATGTAAAAACCTTTAGAGAGAAAAGTAACAAACTTTTTAGCAAAAGAATGCTAAACTTTTGAGGGAGAGAAAAGAACTACCGAGCGAGAGAAATTGAATAATTTAGGCACTTAAATTTAAAATTTTGGAGAGGTAAGAAGTAAAAACTTTTAAGGGCTAGGTAATAATTTAGAGTCCGAAATTTATAACTTTGGAAATTAAGAAGTAAAAACTTTTTTAGGAGGAAGAGTTGAAATCTTATTAAGGGACAGAAAGTTTAAAAAAAGAGAGGAAGAGTTAAAAATTTAGCGACTTGAATTTAAAATTTTGAATATAAGTAAAAATTTGAGAGATAGAATGTTAAGAACTTAACTTTTTAGGGAGAAAGTTAAAATCTTTTGAGGAAGAGATTGTTAAAAAACTTTTGAGCGACAGAAGGTGAATAGTTTAGACCAAAATTTAAAATTTTGGAGAGTTAATTAGTAAAAAAAATTAAGAGGAAAAGTTCAAATCTTGAGGGAGGGCTAGTTAAAAACTTTTGAGTGAGAGAGTGAATAATTTAGAGACTTGAATTTAAAATTTTGGACGAATAAGTAAAAACTTTTGAGAGTGTAATTTCCCGGATATTTGTGAGGCTAGTAAAAATGATCTTAAATGATTAAGGTGATCGTAGAGTACGACGATTAAGTATTATGAAATAAACAGAGTATTATGGAGTGAGTAATCCGAAGAGGTTATTTTTAGGAAGAGGTTACATAGTAGTTGATAAAATGTAAAGGATTGAGATGAACTTTTGAAGTAATGATATATTTTGACGTAAAATAATATATTTTGAAGTAAGAAAGGGATTGTCCGAGATTTTAAGAATTTTTTGACGTAACTCCAAAAATTGGAGATTGTTAGAGAAGTTAACATGAATGTCAAAATATAATTATGGGAAGTAAATTAATAAGTGGATATTATTAGGAGGAAGTTAAATTATTGATGAGAAATATTCTATAATGTTGTAGATGATTCAGATTTGAGTACGGGAGAAAGAAATATTTGATGTGAATAATATAGATGATGAACTACGGACCGAGGCAAGCTTCCTAATTTATATAAGCTTTGTATATTGTGAAAGTTCCCCCATTTTGAGTAAGTTTCCCTAACTTGTAAGAGTTGATTATTATGTGCAAGTTTTCTATTCTTATGTGCACGACGTGCAACGGCGTGCGTTTAGATTGTTGAATTCATTTGTTATATGAAGTTCATTGTACTATGTGAAATGATTTATGAAAAATGAGTTATTGTCATTTGATTCGGCTTAACTCGTTTGTTGAGCTATTAAAGTTGAAATAATTATGGTTGAGATATTATTTGTGATGAGTTGTTTGTGCCAAATCAAATAATTTTGGGCAAGTATTTGTATATGCTGCACTCCGTGCAATAATGTGTTTATGTGAGCCAGTATTGTTATGATTGCACCCCGTGCAATGAAGTGTTTTGCTAACTGTTAATTGTTATATGCAATAACGTGTTAGGCCAATATCCGCACTTATGTGCAATTAGAACAAATGTTCTAAAATTGAACTGTTCAAGATTTTAAAGTTCTGTCGAGAGATATGTTTATGCTAACGGTTAAAAGAATGTTTTCAATCAAGCTTCACAATTATTGTTCAATTATTGAAGATTTTAGAAAAATATTATTCTATCCTTGAGAATGTTATTTATTCAGCTATTTATACTTGCTGAGCAATTAAATGTTCATTCTTATAAATTCTAACATTTTTGCAGCTATATAGCAGAAGGACCTGAAAGGTTAGAAAAAGATAAGAGAAAGGAAAATGTTAAGGCAAAAAATTAAAGTGTATAGATGCATATATTGTGTTGTAATATTATATTATTGTTGTAATATTATTTGAGAGGGATATGTAAAGGTATTAGAATTTGGTAGCAGACTAAGAATTATTGTAAAGGTATTATAATTATCTTTATGTTTAGTGAGATGTTTTATGTTTAGTGAAATGTCTGGATAGATGTTTGAATGGGTAGTATCGTAAGCACCAGATTAGGGGTTTGAGATTTAGGCGCGTTACAGAGGGAATGTTAAAAACTTTTGAGGTTGATAAAGTTAAAATCTTTTGAGGAAGAGAGTTAAAATCTTTTGAGGTTAAGATTTTATATAAGGAGTCATAAGATTGGGCCAATTTGAGGCACAGTCATAAACCAAACTAATCTCAAATGCAACACGCCCACAATTATTCTAATAAAATCTTCAATACACGATTGAAAAAAAATATCGAAAGTTCAGATTTCAGTATATCTCGCAAAAAATAAGGCAGAGAATGTACTACTTCTATTCCAAAATATAAGATCACACTTGGCTTTCGTAAATTACAAGGAATTTATAAAAGGCAAGTGATCTTATATTTTGAAATGGAGGGAGTATATGGCATGCAAAATTGTGAGACTAAGAGAGAGAGAGAAATATTTCTTACCTCCATATCTTTGCCTTTATTCCCAACACCATCAGTGACTAGAGCCATCGACCTCTGATCTATTACTTCACTAATTAACCCAAATTCCTTAGCCTCTTCTACGGTCATAAAATTATTCCGATCCATGTTCTTCTTCTGAATTACATCTACAGACTGTGCCCAGTATGCTTTGAATAAAACACTCGTGCATCCCAAACACGAACAATATGCTTGGAATAGTCATAACTTAAGACTGTCCACTACAAGGATAATTTGTTGCATTAACAGCTAAGAAGAGAGAACCCATTGATACAAGCTTGACCCATGCACGGTGTATTGATCGGTGCGTAGTATCACATATTGCAATACCTATACAAAAAAGTACAAATCTTCAGGCCTAGAAAAGAAAACTGTTGTAATCTTATATCCCAAATCCTAATTAACATGCCTCATGATCCTCATTAAAGTTCAAAAGTAACAATAAAAGGACAAGTATTTATAGTAGTTATCTGCTTCAAAGTTCATAATATGAGTCAAGGTCATCACTAAATTGAAAACCCTGCATATAACAATATGATTATTGTAGACTTGTTGCAACAAAAAACAATGAAATTTTCCCCTGATTGATTGTGACTTTCACCAAGTCTTATGTTTGTTTAGGATGTGAGAAACCCCAATAAAGGTCAATCATAGCTACAAGAATTGTGCTCAGAAGTGTTTAAGTAGAGAATTGACTCCAGTTGACAGTCTAATACAAAAACAAAAAGTTCATATAACTTGTTGACTCAAAATCAATTTAGTTTTCTCAACTTTTCAAGGTAGTCTTCGTAACCCAAATTCAAGCCTCTAGTGAGTGGAAGCATTATCCATATACTGAAAACACTTCAGACAAGATTTGAATTTACTAAAACTGCATCTTTCTAATTTTTTATATAGGTGGAGTGAGTAAAGGCCATGAATCTGATAGTCTTGGTATATAACCACTTAAATGATTATATTCACCACCTACACTCACTACGAAATCTTCAAAAACAAGACTCGGGTAATTTTTTAATCAGTTCAACAGTAAAATCTTATCTTCCACAGTCTGTTAAATTAAAGTGAATGAAATTCAACACCAATGGTTGTTGCATATCCAAAAACACGTATAAGAACTCTAGCCCTAACCCTAGCCCTAGGCCTATCCCTAATCAAGCACAAAAAATAAGATCATAAACGTATATATACATAAAAGTAACCCTAGCCCAGAGCAGAAACATATATACATTAACTGCAAAAATCAAGCACGTGGCTATAAGAAACCCTACCCTAGCCCCAATCAATGATTATAAGGATAATTCATCAAACTACAATATAGGAACTCCCCCATCCCCCACCCCCCAAACCACACACACCCACCCAAGGGAAAAAACATAAAGGGTACCTATCCTTCACTCTCCAGTAAATACAATAATTCTTTGTTGCTGATTCTTGCTTTGGCAATGCTTGAGAGCTAACTGAGCTACTTGGATCCCTGTTGCCAAGTTCATCTCACCACCTATGTCCAAACCTGAATTAACAAAATATGCAACTTCAATAAATTGTCAAAAAATAGGAAGAGGGTCATAATAGTTAAATACTTGGCAATGAAAGAGAAAGTAGTCAGTTCTGGCTGTATTAAATATCTAAAAAAAGTAATCAAGGCTTAGGCAACAGTGAAGAGGTATATGAAACTATATCCTAGTCAAAATCCATATATAATAGAGCACAATTCTTATCTGTGTATAGGTCATGCGGCACAAGTAGCATATACATCCCAAAAACGAAAAATATTGAATCAAACCCAAATAGGTAATGAACTATTCTTAAACACTCTGACAACCCTAGTACATAATAATAACACTCTTACCAGAAAAGTTAAATTTGTGAAACTTATAAGAAACAAACTCTCAAACTACTAAGAAATTATAGCAGATCAAAGCTCACAGTGCATGCAAGCTAAGATCGCAGTAGGAGTGACTAGAAGGTGAACCCCTTTCCTCACCGTTGTCAATATTTTCACATACTCAACTGAATACCACAACAAAAAATAAATATTCCTAAAAAAATCACATCAGATACAAACCCCAAACAATTCTAACTAGCAAAGCAATTCAACCAACAACTGTGGAGTCTATATTGAATAATGAATAATGTATAATGATAATGTATTTGATTACATAACTTGGACCTCTATTTATACTACTCAAAACAATCCAAATCCCAATAGGAATTTATAAACTATAACCCTAATAGAAATCAATTTGAAAAAGAAATCCTAATTACAATAGGATTTAAAACTAATTATAGATCCCACATATTTTCCAAGCGGCGTACAAATTGTATTAAAACTGGTATTCCTTGCAAGCTGCTAATAATCCGTGTACTGATAGGAACATATATGATACATCTTTATGAATGCAGAACGTGGCCCACATAAACATATGTTGAACATGCTGAATCATTGTTTCATGAATATTAATGTTGAAAAAGCCCACCTTAAGTCTGATAACTTGAAGAAAACGTATGGCCCACGTGATCAAATAACCTTGCCAAGTTGCCATGTCATGTATATATCCCATAGAAAGCTTGATGATTTTTAAGAAGTTGCAGCCCACATAATAATAAATAAATAAACCAACTCATGCGGCCCACTTGAATATTGAAGTCTCTTGAAATCATTTGTTCAACATTTGATACTCAAGTCGATAAATTGACGAAAAATTCTGACCCGGTCAATCTGTCATCAATAATCGCCACAGAAATTGAAACGTTTACCAGAAAATAGGGACCGTGGACAAAAAAGAAGAGGTTGAATAGAGGGGGTCTTGTATATGGAAATTATGGTTCTCAGCAGGAAGATGAAGAAGTGGAATCGATGAGTTTGTGTACGGAGAATGGGGCTTTTAGCGGGGGAAAAGGAGGGGGGAGAGAGGTGAAATCGAGGGTTTTGGATTAGGAAATTAGGGTTTTCGTGCAAGAATCCCAGCAACAAAACAGAGAGAATAGCCGTTGGGGAGGGGGGAAAGAAACTATTTATACAATAATACTGTAATTCTTATGTCGGTGTGTGCAATCTAGCCATCTAGGGATTTAAATTCGAGTACACGCGTTATGTCGATCATTGAAGTTGGCAATTTCCTATATTTACATTAAAAAAAAATTATAATGACAATAATATTTACATTTTAATTTCTTGGCTTCCATATCATCTTACTAGTTGAGTCCCGTGCCTCCGGCACTCTATTGACGGTGAGATTTATCTCAAACTTTGAACGGTCGAAATAATTTATTGAATGAACGAGAAATTTAAAATCATTTATATTTTATTAGATAGATATACATTATAAATTATTTTTTTCCCTAAATACGCACATAAAGACTCCTAATTGCAACACTTAAAATTTTAAACATATAATCTCTTTGTTTCAAAATTATGTTCTTATTCATTTTAAAGTTGATTATGATTGATTTATAGTTTCTAATATAAAATCAGAGTTATAATATATAATTCTAAATTTGTTGTTCAATTGATAAATAAATAGATCTATAAACATTTCAGTAGTTAATTGGTTATTTTGGTAAATAAAATGTACCAAACAAATAAATTAAATAATAATACATGACATAAATCAAATACAAGAAAAAAATAAAATAATCTGAGCCATAAATAATAAGAGATTATTTTTGCATGTTATTACAAAAAAAAGAAATTAAAAGTAAAATTAACTATATATATATATATATATATATATATATATATATATATATAACCATATGGAGTATCAAGAAGCATCAAATAACATTATAAAATGTCAACTATATATGCAAATAACATCAAGTCTTAACTTCCCTAAGTGGAAAAATTGAGAAAAATTCCTAGTATGCAGATGAATTTGTAATTTGTAATTTCCACTAAAGTAAAAGTAAAATTGAGAAAAACTCAGTTATATAAATATAAGAAATATTACTTTTTGGAATTGTAGTACTATGAAACGGAAGCTGGACAATCACCATGGTTGCCAGAAAACACACAGAAATGATATTGTTAGAGAAAAATTTATTTAATTTCTTCATATTCTACTGTTTGATCTAGACCTGGCAAACATGACTAAGTTAGCGGGCCGAGCGTTGGGCTGCAGTTTTTTAGTTCAATAAAATTCTGGGCCCTCCTATTTTTAGCCCGGCCCGTTTGGGCCAAACCCAAAAAATTAAGTACAAAATTGGTCTCGGCCCGCCCACTGCAAGCTGGGCTTTGGGTTGCATATTTTTGGCCCATCAAAAATCAGGCTTTTTTGGCTGCCTGTTTTTGGCCCGACCCGTTTGCCAAGTCTAGTTTGATCGATCGAATCTTCAACTGAAAGCAAAAATTAGAAAAAGGTGGAGAAGACTGGGAACAAAGCGAATATTAATGGAAGAGAAATTAAAAGTGGGAGTGGAAAAGGAAGAGGAAATCTGAAGAGTTCAATGGAAGCTATGATTTGTAAACGGAATTAAGGGGGCGTATTCAATTAAGATTTTTAAAGAATTTTAAAAAATTTAAAAGTTTGGTTGTATTCAATCAAAACATTTAAAAAATTTATAAAATTTTACTAGTATTCAATTACAACTTTTTTTAATGTCTTTAAAAATTAGGTGGTATTGAATTAAGATTTTTACAAAATCTATAAAAGTATTTTGGTATTCAAAAAGTCATAAATTTTTTAGATTTTTATCAAATGGTAGAGTTTGTCAGACTTTAGAAGAATAATTATAACTATCAACCATATCCAAAGTGTGGCCTCATCTCTAAAGACTTCCAAATATTAAACACAAATGTGGAAATTCGGATTACCATTAGAGAGGGAACCCATAAATTCGCAGTGTAATACCCATTAAAAAAATATATTAAAGAAATACAAAAAATAACATTTAAATTTATATTTTAAATATTTTAATTGGACTTTGTCTTTTATCGGGTCAAACTAGTTATTTATTTTATATGGGCTAATAAGTATTAATATGTGAATGATAAATTAATTTGGTAAAATTTGAGCCTTATAACTAATTGGATTTAATTTATATGTGGATAAAATAAAATCATATTATAATTAAGAGAATTAACAAGATATATTAATAAGTAAACAAATAACTAAAGACCTAATGCACAGTAAATTGGTAAGGGAGGGCAATTCGAAAGCTTCCAATACAAAAACGAAAGAAATTTATTTAATAAAGGTGAGATAAACTCATGAAACTCTCAGATCAATTGTGAAGATTATGTATGTATATATATTTAAACTTTTTGTCTTATTATTAATTATATTGCATAATTTGGTAAACGGAGGGATTATATATATATATATATATATATATATATATATATATATATATATATATATATATATATAGTAGTTAAATAATTAATATGGTATTGAATCACACGCTCACAAAAAAAATGAAATCATGGAGCCAATAATTGAATGATCAGAAGTCATGTAATAAATATATTATAATATATATGTATTCTAATGCTTAAATAAATTAATATTGTCAGAACTTAAAATTTTTGTATAATATATTTTCTGAAAGTTGTTATCATAAGCAGTGAATTATTATTTATAATATATGCACTAAAAAATATAATAAATAATTTAACTATGTAGCAAAATTTTAATCTTAAATATAATAATCTTTCAATTTTATATATCAAAAGTATACAAAAGTCTATCACAGTATTTATAAATTTTTTATAAAAGTCTGTTATTTATTTTATGGAGTCTATAAAAGTCATTAAAATCCACAAAATTTATAAAAATGAGTCACTTAAAAAAAGTATTTAAAAATCTTAATTGAATATACCCCTAAGGGTTGACTCATTAAAATTTTCAATTGGAAGCTGAGTTTTCCAATTGAAAGCATCGCCATATAAAAGTATGGCTTAAATATGAATTACTACCCTAAACTATAGGACATATTCCACTTCGGGGATTAAAGTATCAATTTTTTCAATCAGGTGATTAAACTATCAATTTTTTTCAATTGCAACAACTTGAGCCGCCACGTCAGAAATTGCTGACGTGGCTATCTGAGTGGGCCATTAGGCAGCTGATGTGTAAATAAAAAGGATTATTTTAATATTTATTATACAGTAAGGGCAAATTCGTCAAATCACATTAAAACCTAACAAAAATTACTTTGACCTCCATCCTCTTCGTTTCTCTTTCTCTGTTTGAACACCAACCTCCATAGCTTAGTCTCAGGTTCCTAGATCTACTCGCCATTCACAAGATTCAACAAAATCACCCACAACATGAAGATGAAAACATGGAGAAACTCATCCAGCCCAAAATCTACCAAAAAGAGGAAATAATTATCAAACACCAAAAACCACACCAAAATATAATTAGCCTCTCGTCCGCTAATCCGATAACGGAGTAGAAAAGTCGAGGATCCGGACGGAGATCGTATGGTCCGAGCCAAGACGAGGTCTCCAGATCGAATGTATACGTCACGCCGAAGTGTTTCTCGCAGACGAAGAGCTTCCGATCGTTAACGGCAACGGAGATCCACGTCGACGCAGTGGAGTTCTTGAGACCGGAAGGCATTGATTCGCACGTTCTCCATGTGCGAGACTGGATGTCATAAATCTCCACCGCGAGCAGCTCGTCCTCGAAGCCGCACGTGCCGCCAGCGACAACGACGCGGTGGCCAACCACGACGACTGCACAGAAAAGAAAAAAGGAATGGAATTGATGAAAAAGGAAAAGATATGTAAAAGGGTTAAACCCTTTACACACAATACATACATACATACAGACGTAGATATAAAGAGAGAAAGAGAGGTGGTTATGTTTGTTTGCAGGCAGAGATGCAATAAGGGTTGTTGCTTTCTCCGGGGAACTGGATGAAATCATCGGCTCAGAACAGATGATCAAATAAATCATATGTTATGGCAGAGAGGGGCAACCACCCTTGATTATCAGAAGTTCTTCGCTTCGGTTGAGCTAGGTTTTTTCATTCAATTTGGGGGAGATCTGGTGGTCTTGATCGATGAATTAGATTTGGGGAGAGCCGGTGGTCTCGTTAGATGAATTAGATTTGGGGAGAGCTGGTTGATTTGATCGATTTGGGCAATTCTAATTATCTTTGTACTGATATACATATGTTTGTTTTATTTTAATTAGAATTGTTAAATTAGGTTTTGACCATTTTGCCCATGATTTAAAAAGATTTGTTTATGTAATGAATAAAATATAGTTTTTTTGCCACATAAGAGTCTTAAGGTCCAACACAATTAGTCACGTCAGCAATTTATGACGTGGCGTGTTCAATTTGTTGTAATTGAAAAAAAAATTGATAATTTAATCATCTAATTTACAAAATTAAAATGTGGATCACCGAAGTGAATATGGCCTATAGTTTAGGGTACTAATTCATATTTAAGCCTAAAAGTATTGATTAGATATATAGTTTATAATTTTGATAATAATATTATTTAAAATTAAGTTAATTCATATTAAAATTTAAAAATATCTTAACTTCAAAAATTATATAATTCCAAACAAAGAAGAGGTAAGTTAATATTTAATTAATTTTATAATTAAAAGGAAGACAATTTTTGTGAACATAATTCTATAATAACCCTAAAGTTTAACGGTCTACACGGATTGTTTGGGTGTTTACATTCCCCTCCCTTCTGTCTATTTCTTTCGGTGCGTTTGGTGTGTTCTTCCAGTGAACACGTGCTCTGTATACCCTTTGAAGGAGAAGAAGAAGCTCAACAATTTCATCAATGGCTTCTAGTAGCTGCAACGATTCATGAACTCTCTCCTCGCCCGAAATGGTAAAGCCCCTCAAAACCCAATTTCTCTTTTACCTCCATAGGCTTTATCCTGTATTGGGTTCTCATTCTTTCCTCAAATTTTCATCTCAACCCGATTTTGTATCTGAAATCTGCTCCGCAACATTAGTGTATAAGGTTTGTCACATCTTAAGCCAGTCTCAATGGCACTCAAGCTCAGAACTCAATCGTTTGAGCCCTAATCTCAATCCCCATCACGTTTCCAAGATTATTGACGCCCATAAAAGCACTGATCTTGTTTTGAAATTCTTTTATTGGGTCTCTAAGAGGCCTTTCTACAAACATGACAGGAACTGTTTTGTGGTCATGTTAAATAGGCTCATCCGTGATCGGCACTTTGAGCCCATGGATCATGTTAGGATTTTGATGATCAAATCGTGTAAAAATGAGGAAGAAATGAAATGGGTTGTTGAGTATTTGAATGAAATTAGCAAGAAAGGTCTTGGGTTTAGTTTGTATAGCTGTAATACTTTGTTGATTCAATTAGGCAAGTTTGATATGGTTGTGGCTGCTCAAAGTTTCTATCAGCAAATGTTGAGTAGTGGGATCCAACCGAGTTTATTGACACTAAATACAATGATTAATATATTGTGCAAAAGGGGGATGATTCAAGAGGCTGAGTTTTTTCTAAGTAAGATCTATCAGAATAATTGGAATCCGGATGTGTTTACATATACATCTCTAATTCTCGGTTATTGTAGGAACGGGAACTTAGATGCAGCATTTCGAGTTTTTGATAAGATGGTAAAGGAAGGGTGTGATCCGAATTCGGCAACCTATTCCACTCTTATAAACGGGCTTTGCAATGAGTTGAGGGTGGATGAGGCACTGAACATGCTTGAAGAAATGTTTGAGAAGCAAATTGAACCTACAGTACGAACATACACAGTCCCAATTACTTCGTTATGTGCGATTGGGCGTGTGAAGGAAGCGCTTGATCTTGTATCCTGCATGAGGAGGAGGGGTTGTTTGCCGAATGTGCAAACTTACACAGCTCTAATAAGTGGGTTGTCTCGATCAGGGAAATTTGAGGTGGCAGTCGGATTTTACAACAAGATGTTGAGGGTTGGCTTGGTTCCGAATAAAGTTACGTACAATGTCTTGATAAACGAGTTATGTACAGCAGGGAGATTCAGTGAAGCTCTAAATATTTTCGATTGGATGGAGAGACATGGTAGCTTGCCAAATACTGAGACCTACAATGAAATTATGAAAGTCCTGTGCATAGTTGGACAAATAGAAAAGGTTATGGTACTTTTCAATAAAATGCTGAAGGTGGGTCTGCCACCAACAGTTGTTACATATAACACGCTCATTAGCAGATACCTAAAATCTGGTAATTTGAATAATGCTTTGAGAATACTGGAATTGATGAAGGAGAATGGATGTGAACCAGATGAGTGGACTTATTCTGAACTTATTTCAGGGTTCAGCAAGGCAGGTAAGCTTGATTCAGCTTTAAATTATTTCCAAGAAATGATAGGACGAAATTTGAGGCCAAATCAATTCAGTTATACAGCTCTGATAGATGGTTACTGTAAGAAAGGAAAATTCGATGATGCGATGTCATTACTTGAGAAGATGGAAGCAGATGGTTGCAGTCCAAACACTGAAACTTACAATACTTTTATAAATGCTTTCGCCAAAGAAAATAGGTTTGATGAAGCAGACAGACTACGTGCTAAGATGGCAGAGATAGGGTTGCTGCCAAATGTCATCACCTACACAAGTTTGATTAATGGACTTTGTCGGAATGGTGGAACACATCATGCATTCAAGATTTTCCACGATATGGTAGAAAGAAATTGCTTGCCTAATTTGTACACTTATAGTTCCCTCATCTACGGATTATGTCTAGAAGGCCAGGCTAATCGTGCAGAGCTTTTAATTGAGGAAATACAGAGAAAAGGATTGGCTCCTGATCATGTGGTGTATACCTCATTAATTGATGGATTTGTAATGTTGGACAGGCTAGATCATGCATTTTTCCTTCTTCGACGGATGGTTGATGTGGGCTGCAAACCCAATTATCGAACTTATAATGTCTTGTTGAAAGGGTTGCAAAAGGAATGTCAGTCTGTTGTGAAAAAGGTTGCAGTCCAACATGAAGCAGTCTACAGTTTCAGTCCAGATAACAAGGATATTAGCTTTAAAGTCGTATGTAAGCTGTTAGTTAGAATGTCAGCGAATGGTTGTGAACCCACTGTTGATACCTACAGTTCTCTTGTTGGTGGTCTGTGTAGAGAAGGAAAAATTAGCGAGGCACACCTGTTGGTTAAAAATATGGAAGACAAAGGCTTATGTCCTAATAAAGAGATCTATTACTCTCTCTTAGGTGCTCATTGTAGAAATCTGAGAGTGGACACTGCGTTAGAAATTTTTAACTTAATGGTAAAGAAAGACTTTACACCTCATTTATCAAGTTATCAAGTACTTATTTGTGCTCTCTGCAAAGTAAGTCGAGTTGAAGAAGCGCTAGTTGTGTTTGAGAACATGTTTGAAACACAATGGAATGCTGATGAGGTTGTTTGGACAATATTAATTGATGGGTTGTTGAAGCAGGGGGAAGTAGATGTATGCATGAAGTTTCTTCACAAAATGGAAAGCAAGAACTGTGCTCCTAGTTCCCAATCGTACGGAATATTGGCAAGAGAGTTGTCGCAAGTAGACAAATGTTTTGATACAAATCAGGTTGCTGATAAAAAAAATTGAGTCATCTATGCAATGATGCATCAAGTCGAGGTTTCTTTTGATTAATGAAGACATACATGTGGTGTTGCCCCTCCAGAGCCCATTGAGCCTACATTAGATGGCATCAGAATTCCACTGAGTGGGAAAATGTTTTGATACACATCAGCTTGCAGATAAATTGAGATGTTTGAGCTATGATACATCAAGTTTAGGTTTCCCTTGATTATTTGAGTTATACAAATGTGGGTGTTGACCATCCAGACTCTGTTGGGCCTCCTTTTGATGGCCTCTTATATCTGCCGAATGGAATGACCTTCACCCTACCTGTAAATCAAATGTTGAGCTGCAGTTAATTCACACCTACATCAACCAATAAAAGTGAGCATATGGTGCCTTTCTCTTGTTCAGCTTATACTTCGCATGTTTGATTTTCCCTTTTCAGATGTTCAGTAGAAGAAATGTCGTATAAATTTTGATGGCCTCTTTTTGTTATAGAACTGCTCCGGTACGTCAAACTTTATGCCTCTGATTATGGATTTTGCTAATAACGAGGGAACTAGCTTTTAGCCTACAAGCGGAAGCCAGTCATTTTCAGGTATAAGAATTCCCCCCCCCCCAATAAATACTTCTGTAGTAAGATGTTTAGTTCTCTCTGAACTTTGTTCAGGAGTTTACATTACCAATTTGTGTCTGCAAACAGAATATAACCTCTGTTTGAAGAGTTATTGGCGCCCAAAGAATTCTTTATCATTTTCTTGGGAACTTAATCTAGTCAATGTGCTAATTCAGATTATTTTGCCAATATGCAATACTGATATTCTGATTCATTGATGCTAGAATCTGTGTGAGGCTTAAGTAGGAACCTTTTCTGTGATTTATTCCAAAACAATCAATACACCTTCTTTACTAGTAAAGGACATTGGGACTCTGTCCTCTACAATTATGTTGATAGAGTAAGTATTCAAAACTGTTAGGGAGGCTCTTGAATATATGACATAAAGTTGAGATCACTGCACAGCAATTCACTGATAAATTGATGGCCATTGAATTAAGTAAATTATGATGAAAATTTTGGGCTAGACAATTAATACATTCAATAGAGAGGCTAGCATGCTGAGAATCTCATATATAATATTTGGAAAGTTTCTATTCATGTATAATGTCAAGATGAGAGCGCTTAGGTTGATGTGGTACATGGAACGAAATCAGGAACAGAAATCGTCACTTTTCGTGGTACATAGTACGGTGGGGGTAAGTTTCTTCGAATCACTTAGTTGGTACAAAATACGTTTATTCTACCACTGACAATAGAAAAACAATTAGTTGCTTCCAATGATCATTACCTGACAAGAAAGCTTGAAATGAAATTGTGATCTTGTTAACTGCAATACAAAAACAATTAGTTGCTTCCAATGATTACTACCTGACGAGAATGCTTGAATGAAATTGTGATCTTGTTAACCGCAATACCACATTAGTGGTTTACGATCTTAATACTGATGGATTAGTGATCACGTGCACTGTATGAAATGATTGGTGATTATCATGCAATCAATTATGTTAATGCAGTAGTTTGTCTGGATTTATTGGCTGTTATACCTATTTGTATTTTGGTTGCTGTTGATGAAAATTTGCTACGGTATTCAATGACAGATGATTATCATATCATGCAATCAAATTATTTTAATGCATACGTTGCTGAATTTGTTGGGTACTAATAATATATGTATTCAAAATTGTTTTCATATTGATACTAGTGTTCGCCACTTCACCCAGGAGATTATTAAATTTGATATACAAGGGGCTTCTAGATTTCTGCTGACACTGCTAGCACATCAATTTGGAAGAAGCTCAAAAGTATTTTCCTTGCAACGTAGCGAGTATCTGCTAGTTGTGAAGCGAGTATCTGCTACAGAATTCCTCAAAAGTATTTGTTTGGGTTTATGTTTTAGTAGGAATCATCTAGTAGTTTTTAATGGCGGTGCTAGTGCTAGTCAATTATGTGAAAACAAAAGGGTCGTTTCTGCAGTGCCTTGTTCCGAAAGCTGGCTGATGATACCTTTGATCTCCAGAAGCCACCAATGGAGAAACCATCCTCTCCTCTATTTTTTTTGGTACAAGAAAATTGATGGAAAACTCCATTGTTCAAATTGAAACTTTACAATGTTCACAAAAAAGGGTTGACTTTTCAAATGTTTTTCTGTCTTTTTCTCTTTGGTAAATAGACTTTTGGATAGAAATGGAAATGGGAGAGACCGAATTTGGAGTCCACGAGAAAACATGCCTCATTTGAAATCCATCAATTAAAAAATAACTGCAAGTCAATCCGGACTAGCAGTGTCAAATTTATACAAAGTCCATAGACTAAATACAAAAAAAAACATTGATTTTATCTTAGTAGTCCACGCAGATATCTGCATTGTGATTCTCTTTTCCTCTCATTTCCTGTGTAAGATATAAGTGATATATACCCTTAAAATTTCTGTTTCATATTGTTGGTTATATCATTTTGTGTTACTCCCTCCGTCCCAGGATAAAAGTCTATTACTATTTTGGGTTGTCCCAGGTTAAATGTCTATTTTCTTTTAATAACCAAACTTTTACACATTTTTTCCTATTATGCCCGTAACATTAAATATCTTATACTTTTCTTATTCTAATTCTCTCTCCATATTTAATGATATTATTATAAGGCAATTTTTGTCATTTTATTCATCTTCTTAATGTGTAAAAAGTCCATCAAGACTTATCTTGGGACGGAGGCAGTATTAATTAATACTCACGTAATCAGTATTAATTGTCAAAACTACTACATATTGTAACAATCTGCATTGCTCACAAATCAGATCGAATCTCTCTACACACACAAGAGGGTAAAAGGGTAAGGTATTAAAAATTGATAAAAGAAAAAGAAGAGGTTGAATTGAATTTAGATAGGTTTGGTCTATTTCCTCCAAATATTCAATTCTAATTCTTGTCATTTTCTTCACACCATTATCTCTCCTGTCTAAAACTACACTGAAAGAGAAACATGGAGAACGAAAAAGATGAATAAAAACATCATCATGATCTCTCTTATACCAACCAAAAGCATTACCCATCTAAACCAATATATATATATATATATATATATATATATATATATATATATAGTCCGGATCAGGTCCGGACTCCCGGATTTTATAAAATCCGGACCTTTTTTTTTTTTTTTTTTTTTTGCTTTTTTTTTTGAAACAACTAAAAAAAAAAAAATTATGGAACTGAAATTTTTCCATAATACAATGTTTTGGGTGTGGTTTGGATGCATATACCAAAACATTTATGTACAGTCTGGACAGACTGTACATACATTGGTTGGTATAGGTATTAAAAACACACCCAAAACACTTTATTATGGAAAAATTTCAGTTCCATAATTTTTTTTTTTTTTTTAGTTGTTTCAAAAAAAAAACAAAAAAAAAAAAAAATTTTGGGGTCCGTATTTTAAGTCCAGTCCGGGAGACCGGACTGGATCCGTGGTGTGTGTATATATATATATATATCCATCTTTTAAGTAGCCTAAAGGACAAGTTTACACGGCATTACCTAACCATTTATTCCCACAGACAATCTTCCAAATGCTACTCTCCATTTCTTTTGGACACATACTCTAACCCTTTTCCTACTTTCAAAATGTCCCTTTGCTTTCATGGACACCAACTCAGCTTACCTTATATTAGAATTCAAACTTTTCTTCTTGGATTTAGTTCCAGAGTGGCCGATTCTACTGTTCAAGAATCAATTAGGGTGGCTGAAAATCACCAGTTAATTGCCAACAGAAACACATTCTTCTCCTATATAAGCACATTACATTGTGGTACCTCTTCAAACTCCCAAAAAGTTACAATTAGTCTTACCAACCACTCAAGCTCTCCTCCTGTTAGTTCTGCAGCATTCTATCGCCTCTACGCTATTACAGCTTTCGACTCCATGGGAGGGCAAAGTGGTGATCCAACTGTTGTCAGCACCTCGATTGCTCTCCTACAAGAAAGATTCAGAAAGTTGCAAAAGATGAAGGAGAAGAGAGAAACTGAGCAGATTATGCCCGTCACGTCTTTTGAGCCTGTCAGGATGTCCTTTCAAAACGATACAATTTTTCCATCTAGACCACCTCATCAAGATTCACTCTCTCTTGGACTCGACTTCTACATTAAACATGCAAAATCTCAATCCATGAAGACCTCACCCTCTACAAAATTATGGTCCAGTGGTGCAGCAGCAACTGCGAGCCCATCGTATACTTCGGAGAGACCTGACGTTGATACTTCACTCCATCTGTAGACAGACAATCTAATATTTCTATGTTTCAGTTTCCTACTGAGCCTTTTATTTTCTTCTTTACTTACTGTAAGAAAAGGAAGAGGAATAAGAAGGAAAAACTATTGTTTATAGATATTCTCATCAACTTCGTCTTTGCCAATTACAGGGTCTTGAGAGAAGCTACCATTTGGACCCCCCTGATAAAATTTCTCATCATCACTTTGTTCTGAATTTTCATCATCTCTCCATTTCCTTTTCCAAATTCTGGGGATCATGCGAGTGATCTCTTTGGTCTCTGTCGTTGAATCATGATCTATCCGTGTAAATCGGACGGCTCTAACCTTTCTACAATTTCCTGCCAATATCTGCAGCACAGAATAGAAGACCACAAACAAAATTAGTTCTATAACAGCTACCAAATCATGCCTTAACGCAAAAAAAAAAATTAAATAAATAAAGAAAGGAAGGAAGAAGAAAAAAAGGTTCTATCAAACACTGAAAGGGGAAATATTAATGGAAGACCAAGCATCAAGCAATGACGACAGACAGAGGCTTTGTCATATACAATAGCCGAGGAATGACATGTATGAATTTGTCACGACTATTTTTTGCCATGAACTACATTTTGTATGTGGAAATTTGAAAAGTTAGATACCAAAGACAAACAAAACTTCCTACAGAAACCTTGAATAGAAGAAGGCTTGAATAATTTTGCAGCACAAATTGTTTTTCATTTAAAAATTCCACATATATTTCTATTTATAAGTAAAAATTCTACACACAATTAATGGATTAAGAGCATGTGCTTTGGAGTTACAGTTAACAGCGAACTATACTCTGAATTGGTATAATAGACACTGTCAGGAAGGCTACAGTGCCTTAAACTATATTCACAACCAGAGAAATAGATAAATCAAATCTCGGAATGCAATAATGTGCTCAACCCATCTAAGTACTTCTAGTAAAGAATTTAGAGTATCATGTGGAGACTTCAATTATGGGTTCATTCCCTCTTCCAAGAGTTGCTCATGAAAACCGCAGCTATATATCAGTCGATAAACTAGAAGGGCCAGTCAATCCTGCTTGAGCTTGGCCTTTGGCTTTGTTTTGTGGGCGTATGATAAATATGATAAATCCGACGCAAGAGACAGAAAGTCCGGGACCTCAAACTATGGGCATATCAGTTATTTAGCCAACGTAAGGTGTAAGGAAGGCGTATGAGCAAAAATAGCCCAAAAGAGGAGTGAAACAAGAAGAAAATTTTGGGACGAGAATTTATCTATATGGGGATAATATGCTAGCACTATATACTGATGATTTCAAAAAGTGTCACGACCTTGCAAAAGTATAACTCTGAGTACCTCAAGTCTGAATATTTGATGTGTATTCTTCTGATCATGACGTTCAGTTTCTGCTTCACTGTAATCATTGGTCTCTTCTCGTTTTGCCTTCTCAAGCACTACTCTGATACTCTCACCTGTTCTTGGAATATATCCGAACATTTCACATATGAAACCAGATACCGTCTCATATTGATGGGCCTGTAATTCATTACAAAAACAAAAGAAATTGAGTCAAATGAATATTTAAAAAATGAAGTCGGAGCTTAAATAATTATGGTCTTCTTTGAGCGAGGAGCGGGCTAAGCAGCAAGGGAAGATATTCTGATGACAGATAATTTGTGGAGGAGAAAACTCATAAATTAATTCTTATGTTTTGTTCAAGGTGGATAGGGAGTGGTGCTAGATAGAATTCCATGAAAAGAATGCTTTCCCCCTCTTTATCAAGCACGGAAGTAGCTGCCTTTTTTATGGGAAGTGGCAAGGAAAGATATTTTGATGAGATAATTTAAGAAGGAACCTTACATAGGTTATCTGGTAGGTAATGTAAAGTGAATGGGTTAGAGCATTTATTACTACATTATACAGTAGGAAAAAACTTGTGAATTGTACTTTCTCGAGGAGTTCACTCAAGTTGATCCTCTTGTTGAAGAGGAGATGCCTATTATTAAAATTAAAGTAAAAAAAATGTAACCCATCATTTGGGTTCAAAGTGTCAACTTAACCAACATATTATTCTTTAAATTAATTTTTGGAAGAACGAATTACAAAAATAGCTAGCTAGTATATAAAGAAACCCTAAATGCCATTTTTCTATGCAGAAGCAAAGAAGTTATCGACAAAAATACCTTTCATAAATATAATAAGCTATAACAACCTACAAAAGGAACACACCTCTGGCAAAATGATATCCAGATCTTCCGAGAGTTGATCAATTGATGTATTTGCATCAACATCAAAGACTCCTTCTGCTCGCATTACAACATAGCCAGTTTTTTTCTGAATTTCCTCCTACAAGGCAGCAAATCTACATGTTTTATACAAGCTAAAAATAATATCGTTTTTAATGATTCAAGTACATGCAGATTGCAAACTTTCAAACTTTAAAAAACATTGCAAAACATCATTAACCACGGCTTTTACACACGAATTCTGAGCATTTCATTTGGTTAAATGCTAGGGAACATTTACTAAAAGTTGGAAATTCAAAATACAAGACCAATTACCTTCGAGTCATTCTCATCAAAGATTTCACCAACAATTTCCTCAACAACATCTTCCAGGGTAACTATCTGTTCCACCCAGAAATACAGAGATTTGGCATTAGATCCCAGTAGGAATTTGGAAAATATTATCTATTTAAAATTGTTAATGTACCAAATACTATTCCCTCTGTTCCACAAAAAAAGAGCCTTTTTTTTGCTAGTTTAAACACACACACACACACATGATGTCCTCAAGTTTTACCATCTCAATTTCATATCATGCCATCACTACTAAACTAAATACTCAAAATTTAAGGAGAACTATGAAACAAAATACATCCTTAAAGTTTGTAAGTTTTGCAAATGAGAATCTTCTTGTGTTGTGTGAACATAGGGAGTAATAGTTGTCAGGGTGAATACAACAGTTAAATCACAGAACAAAAGCTAATAAAGCCTTGCTAGACAGCATCACACCCGCAAGCAATTAGGGAAAACTGAGGAGTTCTGTGTTAGTTATGAAACTATAGATGGAAACAATGCAATAGAACTAAAAAATTAACACAATCCACATAATGAGGGCCCCTACACATCACTGGATTGACCAGGTATTGGTAGAATTGCTTGTAAAATACAACTGGAAAAATTTATGGAGATATAAGCTGAAACAATTGTGCATCCAAATGTAATTAATGAGTATGTATACTGACAAATTCCATGGATTATATTGGAAATATCCTTTCAAATCAAAGACATAATAAATAATTATAAATAGAATTTCAAACATCAAGGGCATGAGCATACTCCCACAGTTCCTCCATATTCATTAAGAACTACAGCCATGTGAACCTTCCGGATGCGGAACTCCCTGAGAAGATTCCAGACGGACATTGAATCTGCAATATCATTAAGTCAAAAATATTTATTCTGAACACTTTTGTTGAGAACAAATCAGAGTTCATTTCATTAACAGCAGAGCAGCTTGAACTCCTAGACAAATTAATGATCAATATTTATGTACAAACTATGTAGAAACCAGAATCACAGTATCTTTGGAGTCTGGAAGAATAATAAATCCACGATTGTTAAAGAAAAGTACCAGGAACAAAATATGCAGGCTTGTGTGCAATATCTCCCACAGTTGAGCTTTCTAGTATTTCTCCCTTCAAAATTGAAATATATGTAAAAATTATCATTGTTATGCAAACTGCACAGCATATCGTATGAGTGATAGAAAATATAAAAAACTAGCTTGCCTTTTGAACATAATCTAGTAGATCCATTGCATAAGCAATACCCACAATATTGTCAATCCGCTGCTCAAATACTGGTACCCTACAGACTCATCTTGACACTATAGTTACCAAAAAACTAAGAAAACAATTACCAACCACTAATGAGCTTTACATACCTGGAGTATTGATGAGTCACCCAGAAATGGTGGAAATCTAATAATGTTGCAGCCGCATCAATGGCAACCACATCTATAAGAGGGGTCATCACCTCCTTAACATGTGTATCTTTTATCTCCAACACATTTTCAATCATATCCTGCAAAAATGGCACTTCAGTTGGATTTGCAGTGATAAGATCGTTGCATATATTCAGCAAGTAGATCAGGTAAAGTACTAATAATCACAAGCAGGACTAGCAACAAATACTAAATCTGAGTAGCACATAAAACCTTTAAAGTTGTAAGTCACCTGTTCTTCTTCCTCAATTGCTCCACTCGACTCAGCAACTCTCAGCATCAACTTCAGTTCATCTTCAGTGACATATGGTACGCTAATTGATTAAAAAAATTTGGCAATTATGTAAAGTAAGAAACATAAAGTTCGAATAGGGATGAATCAAAACCAAAATGTAATTGAAAAAGAGGATGTAATATAAATTAGTGTCCTTTTCTTTAGAGCACTAAATTTAATCATTTGCAAAAACAATTGAAGTAAGCTGACTACCAATTTATTCCTCATAAGAAACATCATTATATTCCATTGGCACTCGTATTTCAAAAAATAATGAATAATGCTAGAGACACAAACTATTTTACAAATATTTTACAAACTGCTGATGTGGCATACTCCACATCAGCATATTGTGTGGGACCGAAGACTGCATTAAACAATTTGTTGATCAATAGGCTGACGTGGAGTATGCCACATCAGCAGTTTGTAAAATATTTGTAAAATAGTTTGTGTCTCTAACACCACTCAAAAATAATTAGTGAAAAGGGAACAAAACTGGTACAGTAAGATACATCAATCATCATTGTGAATTTGTGATGTGTGGGATAGTGGGATGTGGTTCAATCTTGCCTGAGAGGATTCTTAATTGTTGATCATGCTACTGTAAGGAATAGGCAGAGATATAGAAGTAAATATAGGATTAGTGGGGGCATAGTTGTAATGCTATTTGGAATTAATAAATGATATTGTGAACTTTCCTTTTTCTCTCTACGGTTCTATCTTATGATTTCTCCTCTGTCTTCTTCCCCAAATTTTTTCTTAATTCTTCTCAAAATTCTTGTCCTACTTCTCTGTTCCTTACAATTAGTATCAGAGTCGTTCCAATCCCAAGGATAATGGCCACTGAAAATCAAAATTCCGCAACCCTAGAAAATAATTTCGAGAATCTATAAAATAACTGCAAACTTCTATGGATGAAAAGTTCAAGCAAGTCATGAAGAAATTTTATGACTTACGAGCTTCCAATGGAAGAGGTATGGAGGTGTCTGAAATGAAGATCTTAGGTTCAAATAGTGAAGAAATTAAAACTACAACATACGTTAATCAAGGAAATGGTGGCGCTCACAAGGTGTTTGATAAAAAGGTCTACAAGAGGTCAATCAAATAGGAATGTCTTAATTTCTGGCTTTAATCAAGATGAAGATTGTTGGTGTGTTGAGACCTATGAAAATGTGACGGAAACTACCCAATGCATGAGTTGAAAGGTAAAGGTTTGGCCCCTTAAAGTGAGGACATCAAACAGGAGAGGAATGCTTAGCTTGGGCGTGGATGGGAATCAAGGAGATTAAATTTGGACGAATCCAATTTAAGTTCCTGTTGGACTAGTTACGAGGGCACGAGCTAAAAGATTCGAGGGACTTAATGGACTAATCCAAGAGATTTGGGCTAAAAGGAGGTCAACTACATTCATTAAGAAGAATGATTTTAAGTTAGTTAAATGTGTCAGCCCATGTTATGTCAGAGCTTAGCAGCCCCAACGCCAACACGCCAGGGCCCTAGCGCCCCATCGCACCCGACGCCAACGCCTCTGATTCTTCAGGGCCGCAACACTTGGGTATGGAAGAATCTGAGAAGGAAATTGCACGAAATTTAGGAATTTAGGAAGTTTTTCAATTCTTATGTAATTAGGAAGCTTATTAGCTAGGTTTTCAATTCAAAAATAATTGTTTGATTATGTAATTTGTTCCTATTAGAATTAGGGTTACTTTGAGGAGTATAAATAACGAACATGGCTGATGTACTTCATATTATCAGATTATTCATTACTAAAAATACTTGTGATATTGTTTTCTCTTTTGGTTTTTTGAGAACTCCTGAACTGTTCATAACTTACTGTAAAGTTAAACTTGACTTATCATACAACAATTCATAGTTGTGTGACATCTTCTACCTATACCAAGGTTCTTCTCTCAAAGGGTCGAGATTCCATTCAACTCAAAATTCATTGCACTGTCGATTGTATCAAGTTTCTCGCTTGGTTGCGGTGTCGTTGGTGTTCCACCAATACAACTTTGCTAAAAACAATCCGGACGACGACCACCTCACGCAAACGTGCCGTGAAGTCTATCAACATAGGAAAGATGAAGATAAGTGCAATTCCCTAATTTTTCATATTTTTTTCAGCATACCAGCCCCGCATCATATCGATAGCAATTTTGATCTCCTCCCAAAGCCTGCCTAACCTACATGTGTGTGAAAATGTGACGGAGTTAAATTTTCTTAAGCTTCCAAAAGAAGATAAGAAAAATATGGTTGATAAGCGCTCTTGTGGAGAATAAAGTAACCAAGGAAGGGAATGCATTCTTTGAAGTTGCATATAAAGTGTTTGATGAGGGAAACCATGTGACCCATACGTTTGTGTTTATTAAGTGTGCAAAAACTTATATTCAACATGTTTATTGGAGTTTCAAAATTTCTAGTTGCATGTTGAAAGAAAAACAAAACAGATCTAAACGAAAGAAAGAAGAATAAGTCGCGATGTGTTCTGATAGAAGAAGAAGTCGCGAAGATTTTTCTTATTTATCTTTGTTGACTGCTTCTCCATTAATGTACGAAGGGAAATAAAACTCTTGTTGGTATCATCTTGACAAAATTTCATTAACGTCCCCCATAGTTTGGTAATCAAGTCCAACCCTTAAGTTTTAAGTTTTGTACTTTACAAATTTCACCCTTTCAAGTAGGTCCCTGTAATTTTTTTATTTTAAAAAAAGTGTTACAAATTTTTTTTATAGGTGCTGATAAAATTGTGTTTTAATGTTACTCGGTAAATATGTTTGGGTTTTAATGTATATAAAAGTTCATTGTTCAATATACTTTTAAAGTAAATAAATAATATATAAATTGTACACTGTAAACGACTTGTCGCTATACGGACGCCGTGGCATGCGCCTTATCGCCTAGACGTTTTGGCGGTCAGCTACCGTTGTGTCTCGTCGAGGTGTCGTAACAACTATGGTGGGGACAGTATCGTAACATGACTATAGTGTTGAAAATAGAGTATTTCAATGCTCGGCCAAATGGGTCGTTGGAATATGCTCCAAAAGAATAGCACAATTGGGTGCAGAAAAGTGCTACAACCGATATCTTTGTGAGTATGACCTTAATTTGATTTTGCCAGCAAAGCCACCTTTTCGGCCTTGACAATTTTAAAACATGGCCATTGTTGGAAACTCGGGAGATCTCTTGAAGATGGTGTTTGGAAAAGAAATTGATAGTTATGATGCTGTTATACGAGACAATGAGGCCCCTGTTAATGAAAATATAAGTATGTTGACATAAAGAGGGATTTTCGTCTTGTAATAAGGGGTGCTGCTCATAACGTGATCAAGATCCTTAATGGCTCAACTGATGAGGTACTTATAATTAAAAGTGTGACCCACAAAGACTTCAATGCAATGGTGAATATACCTCCGAGTGCAATGGGGTACACTTCCATAGTTTAGAACATGTGTTTAGTATGATTATAAGGTCTTCCAAATTGCTGGTTATAGGCAGAATGAAGAACTTATAAATGAGCAGAACAGGTATACAGATTCTCAATGCACATTTTTAGCCATGATTTATGGGTATGTCAAGAAGGTTGGCCATGCAAGCAAGAAGCATTTGCTCATTTTTGACCCTGGTGGAGTAATTTTTCCCTCTTATCTTCTGCCAATTAATCAATGCCCAAATGTTGAAAGTACTTTAGTTTCTATGTTGGCTGAAATGGGTGTAGTTAGTTGTTGTAGTATGGCTTACATTTTTGCTGAATGGGATTTAATGGATTGTTTAAGAAAATATTTTGTGGAGATTTCTGGATTAGTTTTGGTAATCAAGACTGAAGTTCTGTACCAGTATGACATATTGGGTGGTGAATTTGTTATGTCAAAGTTGTTTGATGGAATACTTCAGTGGAATCATACTGCCTGGAAGGCGGTAAAAATAGGCTATTGTGGGAAGTCAATCGTCATTATTTTTGACCCGGGCGGTTGCGCTCAATGTGGGAAAGCAAGGGAAGCCCTGGTGGAGTTTTTAATTGGTTGTCATGATACTTTTATAGCAAGTACTAGTTCCATAAGGCTGTGGCAAGATGACTAGCACCATCGATAATCTGCAAGCATAGCTAAAATTCAAATTTGATAGTAGGGTGTTTATTTTTGACCCAAGAGGATTTGCTGACACACTTGAAGATGTGGATATTGTCAT
Organism: Panax japonicus; assembly: GCA_020205505.1. NCBI lineage: Eukaryota > Viridiplantae > Streptophyta > Magnoliopsida > Apiales > Araliaceae > Panax > Panax japonicus. Next base: position 25,463,397 of record CM035094.1, read on the forward strand.
GGAAGCTGCACAAAAAGTCCTGGCTTGGAAAGGAGTGACTGTGCGATATCAACCTTACCTTTGGAGCATGTTGTCCAAAGTACTTGCTTGTTTTTCCTGCAAATCAGGCATATAGCCTAAAACCTTGTCTGGAGTTGGGCTAAATAAAAATATTTGACTGGCAAAAGTGAAGAGGCTAGTGTGAAGGAAGCTTTAGAATTATCTCATTTAATTTAAAGGGAAGGGTTCTCATCACTCTTGTTGTTGCGGAAATTCTTATATGGGTCATTGCACAAGCATTACAAGGTCAGGAGTATAGATCTCTCATGAAGCTTTCAGAGTCTTGGGTATTATTTGAAAGCAGCAAGAGGGTCTTTTTTTATTTCCCTTCTGTCGCTGAATATGTTACTGCTATTTGCTGTGTCCTATTTTTCAATTTCTTGTTTGTCAGAAACCCCACCCTCGAGGGCAAGGGTGTTTTTGAGGAGCAAGGAGTTTAAGGAATAGGCAAGGATATAGAAGTAAATACTATAGGATTAGTGGGGGCATAGTTGTAATAGTGGTATTCTAAGATAGATATATAGTTGAGTTGTAATTCTATTTGGAATTAATGAATGATATTGTGAACTTTCCTTTCTCTTTCTACGGTTCTATCTTTTGACTTCTTCTTCCCCAAATTCTTTCTTAATTCTTCTCAAAATCCTTATTCAAGTTCTCCGTTCTTTACAGCTGCGTACAAACTGCTCCAGGATATTTGATTCAACTACTAGGGAGGCACGTTGAGGTGGATGAACTTGAAAATCATATGGCCAATGCCATCAATAAAAATAAATAAATCCCTAGAGCCCTGTCCGGCAGTATCGACTGCTTTTAGAGTCTTCATAAGCTCAAATCTTACAATATAATCAAATCTCAAGAGTAGACAATAAAGAGACTAATTTCATCAAGCATCTAAACACCCCCCCCCCCTTCCCCCTCCCCCCCCCCAAAAAAAAAGTGATAATAATAAAATAAAATATGGCAAAACTAATGATTTAGCAATCAAAGTTGGCACGTTTTATTGATTACCCGATTGAATTTTTAATTTTTCAAATTAACTCATTGAACTAATTTTTATTTTCAAATTGGGTCATTCTGTTAAAAAAAAGTTGACAGGCGTTAATTTTTTATCTACGTGGCGCTGACGTGGACTTAAAAAAAGAAAAAAAAATGACATGGAAAATGACATGAAATCAGCTTGAGATATCACAAATCTCCACTATGGCAGCCGCCCCGCTCCGCTTCAATTTCTTGGCAAAGAAGCGGCTCCGATCGGATAACACGCTCCGGTGGGCGTCCATGGACACCTTAAACCCATCACGCGCCGTGATCGTGAGCTTCACGTCCCCATACCCTAAACCCCAATTCACAGGGTTTCGAAATGGGACTTCGGCCAAAATCCTAGATACGCGTTCTTGCGCGCTCCGACAACTCTCAATTGAGTATTTGGAGTCCCGGGCCTGCTCCTCCGACATCATTTCGAAGAGGGAGGTGCTGGGTCGGATCGGAATTGGCCGGCCGTCGACAGGGGAGTCCGAGAAAGGGGGCGGCGGAGGTGAGAGAGAAATCTTGGAGAGTGGAAGTTGGGTTTTGAAAGGGGAAGGAGAGAGAAAGTAATCTAAGAGAAACCTTTGTTTTATCATTGTGGATACTTGTTGTTGCTGTTGTTTCGATTTTCTGTTGTTGTTGATTTCGGAAGCCATTGATAACAGAGGAAGAAGTGAGATTCACTGTGTGTTTGTGTGTGAGAGAGAAAGTGGGAATCCAAGAAAAAGAAATTGAAGAGAGGGAATTTTTTTGCCACATAAGTATTTTTTTTTTATGCTGACTTTTATTTTCCATGTCATTTTCTTTTTTTTAAGTCCACGTCAGCGCCACGTAGATAAAAAATCAACGTCTGTCAACTTTTTTTAACGGAATGACCCAATTTGAAAATAAAAATTAGTTCAGTGAGTTAATTTGAAAAATTAAAAGTTCAATCGGGTATTCAATAAAACGTGCCAACTTTGGTGGCTAAATCATTAGTTTTGCCAATAAAATATATATAAAAAAGTAAAAAAAAATACCACAATAAAATAAAAACATAAAAAAGGAGGAAAGAAGAGACCAAAATCAAGATGAACCACCAGAGAACTATTTGCTTAAAATTAAGTTCAGCCTTGATTTAGCTTGTCATTCGCTGTCCAAAAACATTTTGTAAACCATAAAATATTTGCTCATTAAAGCTAAAAGACCTTTTTTAAAAAAACATGAACTGCAAGGAAGAAACAGAATAGATTACTGAGAAATCACCTGCTTCCTTTTAAACCGAGTAACTTGAGCATCCCCATTGACAAAAATGTTACAATTCTTCCAACGGGATACAGTATCAAAGAAAGCCATGCAACTGGTCGAACCTAGAGGTTTTACATAAATTACTTATCACATTAATTTGGATTAGCATTAATGACGCCACAGTTATTAAGTGGGAATTGAAATGCATATAAAACAAAATTGACGAATTATACACACCAAGTTAATTAAGTTTTATTAATCTGAAAGAAAATCAAGCATACCACAAATCTAGCAACTTCTGTAGCATGGTGAACGGCTATACTTTTGGGGGTAATCTCAGTAAGGAGCAAAATAGCTACCTGCAACCGAACCCAAAAAATTTAACATAATTGACTTATTTTAAAAGTACTGACTGATAAAACATAAAGCGTAGATTCAAACATACATTAAAAATATATAAGTAATGTACAAGTCATAAATATTTGACCAAGGCTAACATATATTTGATTATATTCTGACAAAAAATAATAATTTCCTTCAGAATCTTGGGTAATAATCCCTCCATCCCAAAATAAACGAGCTAATTGTATTTTACACGATGATTAAGAAATAAATTTCTTCCCCAAGTGTACTCTGTCAAAAAAAAATTGTTTTCTTTTCTTTTTTGGGGAGTGGGAGATGTGGAGGGGGTTCTGCCTTCAATTTGGGGTACTTATGCAACTCTTTGACTTTGCTTTTATTTTTTCCTCCATATATCTAACCTTTGCAGCTTTCATAATATACTGTTCACTCCTGGTACATTCTTTAAAATTTCACTTGTATCATAATTTAGGATATACTAACATTTTGCCTTCATATATGGAAGTAATACTGGGTATAATAAATAATAAATTTCCATGAAGTACAAAAAATAGACGTAGCAATCTATTTAAAGTACATATTGCTAAGCTAGGTTTAAAGTATTAAGTGCCCCAGGAAACACAAGGCAATTTAGGCTCTTCTTGTATGCTGATTGTAATCCCCATAAATCTGTCATATCTCCCTCATGTCAAAAAAAACCAGATACATCAAATACTTCTTCCTATTAACTCAGTTCAGCACCTTTAGGTCCATATATTAAGCCCTCAGAAGTACAGCAGTAACCATATTCTAGAACAGTACATTAGGCTAAATCAAGAGCAATGGTGAGGGGAAGGGAAGGCAGGATGAAGGGAAATGCCATCTGCTGAGGAATTGACCTTAAGGGATCCAAAGTTTTTTGTTGATAAGTTTAGGGAGATCCAAAGTTCAACTCAGTTTCTACTTTCTAGCCACCGTTAGAGTTATATCCGAGTAGTTAATTGGTTATGACATCTTTTCAATTTGCATATTTCAATAGTATAAGATTTCATATTGTATTATAGTTTACCAACAAAAAATAAAAACGTTTCATACTATATTCTACCAAAAATCAACTTGAGAAGTATGTACTTAGGTATGAAACACAAATATCTTGGCCTGATGGATTAATAATATATATGGTATTAAGTTAGGAAAGGCAACAGACACACACACAGAGGATTGAAAAAAAAAATATGTGGGATGCATTATTATAAGATTATAATCTATAAGCATTTCTTTGACAACAAATTCTAAAGGACTTCTACAGCTAATCATCACCATATACTCTTTGTTCATATAGTTGATTGAATGAATGCATTGGCACTTACCGTCATTACACCAGTAGCTGCAGTAACACCAGCTTCACCAAAAAGTGTTGTTGCTGCCTCTGTGACTAGTGCTGTAGCTCCAATATTGACAACACTGAGAACACAATATGAAACTTTTAAGAAAAGCATTTTATACTGTGATTTGAAACATTAAGAAGTATGCAATCGAATTCTATGGTACGTTGTGCCAATAAGAATGGTTGTAAGGAAACGTGTGACATCACTATGAAGCATTCTGAAGACACCATCCTCTGGCTCTTTTTCGGCCAGCTCCCGCACCTGTAATAGAAGAAACATGCAACTGTTCATTACAAAAGCACTGAAATCAATAAGAAAACCTTTCGACCAAACTTCTGCTTTTTCATCAATGAGAAACTCCACTAGGTCAAAACATAGGATAGGGCAAGGACAACAATAAGTGAAAAGCTGCTATAAAGCTGCCATTTCTTGATCATTCAAAAACAATTCAATAACTTATCGAGTCCTTACAAAATCCCGTGTGGTTTAGGACAAGGTGAAAAGGAGTAAGAGTACCTATCCCCACAGAGAATCGGTAGAGAAACACACCATGAAAGCAAAAAACTTTTCTCAAATCATTAATTAATTCAACTCTGAAAAATAATGAAGAGTACATCAACTTATATAGGAGATTAGAAACCCTAACTCTTGGATATCAAGTAAAATCTTAATTAAAAAAGAAACAATCCTAATAATTAAAAACTCTAGAACATTCTACTTTCTTATAATATTCTACTACTGTAATTAAATACTAGTATAATTATATAAATAACAACATTAATTTATCTCTAGCAATAATATAAAACAATTAATTAATAATCCTAAAACTCCCACATATTGTTCCACATCACTGTGGGCGTGGATGATCAGAAGATTGAAAACATGCCTTTTAATCCTCAGGGCTAGCAATAAACAGGGATGTGAGATGAGGTGAGGAAAAACAGTTGGATCATATATGAAAAGGGGGTTCTTTGAGCCATAGGATGCAGAAATCATATGGATAATCCCAGTCTAGTGTTGCATCTGTTTTTCGGGGTGGGGGAGGAGGGGATAACCAAAGGAAATTTATTAGAAAACTTTAAGCATGAGAAAGTCTTGGGTGACTCTAATGTTCATGTGTTGATCGCTTGTAATGTAGGAATTTTTTTAAGAAACTAGACCTACCTTCTTCATTTGTAACATTTTCCATTGTCCTCATACCTAAAAGGCAAGACTGCAACTGGTAATACTATAGGTGCAGAGCCCTCTTTAAGCTTTATACTTTAATTTTTTATAGATCTTAATCATGTGAAAATCTTTTTGATTTTAGTAGGAGGGGGATGACAAGGGGAGGAAATTGATGGTGCAAGAGTAAATTTTCATACTTAGAAGTGAAATAGCACCATATATATATATATATACTGGATTTGTAAATTTCAAACGCGGTCCAAGGAAATTTAAACAACAAACGTCCTCTACTATTTTACTTTCAAGTTGAAGCAAGCCAATAAGAAACCCCTTCAATTGGCTTTCCTAGGCCTTCTATGAAACAGTCAAGAGATCCACCAAAGTTGTTACGTCAGTAACATCACTTGTGTATTTACCGTGTATTAAGCATTGTATTCAGAAACTTACATCCAAGACACCTTAGCAAAACTTTTGCACTGTGTACAGCCTGTTGTAAGACATCCCTTACTGTAACTTTTCCATAACTTTAATTATTTTTTTATCAGTTATTTTGACTCTAAATATAGGGATGATTGGAGCAAGTAACCTTCCCGCACTTTGAGGTCTACAAGTCCATAAATATATGAACTAATTTTATAGATATATTTTAATACCCCCCAAAAAAAAGGCAACTTCACCGATCAATCTTTCCCAGCATGATCATGGTATCATATACTCAACCATCATAAGTAGCAAATATGATGAGATCAAGTTTATATACTTACACTATATAAGACACCCAAAATGCTAGGATTTTGGTACCAAATAGCATTACTTATATTCCTTATTCTTTGGCTTCACAACACGCCTAGAATTTACTTCAAAACCAGCACAAATATACACAGACAATAAAACTTCACAATAACATTATAAGATAAATTCCATTCAAAATTTTGGCTGTATTGCATCGAAAATCCATATAACAAGTAACAACAACATACCTTCCAAGGCCACAGGGTAGTAATTGAAGTCTCGGCCATAGAAAAGAAAGCAGATAAGCCCAAAAGTGCAGCCAATATCAAACCTTGCTCTTTAAAAACACACAAAACCTGTAAAACTTTAGGCCAAATACTCTTCAAATACACCCCACCCGCCAATCCTTCCATTGCCAAAGCTCTTTGGCATTTAATTACGCTGTAACCCAACACAGCCAACACAACCACCCGCTTTCCTAAAACCCCAAAATTCTCCAATTTTAAATTACTTAACGATTCACTTGCTATTTTGAGTTCCTTGTGGTGGCTAACTATGGAATTTGAGCGAACCCTGGAGCTGCAAATGACTGGGCTTCGGAGGATTTGCGGTACAGGGTAAAACGTAGTCGTTTTGGTGGAGTAAGGCCGCGATTTGGGTGGGAGTATTAGAGGGAAGTTTAATCGGCGACTGCAGGTGAAGAAGTGTGGATATGTGGGTGTAGTTGTGATAGGGGGAAATGTATAGCGGCTGAGAGACGAAGTTTTTGCTGTTAACTCCATGGATCTCTTTAGTACAAGCTTAACTATTCATACATTTATATTATTATATATACACACACAAATATGTAGTGTATTTGAAGACGAATAGAGGAGGATAGTGGGCGTCGTGGTGGGCTGGGATGTCATTCTATACGAGCCAGCCAAATCCCAGAAACATTTCTTTCCTTTTTAATTCTCCGGTCAAAAGTTAGATTACGTTTGGGAATAAGCTATCGAGATAGGCATCCAACCATTTGAAAAATGATGTACATATCACAAATCTATCTATCTAATCTATCTAATAAATCTATCTAATAAAATACAAATAATTTTGAATTTCCCGCTCACTCAATAAATCATCTAGGCCGTCCAAAGTTTGGGATAAATCCCACCGTTCATACATCTATCTAATAAAATACATCTATCTATCTAATAATCTAATAATAATTTAATAAAATACAAATGACTTTAAATTTCCCGCTCACTCAATAAATTATTTTGGTCGTTCAAAGTTTGAGATAAATCATATTGTCCATACAGTGCCGGAGGCACGGGACGCTAGTATTTTATAATTAGCTATAACCCGTGCCTGAAGGCACGGCGTAACGAAAAATTAAATTCAAAATCGAAAAATATTACATTATTTAAAGACATACATACTCAATCATCAATACATATCCAACAATCAAAACATCGAGCTAGTCGGTACTAATTTCAAGAAATTTCGACAGAGTTTCCTTTAAAAATAGATATCCAAAAAATTCTAAACTTGTCTACAAAATTTACAATCATCAATACATATCCAAACCACCAAAAAAATCATCATTCCATACCCAAAAATCATCATAACCATGTATAATTAATTAACTTTACAGAAGACGGAACACAAAAAATACAAATGGGCAAAAAATAGATAAACAACATGTTGCATAAGACCCATTACTTTACATCTTGCACCAAGTATCCTTCAATGTATACCTGAAAATATTTGAAATATAAAATTATCGAAATATGTGAATCAAAATAAAACAACTGTAAATTCGAAACATAAGAATCCTTACTTTACACTGAATTATAAATGGCATGTAAAATAAATAATAAATTGTTCATGAAAATAAAGTACAAAACACAAATTTCTCAGATTCAACTTTATTAGAGGAGACTATTCAAAAGATTATGTCTGGTATTGGCGACGATGCCTTTGTCTCTTTCATTAAGGAATAAGAGCTCTGTGCGTGTGGGTTCGAAATTTGAATAAGGAGGACAAGAGAGAGAGAGAGCTGCTGACGTGTATTTTGATGTGACATTTATGTATTTTCTCTCTCCGCTCTGTTTTATATTATAGATATATAAAAAAATTCAAAAAATATCAATCTCCATTTCATAAAAATAATTTTATTTAAAAGCTTTATAAATATTAAAAGTATATTTTATATTTACTCATAAAAATATTATTGTAACAATTGATTTGATATTAATATTAATAAAAATAGGATCCTTAACACTAATATACAACAATTAGAAAGTAATTACAAAAATAAAACACACACAACATAATTACAAAAATAACAAAATTCATATTAATAAGGAAACCTAAAATTAAGGAGAAATATCTTCCATAACTAATCATTCAAATTCAAATATCTGGGATCTAACCACAAAAATAAATTCAAATTCAAATATTCAAATTTAAATTTCATAGGAAAGACTGCACAAATTTTGTACTTTGCAGGAGGTGGCAGAGGCAATTTTCAGAGGAGGTGGAAGCTTTGGAGGAGGTGACAGCTTCGGAGAAGGTGGTAATGGTGTCTTCAGAGGCGGCGGTGATGGCTATGGAGGAGGTAACAATGGTGGCGGTGGCGGTGGTGGTGGTGGCGGTGGCGGAGATGGCGGTGATGGCTCAAGTGGTGGTTACAGAGACAGTGGAGGTGGAGGCTGGGGCGGTAGTGGCGGGAACAACCATTTTCTGGTAGTAAAAGGAAATTCTCAAGATACTGCAGAGGAGAAGATCATTAGTAATGTCATGGTAACCAAATTTTTATAACAAGATAATCAAACTTTTATACTAAGGTATCCAAACTTTTATACCAAGGTAACCAAACTTTTATACTGAGGTAACCAAACTTTTATATTAAGGTAACCAAACTTTTATACCAAGGTAACCAAACTTTTATACTAAGGTAACCAAACTTTTATACTAAGGTAAACAAACTTTTATACTAAGCTAACCAAACATTTATACCAAGGTTACCTTGGTATGAAGGTTTGGTTACCTTGGTGTGAAGGTTTGGTTACCAACTGCACTATGAAAAAACTGATGGTGTAGAGGTGGATTGGTTACCTTGGTATAAAAGTTTCGTTACCTTAGTATAAAAGTTTGGTTACCTTAGTATAAAAGTTTTGTTACTAAACTTTTATACTGAGGTAACCAAACTTTTATACTAAGGTAAACACCAATCAACACAAATCAACAAAAAAAGTGATCATAAATTCATAATCAAACGCATATTTTGCATAAAATTAAGATCATAAACCCCAAATGAATGAAATTAAAGAGAAAACCTTAAAAATTAGTGCTCGAGAGAGAGAGGTAAAATAGAAGTACTTACAAAAACAGAGTACAAAGAAATATGAAGAACAATTGGAAGAATAAAAGAAATAGAAAAAATGGCAGAATAGAAGAAAATGGCAGAAATGACGTCTTCACCTTTTATACAAAAATGGTAGAAATGGCGTCTTCATCTTTTGAAGAAAAAATGGCAGAATAGAAGAAAATGAGAGAGAAAATGACAAAATGACGTATTCATCTTCTCTCTTCAATGGCGTCTTCATCTTCTCTCTTCACTCTTCAGCTTTTATCTTTAAATATGAAAATGGAAGAATAGAAGTGCAGTGGCGTATAAAAAATGAAAGTAGGAAGAGATGAGAGAGAAAATGGCAGAAAAGAATAAATGGCAGAATAAGAGGAGATGAGAGAAAAAATGGCACCTACCAAAACTAATCCCCTAAAATAAGGAATCCTAATTATACTAATATTGTCATGTTAGCCATTACATATTAATTCCTTAATTTAAGGACCTTTAATTATGTTAAGATTGAAAATAAAAACAAAAAAGTGTAATACTTTTGTAATTATTTAATAGGTGTATGATTTTTGTAATTATTTCTAAAAATGTACTATTATATGTAATTTACCCATAAAAATATTCACCTCTTCATGTCGGTTAAGAATTCACATATTTATATTTATATTAAGAGATCCTCTGAATAGTTAAGATATAAATATGACTCAGAGAACCTCTTAATACAAAAATGTGAGTTGTTAAGATATATTAAGAAATATAATGTTAAGATGCATTAGGATGTAATTAAACAACACAGCTTAATTAATAACTGTTTCAGATAAATAAATAACCTAAAAACATATTGTTATTTAATAACGATGTGAACTTGTCCCGGTACATAATAACGTTAATTTTCCTATTGTCCATTCTACTTATACAATTATGTTTTTTCTCTTGGACAAAATTTTAAGCCTTCGTTTTATATTTTAAGAGTATTATCTTTAAAAAGAGATTGTGTCCTAAATTTATTATTTTGTGTTTCTTTTTTTTAATTCTCCCTTTTATGGGAGATTATTTTTCTTTTGTGTGATATTTTTTTTGTGGTATCATAGACTCTTGTCTCCGTATAGAAAAGTTTCATTATCATCTCTTGTATTATTATATTCTTTTCAATTTGAGATTTTTTTTTTTGATAATTATTTCTTATTATATTGATTGACGATGATAAATCTTTTAAACTAAGTTAAAACCGTAAGATCCCAACTTATTATTAATAAAATCAAATTTTCTCTATTTATTATTTTGAATAATAAAGTGTTAATTTGATATAATACTTTGGTTATGGGCGAAATGTGCAAATTTTACAAAATAAGCAAATGGTTATATAATATTCATTGTTGTCGGGGAATATTCGTTTGGTCGTGGAATATTCTTGCTGTCGGAGAATATTCCTACAACAGCGCATCCATTTGTGGGCACCATAACGAAAAACGGTCGGATAAAGAAAACGATAAGTTTTAGTTTTTATAAATAACGGCGTAATAGTTACCGTTAACACTGTTGGAATACCTTGTGGTTAAAATATAGTAATACGCGTGGTTGCACAGTAGCACACGGTATTGCACAGTATTTTTAAATTATTGATTCTTACGTAAGAAGGCACTACTCAATAATTGTTACAGTAATTATTGTTCACTATTTTATTTTATTGATTCAATAATTGCTGCGTGGATATTTTATATTATTGTTGTTTCAATAATTGTCACTGCACGGTATCTCCATTATCATATCAATAATTCATATTATTTGAATAATATTATTAGATAACATTATTGGCAATGTCTAAGAAAGTTCTGTCTAGAAAAAAAATTTGGTCACCTAATTGCGCGCCAATGAGGATAAATCCTTATCGGAAAGCCCCATCTTTCTTGGGAACGACCTTGTTGTCATAATTATGATTCTGTAATATTATTTGTGAATAATTAATTATTAATTTATATGATAAGAAAATATTTATTTTATGTGGATATAAATGATGGATATATTTATTGTGGTTATAAATGATAGAATTAATGTTGAGGTATTTTATCAGTATTTTGTCAGAATGGATGTATTAAAAATCATCCGTATATGAATTTCGGCATTTTTTGTTTTGAATTTAGAAAAACTTTCTTCTACAAAGTTTTAGAGAATTCGATTTCCTATGGAATGGACATAAAATTTGTACTTTTCTGATAAAATGACTATTTATTATGAATTATTAAAGTTTCGGAAATTAAATATTTTTATTAAAATTATGGGTATGACCCACTTTTGTTTTAAACATGTGGGCTGCAAATTTTTTCAGAAATGGCATGCTGGTGGCTGGTCTTGGTAGGTGGCGTAGAAAGAGGAAAATATATATATATTATTTTATTAATCTAGTCTCCTTTGACGTTCTAGCATTTTTCTACAAATAGGTGTTTAGGTTAGAATTGAAAATCACACCTGAAATAAGTTCTCTCTCTCTCTCTCTCTCTATATATATATATATATATATATATATATATATATATATATATATATTATCGAGCGTATTTTGTGAGTATTTAGATAATTTAAGAGTTGTTATTCAGTGCAAGTTTCCTTCGGCTTTACATCCGATATTCAAGTCAAAAATACTATTTTTTTTATGTAAGCGGTGTTATTTACTTCGTAAATGATATTATTTTCTTCAATATCTTTATGCCAAAATATTGATTTGAATTTTATTGTGGAATTTCTACCTTTTTTGTCGGTGTTACTACTTACATATATGGCACTATTCACGAATACGACACTATTCATCGAAAAATAAAATTTTCTCCTTTTTGTCCAAGATGTTTATTATGATTACTATCTTTGATTGTATCCATGTTTTGATCTTTATTTTTTAATTCTGTTTCACAATTTGTTATTATGGAATATTATTGAACTTGGATAAACTGTAATACGAATCCCTAATATTTATCCTTTTGTCTCACTGAATTCATTTTTTTATATATATTTTGCATCTTCCTCAGTCCTAAATGATGATATTATTGAATATCTTTGGTGTGACGCCCCCAAAATAGGTCCATTCCACCCAACCCATTCTGAGTCGTCAATAACATGATACATAAATAACTACAACTTTATTAATACATTTGTCGTGCAAAACACGACAACCTATATACTTTGAGTTTAAATACAAATATTGTCTTCTAGACAATATCCACACGCAAATAAATCCTCATTATTGATACACTATTTTACAGAATAATGAGGACTACTAAAACAGCTATCTAGAACCATCACTCCACACCCCGACTAATTCCTGCTATAATCTCGCTTCCTGAGAAGAAAAATGGAACAAAAGAAAAGGGTGAGCTCAACTAGCCCAGTAAAGAATGTTATGACTAAGATAATGTACAACAAATTATCGTTAGTTTTCAACAAGAAAAAATCTGATAGAATACAATAGACAACAAGTTTCAGATCAATATTCGCGAATTCATTCTCTACTTGACTCTTCTAATGGATTGTTGTTTCCGCTGCAGTTGTTGATCTAAAACTTGTTGTCTATTATGTTCTACCAGATTTTTCCCTGTTGAAGACTAATGATAATTTGTTATATATTATCTTAGTCATAATATTCTTTACTAGGCTAGTCGAGATCACCCTTTTCTTTTTGTTCCATTTTTCTTCTCAGGAGGTGAGAACATAGCAGGAACTAGCCGGGGTATGGAGTAATGGTTCAAGATAGTTGTTTTAGTAGTACTCACTATTTTGTAAAATAGTGTATCAATAATTGTAATGATGACTCCTTTTGAGTTTGTATACTGTCTATTAGACAATATTTGTATTCAAACTCACAGTATATGTGTTGTCGTATTTTGCACGACAATTGTAACGCCCCCAAAATAGGTCCAATCCAACCAACCTATTTTGAGTCGCCAAAAAACATGGTACAAAAAATAACTACAACTTTATTACTACAATTGTCATGCAAAATACAACAACACATATGTTATGAGTTTTGATACCAATGTATACCAACTGTGACTCATGTCCCAACCTTGGATAGTACGTCACAATGGCACCTTACAGAAAGGTACAATCAATAACTGTTTTAGAAATTAAAATCTTTGGAAAGTGCTCAAGAAAAACTTCGTACATGGAAGCCCATGCGTCTAGGTTATGATAGATATCATATGCCCACAGAATTATCCTTGGTTGACCCAATAAATCCCAAAGAAAAATGAGAAGATTACTATCATATTCTTTCCAATGGTGAGTCTTCTCTTGACATATCATTATCTCCACCGTCTCTAATTGAGAGTTATACTTCAACTAAACTCCAAGATCATATAGTTAGTACTTGTAGATATACTCAGCAAGTGGATGTACACAACCTTGTCTTATGATAACACGAAGTCTCATGTCATTAGACATCTTGTATCATAGTGGCAAAACACCCTTCCAACGTTGGGTTCGCCTCACCCTATCTGGTTCACCAAATATAACTGCTAAATGATGTATAAAATACAACACACTTTTCTATACTGTTTAGGAAGAACCTCCACAGCTAGAGACCACCGTTCTATTCCCCTGTTACCCCCGCTCGACCCAGCTACACTCTTATTACCTGAAAAGAATTATGAAGCAAAAGGGTAAGCACAACTAGTTCAGTAAATAATATTATGACTAAAGATAAATAAATTATCAATAGTATTCATCAGTAATAAATCAGAGGTTTAGAATATATGGTAGATGATAAAACTTTTTAACCATAGTTGCAGCGGAACGAGTCAAATAGACCATAAGGTCTATTATCTTCTCCATGTTAAAAATCCATCACTAATATTTTATCCATGTAACATCAGTCAACAATTTCTGTCCACAATCACGTATATAACTCATAATCATAATTGTAGTTCTAAATTCCTCTTTTCATCCAGGACGAAGATAATTTTCATCACATGTCTTTACCTGAAACATCAAAGATCATGGTTATACCAAATCACAGTTCATGTTCATAATCACACTAATATGTTCATCTTTGCACTACGGGCCAAAGATATTCATTAACAGTTCATCTTTGCACTACAGCCCAAAGATATTCAACAACATGTCATCTTTGCACTACGGGCCAAAGATATTAGTATCTCAAAGAAATATATAATCATTTCAGAATTTATGTAAACAATAATTATAACCATGTTGATCAATTCACCTTTGCACTTAAGTTAAAGATATTCAATTATAAATTCAATGGTAATGATCATACCAGTCAACAATTCATCTTTGCACTACTGGCCAAAGAGAACTCATAGTCACGATCATATCAATAATTTACCCATCTTTACACTCAAGTCAAAGAGAAATATCATCATTAGGGTTACAAAAATGTTATATATGATAATAAAAATAATATAATCAACATATAGATTTAATCTCAATAGTAAGATTCATAAATCAACGATAATTTGGTCAGAAAAATAAATCAATTTTGTCGTAAATAGTAACTCGTGAATAGTATTCCATATTCGTACATAGTACCGTATACGTAAAATGTCATATACATGAATAGTGTCGTATATATGAATAGTGACGTATACGTGAATAGTAACCCCGACACAAAAGGTAGAAATTCCACAATAATATTCATACCAATATCTTGGTATAATGATATTGAAAGAATAACATCATTACGAAGAAAAAACATCACTTACCTCAAAAAGACAGTACTTCTGACTAGAATATTAGATATAACGCTAAAAGAAACTTGCACCGTATAGCAACACTCAAGATATCTAAATACTCATAAAAATATAATTGATATTATAGAGAGAGAAAACTTCAGTTTCTGGTGTGATTTTCAATTCTAACCTAAGCATCCTATTTATAGGAAAAATGCTTAGAACACCAAAGTAGAAAATTTAATAAAATAATATATTTATATAAAAAATTTCACGCCTACCTCTTGAATTCTGAATTCAGCATGTTTACCACTCATGTGGGGCCCACCAACAATGGAAAAAATGTTTTTATTTTAAAAAATATTTACAACTTCAAAATCAATTATTCCAGAACTTCAATAATTCATAATAAATAGCCCTTTTATCAGAAAAATTCGATTCTTATGACCTTCTATAGGAAATTCAATTCTCTACAACTTTGTAAATTAAAGTTTTTCCAAATTCCAAATAGAAATTGACCGAAATCGACATACGGACGATTTTACAGGCTATAATCAAATTTCAGTCAAGAAAATGGGGTCCACAAACATGTTTACCATGTTTTTAGTATTTATTGCAACAAAAATACTCCTCCTCCTCATTTATTCAAATATCACACATTCATTGTAAAAATATTATCAATATTATATTATTGTAATATAATAATATATTTTATCAGAAAAGATAAAATATCAATTTTCAACAATTATCACTTTTTTAAAAATTCCTCCATTTATATCCACATAAATAAATATTTTCCTTATCATATAAATCAATAATTAATTATTCACAAATAATATTGCAGAATCACAATACTAACAACCAGGCTGTTGTGAGACCCCGAATTTTATGAAATAAAAGTATTCAATTTTTATATTTTGGCAAACAATTAAATTGATAAAAGTTTAAAGTTAAAGGTGATATGTGAAATTTTTTTAAAGTAGACAAGTTGTCATAAAATACCCGGTTACTATTTATTCTAGTGTTGTTCACTCGGGTATTCGGAGTACTATTCACGAGTTACTATTTATGAGTTACTATTCACGGGGTACTATTGATTCATATTCTTATACTATTAGGGGTGGTGGTGCAAGATTGATAATACTTGCATGACTAAGTTAAAAATGGAGGTATAGATGGAGGTACTATACTGTAATTATTTTTATCACATGATTAGAACTATTGAGTCACATGATTTACTATTGATTCACATTATTTACTATTAGGGGAGTTGGTGCAAGTTTGATAATACTTGCATGACTAAATTAAAAGTGAAGAAAAAGAGGAATGTATTATACTGTAATATTTCGAGCCCAAAAACGTGCAATTATCAAAACTGTATTTTCCTATAAATAGAAGTTCATTCTTCCTTTATTTCTCACCAATTCACTAAAGCTATAGAGCAATTATTATAGAGAGAAAGAAGAAAAGTATTATGCTACTTCACCACTTCTATATCCAGTTTCTTCTAAGTTAGGGAGTATTATTTCTTTCTTATCCATGAAGAGAACTTCTGTTATTCTATTCTTTGTTATTATGTTGGAATAACCTGTCTATGCGAAGTACCGCATACTTGGTGAAATTCTTTTGTTATTCCATTATTTATTATTCTGTTGGAATATCCTGTCTGTGCGTTCTACGCCAGACCTGGTTCCATTTTTATTATTCTGTTGGAATATCCTGTCTGTGCGTTCTACGCCGGACCTGGTTTCGTTTTTATTATTCTGTTGGAATAACATGTCTGTGCGGTTTATCGCATGCCTGGTGATTTATTTTGTTATTCCATTCTTTAGTATACTCAGTTGGTTAAAGTTTTGACTTCTATACTCTATGAAATTAGTGGAATATCCTTGATATTTGCGCTTCATCCAGTATCTTTTTATGGAAATATTCTTCTGAGCATTCTTGAATTTTACTTTACAAAGCAGTATCAGGTTGACAATTTGGACGTTATTGGTTCCTGGATAAATTAATTCTTGAACTTGTTTTATTGAATTATTATGTCATTGTCATCATCCTCATGTTTTTATTATGTTGAAAGTCATCTATGGCCTGTAGTGCGTAGATGGACTTGGTATGATTATGACCAGGAATTATTCGGTATAATCATGACCGTAATGTTATAAATAATGTGGAAAAAAGTCATCATTGGCCCGTAGTGCATTGATGGACAGTTTTTGGTATGATTATGGCTATGGATTCTCTTCGGCCAAGGGTGCAAAGATGAATTGTTTTATGGCATGATCAGTACCGTTGATGAAAACACGATTATCTTTGGCTCGTAGTGCATGGATAATTCGTGGTCGTGATACTAAAAGAATATCCTTGGCCTGTAATGCAGGGATGACTTAATGATATGGATTATTTATTAAGCTGAGTCTCAGGGATAAAAGTGATGAAAAACCTTTTAAATCATAAAAGATAGTAGATTTTATTCTCTACTTGACTCTTTTAATGGATTGCTTGTTCCGCTGCAGTTAAACTTTATGTTTGTTATATTGTATCAGTTTAACACTGTTTAAGACTAATAATAATTTATTATGCATTATCTTAGTCATAATATTTCTTACTGTGCTAGTTGAGCTCACCCTTTCTTTCATTGTTCTCTTCAGGAAATGAGAATATAGCTAGGACGAGTCAGGGAACGGAGTGACAGTCCAGATGATAGCATTAGTAGTGCTCACTATTCTGTTAAATAGTGTGATAATAAATGTAATGAGGACTCCATTGAGTTTGTATACTGTCTAGATGATAATATACGTATTAAAACTCATAGCTTATGTTTTGTCGTACTTTGCTCGACAGTAGTATTATTAAGTTGTATTTGAATTTATGAACCATGTAAATGGCGACCCAAGATGGGTGTTGTATACCTATTTTGGGGGCGTCACAACTGTTTCCAGGAAAAAGGGGGATTTCCAATAAAGATTTCTCTTTACTGGCGCGCAATTAGGTGACCAAACCTCTCCTTAGACAGAATTTTATAGACATTGTCAATAATGTTATCTAGTAATATTATTGAAATAATATGAATCATTGATCTGATAATGGGAAATACTGTGTAGTGATAATTTATTAAAACAACAATAATATAAAATATCAACGTAGCAATTATTGAATCAATAAAATAAAATATTAAACAGTAATTACTATAACAATTATTGAGTAGTATCTTCTTACGTAAAAATCAATAATTTAAAAAATACTGTGCAATACCGTGTGCTACTGTGCAACAACGCGTATTACTTTACTTTACTTTACCCACCGAGTATTCCAACAGTGTTAACGGTTAACGATTACGCCGTTATTTATAAAAATTCAAATTTGTCGTTTTCTTTATCCGATAGTTATTTTGTTATGGGGCCTACAAATGACTGCGCCATCGTACAAATATTTTCCGACAACAAGAATATTCCACGACCAAACGAATATTCCTCGACAACAATGAATATTTTATAATCACTTGCTTATTTTGAAAATTTTGCACATTTCACCCATAACTTTAAACTTTTATCAAATTAATCATTTAATAAATAGAAAAATTGAATAATTTTATTTCATAAAATTTAGGGTCTTACAACAATTGTATTAGTGAAGTTGTATTTATTTCTGTACCATGTATTTGACGACTCAGAATGGGTGATGTATACCTATTTTGGGGGCGCCACAATACCTTTAGCATGAAATTAAAATAAGTTACTCCCTCCGTCCCAAATTAACTGCTCAGTTTTGACTTTTTAAAGTCAAATTGACCATTTTTAAAACTAATCTTTTTACTATTTTTGCTAAAATATAGGTGAAGAGATTATAACCAAAAGAAAGTATATACAATTTATTACTAATCCTAATTTTTATAATTTTAGAAATATATTTATATATGCTTAATTATTAATTCTAAAAATAGTCAATTTGACTTAAAAAAGTCAAAACTGAGCAGTTAATTTGGGACGGAGGGAGTATTAATTTAAATTAGAATAAGAAATTATTATATAAAAATAATGAAACAAAGTCTCTAAATAGCTTTGGCCATTTTATCTTAGAACCATAGTTAATTTATTTGGTTTTAAATAATATAATTATGAAAATTATAAACTTTTTATAAAGTAATTTTCAAGATTTATTATTTTCAAAAGTTAATTATAACATCTCGTTTGAATTAAAAATATTTCCCATCGACTTTGAAAATTCATACTTCTTAATCAATTGATCTTATTACTTATATTTCAAAATGGATGAAATATTTGATACTAATACATTTAAAGGTTAACAATATTAGTCTATAAGTTTATTAGATATTAAATTAATCTAAATCAACTAAATTCACATTATTTTAAATCTTAGAATTTTATAATTTCATTATAACAAATCTTAAATAAAATTCTTTTTATGAAATAGATAAAATATTATTCATTTATTCTAGACTAATTATGTACTCCCTCCGTCCCAATATAAAATTCCTTATTACTATTTTGGGTAGTCCAATGTTAAATATCCACTTTCCTTTAATAACCAAACTTTTACACATTTTTTTCCTATTATGTCCGTAACATTAATTATCTCATACTTTTTTTATTATAATTCTTTCTCCATATTTAATGACATTATTATGGATAATTTTATCATTTTATTCATCTTCTTAATATGCGTGAAAAGACCACCAGGACTTTTATCTTGGGACAGAGGGAGTAATAAATTATAATATTGACCACTAATCCACTACTACTAATATAATATTATATATATATATATATGATAATATGATATATATTATATATTTATATCATATTCCTAAATAATTTAAAATAACAAAACTAATACAAAATAACAAAATACAAATAACAAAACTAATATTAGTTGTTAACTTTTAAGTTCTAACTTCAAACTTTTCAGTAATCATTTTTGGGATAAATGATGATCATAATATTTAGTCTAGTTTTTGATTGAATTACTTAGAGTTAGAGAAGATATTTTTGGTATTTATTTAACTGTTTTTAATTTACTTTTTAGTTCTCAGTTTTCTCAGTTCAGTGCATTAGTAAATGTTCGCGAACTCGATCATGTTCGCGAACACCAATCAAACCGAACTCGTACATAGTTTCTGGTTCGATAGAGCTACTCGAACTTGTTTAAGTTCGAGTATAAGTGCTCGAGTTCAAGAATGTTCGATTCGGTTCAGATCGTTTGCAGCTCTACTTACAATATATGAAATAGATTAGATACAAAGATGATGTTAGAATGTTAAAATATGGGCTCTTTATCTCTCTTTCTAAAATGCTCCAACTTTTTCCTCTAATGCTATTGTTGCTGCTTTAAGGTGATCCGAGTCAACTGCAGGTATACCTGAGGCTGGGGCCCACATGTCCTGCTATTTCGAAGTTCGTTCCTTCGATCTTGATTTGGTGAAAGTTGAGCTCAGTACCCAAAAATTTCAAACAGTCCTTACGAAAGGCTGTGGAATACGGTTGAGTCTGACTGAAACGGATTTTGGGAAGATGATACAATAAGATTAAAGGTATCTTTCGGTTCCCGAGGGTCATCAATCGACTCGTCTTCGATATCTCGCAGTTCAATGATTGTTGAGGTGGCTTCTTGTGACCACATCTTCACCTTTATGATCCTTGTTCGGTCTGCATCGCGTCTGGGCATCGTTGCACCTTTATTCCTCCTCGGGGTTGTTGCCGGGGTGAGATGATGCTTTTGTCTTATTTTGGGGTTGTCTCCGAAGTGGAATGACGATTTTGCCTTCCTGCAGGTTTATCCTAGAGAAAACGAAATTTTGAGTGTCTCAGTTGCTAATATACGATACCGAACTACAGGGGAAGTTCACAAAAAAATTAATATTTTATACAGCTTGGTAGCTAACTTATGATAATTTGATTTTCAAATATTTCATATAGAAAAAATATGGTGAAACATTGTGAACTCACTAACTTATTTTAGTAGTATTTAAAAGTTTATAATTAATTGTTCATCATTTTTTTAATGCATAAACAAATTTAAATTATAGTTTAAAATATGTTATTATTAGTAAGGGTATAATAGTTTAAATGATATTTTTTATCCAATCTTTTAATTAATACGAGAAAGAACAAATATAATGTTGAATTATTTTAAATTATTATATAAATAATCACATAAAAAACAAATATGTAACTAGTATTTAATTGACAAAACTAATGATTTGGTCACCAAAATTGACACGTTTTAATGAATACCCGATTGAACTTTTAATTTTTCGAATTACATCACTGAACTAATTATTATTTTACAATTAAGCCACTCCGTTAAAAAATATTGACAGACGTTAAATAATTGTTGACATGGCGCTAATTTGGCAAAAAAATAAAAAAATAATGCTGACGTGGCAAAAAAAATACATAATACTCATTTTAAAATTTTAAAAATAACAAAAACATAATAAAATAAAACAGATTTTTTTTTAAAAATATAATTTTAAAAAAAAGAATTTTTTAATAAACATAAATTTTTTAAAAACATATTTTTTAAAAATATATATAATTTTTAAAAAAAACGGAACTTTTAAAAAAAACATAATTCTTTTAAAAAAATAGATTTTTTTTTAAAAAAACAGATTTTTAAAAACATATTTTTTTTAGAAAAATAGTTTTTTTAAAAAAAACATAAAAAATTTTAAAAACGTAATTTTTTTAAACAACGTATTTTTTTTTTAAAAAAAGCATAATATTTTTAAAAATGGAACTTTTTAAAAAAACATTTTTTTAAAAACATATTTTTTTTCAAAACGTAATTTTTTTAAAAGACGTAAATTTATTAAAAAACATCATTTTTTTCAAAAAAAATTGATTTTAAAAAAAATATAATTCTTTTAAAAAAGCATATTTTTTACATAAATTTTTAAAATCAATTTTTTTAAAAAAAATTATGTTTAATTTTTTTTTAAAATTATGTTTTTTTAAAAATCTGTTTTTAAAATAAAACTATTTTTTTAAAAAATAATTGTTTTTTTTAAAAAAGTTCCCTTTTTTAAAAAAAAAATACAGATTTTTTAAAAAAATATGTTTTTTAAAAAGCATAGTTTTTTTTAAAAACACAAATTTTTTTTTTAAAAAAGTTTTTTTTTTAAAAACATACTTTTAAAAATAAACGTAAATTTTTAAAAAACGTATTTTTTTTTAAAACAAAATTTTTTTAAAAAACGAATCATTTTTAAAAAAGCATATTTTTTTAAGAACAGATTTTTTTTAAAAAACAATTTTTTAAAAAACATAATTTTAAAAAAAACAGATTTTAAACGCAATTTTTTTAAAAAAAATAGATTTTAAAATTTATGTAAAAATTATGCTTTTTTAAAAAAATTATGTTTTTTTTAAAAAAATGACGTTTTTAATAAATTTACGTATTTTGATAAAAATTACGTTTTGAAAAAAAATCTATTTTTTTAAAAAATGTTTTTTTAAAAAGTTCTATTTTTTTAAAAAAATATGTTTTTTTTAAAAAAGTATGTTGTTTAAAAAAATTACATTTTTAAAATTTTTTATGTTTTCTTTAAAAAATCTATTTTTAAAAAAAAATTATGTTTTTTAAAAATCAGTTTTTTTAAAAAAAATCTGCTTTTTTAAAAGAATTATGTTTTTTTTAAAAAAGTTCTATTTTTTTAAAAAATTATATTTTTAAAAAAAATATTGTTTATTAAAAAATCTGTTTTTATTAAAAATTATATTTTTTAAAAAAATCTGTTTTATTTTATTATGTTTTTTGTTATTTTTAAAACTTTAAAATGAGTATTATGTATTTTTTTTTGCCATGTCAGCATTATTTTTTTTTATTTTTGGCCAAGTCAGCGCCATGTCAGCAATTATTTAACGTCTGTCAATATTTTTTAACGGAATGGATTAATTGTAAAATAATAATTAGTTCAGTGATGTAATTCGAAAAATTAAAAGTTCAATCGGGTATTCAGTAAAACGTGCCAATTTTGCCGTATTTAATCATAATTAATAGTCGTGAGGCTTATCAACCACCACAAATCTCTTCTCTTTATCTCAATTTCCCCCAAAAATAATATTTTTTTATCTAATCTTTTAATTAATACAAGAAAAAACAAATATAATATTGAATTATTTTAAGTTATTCTATAAATAATCACATAAAAACAAATATGTAACTAGTATTTAATCATAATTAATAGTCGTGAGACTTATCAACCGCCATAAGTCTCTTCTCATCATTTCAATTTCCCCCAAAAATAAGTTCAATACAAGTTTATAACAAACTTGTACTTTTATTCTTTTAATAATTACCTGCAGTGGCGAAGCCAGGATTGATTCACAGTGGGGTCAATATTTAGAGTATCAGACAATAAATTAAAATTGATAATTATAGTAACAAAAAACGACTCACCACACACTTGTTTTTCAATGTCCGACCTAAATAGATAGCAATATAAGCAAAATACTGCATCAATAGCTATGCTATACTCCAACCAATTTCCATATTCTTTAAACCAAGAAGGATTAAATCTACGTAAGTATCCCCCAATTAAAGTCTACGGGAAGTTAGGTTTGACAGGCTGACAAGGACCCTTTAGCATGAATGCTCTTCTTACTTCATCTTGAATATTAGGATGATACTTTGATATTTTCTTTTGCAACCCAGGGTCTGCTTCAAGATTTCCCAAATCCAATTTATCATCATCCTTTTTCTGATTTTTATTAGAACATGATTCTTCAAATGCAGAAGCTTTTCTGAATACAAATTTGTCCATATTGTCTGTTTAAAGAATTAAAGATATTATGAACTTAATTACAACAAAAAAAACAAAGTTGTGCCAAACTGCCAATTTCATGAACTGAACTGCTAGCAGAAAATTACGCATATATTAGCAGATTTATTCTTTTTTTCCATACTAATTATCCACCAAACAACACATGTCATTTCTAAAAAAAAGGGTAAATGGCTAAATGGATAATGACAAATTTCATCCAGATTTTAGTTCCCAAACATCATAGAAAACTCCAAATAGAAAGCTCCAAATAGAACATCAAATCAATTAATGATGAATTATCTGTAATAATTAGAAAGAAGAGGGGGTTTCGGACCTGAGGCTGAGAGTGAAGAATCAAGAATGGCGAGTTAGCTAGACCGGTCCGGCGTCGACCGGCGACCGCAATCCGCACCGAACATTAAATCAATTAGTGAAGAATCAAGAATAAAGAGGGAGCTCTGACTCTCTCTCTCTCTTAAATCTTAATGCCGATTTGCCCTTCTAGCCTTCTCTTGAGTTCTTTAACTTAAGAGTCTTCACTCTTTAGAGACTATATATCTCTCTTTGTCTCTAGGTTTTCTATCAGACTAAACTTCTCTCTCTCTGTTTTAGCCAGATGAAATGGTCAAAAATTGTAACGACCCCAAAATAGGTCCATTCCATCCAACCCATTCTGAGTCGCCAAATACATGGTACGGAAAATAACTACAACTTTATTACAACAATTTTCGCAAAATACAACAACACATATGCTGTGAGTTTGGATACAAATATATACCAACTGTAGCACGTCACAATGATACCTTACATAAAGGTATAGTCAAAAACTGTTTTAGAAATTAGAATCTTTGGGAAGTGCTTAAGGAAACCTTCGTACATGGGAGGCCGTGTTTTTAGGTTATGGTAGATATCATATGGCCACAAAATTATCATTGGTTGACCCAATAGACCCCGAAGAAAAATGAGAAGATTACTATCATATTCTTCTCAATGACGAATCTTCTCTTGACATATCATTATCTCCACTGTCTCTAATTGAGAATTAAAGTCCAAACAAACACCAAGATTATATGGTAGTGCTTGTAAATATACTCAGCAAGTGGATGAGCACAACCCTGTATTATGATGACACGAAGTTGTATGTCATTAGACATCTTGTATGATAGTGGCAAAACACCCTTCTAAGTTAAATTCACCTCACCCTCAACATCTATAGACCACCGTTCTATTCCCTTGTTATCCCCCGCTCGACCCAGCTACACTTTTATTACCTGAAAGGAATTGTAAAGCAAAATGATGAGCACAACTAGCTCAGTAAAGAATATCATGACTAAAGTTAAATAAATTATCAATAGCCTTCAACAGTAATAAATCAGAGATATAGAACATATGGTAGATGATAAAAATTTTCAACCTAGTTGCAGCGGAATGAGCAATCCATTAGAAGAGTCAAATAGACTATAAAGTCTATTATCTTCTCCATGTTAAAAGTCCACCAACAATGTTTTAACCTTGTAACATCAATTAATAATTCCTGTCCACAATCACATGTATAACTCATAATCGTAATTGTAGTTCTAAATTTCTTTTCTCATCCAAGCCAAAGATAATTTTCATCACCTGAAACATCAAAGATTATGGTTATACCAAATCATAGTTTATGTTCATAATCCAACTAATAAATTCATCTTTGCACTACGGCCAAAGATATTCATCAACAAGTCATCTTTGCACTACAGGCCAAAGATATTTATCAACAAGTCATCTTTGCACTACAGGCCAAAGATATTTATCAGTTGATCATGTTCATCTAAACACCTGTTCATCTTTGCACTACGGGCCAAAGATATTCATCAAAAATCATTCATCTTTGCACTACAGGCCAAAGATATTCAATTATATCATCATTTAGGACTGAGAATGATGAAAAATATTTAAAAAAAAACGAATCCAGTGAAACAAGAGAACAAATATTAAGGATTCGTATTTTAAATAATTTCCGTTCAAAAATACTTCATAAATAACCAGAGTGGAGTAAAATTCATGAATGAAGACCAAAACATAGATCTAATCAAAGATAGTATCCAGAATAGATATTTTGAACAAAAAGAAGAAATTTTATTTTTTCGGTGAATAGTGCCGTATTCGTGAATAGTGTCGTATACGTGAATAGTAACTCCAACACCAAAAGATAGAAATTTCACAAAAAACATCATCACGTTTCGTGAATAGTACTCGTGAATAGTAACTCGTGAATAATAACTCGTGAATAGTAACTCATGAATAGTAATCCCGACATGAAAAAATTCCAAATTTGATAAAAAATTCCAACCAACATTCTGGCATAATGATATTGAAGAAATGATATCATTTTAGAAGAAAATAACCTCCTTTACCTTAGAAAGAATAGTACTTCTGACTGGAATACTGGATATAGTGCTAAAAGAACTTGCACCGTATAGCAATACTCGAAGTACTAAAATACTCATAAAAATACGCTCGATATTATAGAGAGAGAAATTTGTAGTTTCTGGTGTGATTTTCAATTCTAACCTAAGCACCTTATTTATAGGAAAATGCTTAGAACACCAAAGCAGAAAATTTAATAAAATAATAATATATATTAAATTCCTATGCACACTTGACTTCTGAATTTCAGCATCTAACAACACATGGGCCAACAATAAAAACGTTTTTCTAACAAAAAATATTTAAAACTTCCAAAAAATGATAATCAATTAATCTGGAACTTCAATAATTCATAATAAATAGCCCTTTTATCAAAAAATTTGAATCTCACAATTTTTTATAGGAAATTCAATTCTCTACAACTTTGCAGAAGAAAGTTTTTTCAAATTCCAAACAGAAATTGACCGAAATCCATAAATGGACGATTTTACAGACTATAATCAAATTTCAGTCAAAAAAATGGGGTCTACCGACATGTTTAACATGTTTTAAACATCTTTTACAACAAAAATACTCTTCCTCCTCATATATCTTACATTCATAGTAAAAATGTCACCATTATTATATTATTAAAATATAATAATATATTAAAATGAATTATTTTATCAGAAAAAGATAATATATTAATTTTCAATAATTGTCACATTAAAAATTTTCTCCATCTATATCCACATAAAATCAATATTTTTCTCATCATATAAATTAATAATTAATTATTCACAAATAATATTACAGAATCACAATAATGACAACCAGGCCGTTCCCAAGAAAGAGGGGGCTTTCCAATAAGAATTTCTCCTTACTGGAGCGCAATTAGGTGACCAAACCTCTCATTTGACAGAACTTTCTTGACATTGCCAATAATGCTATCTAATAATATTATTCAAATAATATGAATTATTGATTTGATAATGGAAAATACTGCACAGTGACAATTATTAAAACAACAATAATATAAAATATCAACGCAGCAATTATTGAATCAAAAATAAAATATTGAACAGTAATTACTGTAATAATTATTGAGTAGTGCCTTCTTACGTAAGAATCAATAATTCAAAAATACTGTGCAATACCGTGTGCTACTGTGCAACAACGCGTATTACTTTACTTTACCCACCGGGTATTCCAACAGTTTTAATGGTAACGATTACGCCGTTATTTATAAAAAATTTAATTTATAATTTTTTTCATCCGACAGTTATTCTGTTATGAGCCCACAAAAGGCTGCGCTGTCGTATGAATATTCTCTGACAGGAAGAATATTTCACGACCAAACGAATATTCCCCGACAACAATGAGTATTTTATAACCATTTGCTTATTTTGAAAAAAATTTATATATCACCCTTAACTTTAACTTTTTATCAATTTAACCATTTACTGAATTGTAATTATAAGAAAAATTGAATACTTTTATTTCATAAAATTCGGGGTCTTACAAAAATGGACAATTAAGTGGGGTCAAAAATGGGTCAAAAAAAGTCTGAGTGCTTTGTATAATTTGTTTTTAAAGTAGTACCAAAAATTGAGTAGGGTCAATTGACCCCACATTTTCCACATGACATTGCCTCTGATTACCTGGCAACTTATTATTTTAGTTGGGTATTTGTAAGTCTTAAAAATGATAAAAAAATAAAGGAGGATGAGAAAAATTTAAGAAATGTTATAAAACTCTAGCGAAGTGTATAAAATATACTCTTATAATTACTTTAATAATAATTTAGAGACAAGCAAGAGAGGATAAAATAAGAGAGAAAGATGAGAAATTCTTTCAGAGGAGTTTTCTGTATATTTTCATTAAGCAACACTGCCTTATATAGGCAAGCAGAAGAAAAGAAAAAGAAAGGAAAGGGGAGAGGAACTGATAACTCACGGGTGAGGAAAATAATTGAGGGAGAGAGAGTACTGAGTGATCCCTCCTATTGAGGGAATCACTTTATAACACTTCCCCTGATTCCCTATGATAGAAGATTATGTCTCATTAAAAACCTTGTTAAGAAAATCCAGTGGGAAAAACTTAACGAAGGAAAAAAGAGTACATATCTTTTACATAAATATCTTTAATTGACTGCCGCGTTAAAACCTTGTCAGGAAAAACCCATTTGGATAAAAACCGTGACTAAGGAAAAAGAGTACAGTCTTCCCCTCAAAAGGAATTCATTACTCCTTGATGAAATGTTATCATAAGTCTTTCAATCGACATATTCCGATCCTTTTCCTAAGTTTTGCAAATGTTGAAGTTGGTAGCGACTTTGTGAATAAGTCAGCTAGATTATCACATGATCGAATTTGATGTACATCTATATCACCCTTCTTTTGTAGCTCACGTGTAAAGAAGAATTTAGGTGAAATGTGTTTTGTTCTATCTCCCTTGATGTATCCTCCTTTAAGTTAAGCAATGCATGCAGCGTTATCCTCATACAGAATTGTAGAAATGTCTTTGATTGTTGGTAATCCACATGACTTTTGAATATGCTGAATAATTGATCTCAACCAAACACACTCTCTGCTTGCTTCATGTATAGCGAGAATTTCTGAGTGATTTGAAGATGTAGTTGCCATGGTTTGCTTTGTGGATTTCCAGTATATAGCCGTGTCACAATATGTAAATACATAACCTGTTTGTGATCTTCCATTGTGTGGATCTGATAAATATCCTGCATCGGCATATCCAACTAATTGCGACATTGAATTTCTTGGATAAAATTAACCAAGATCTGTACTTCCACGGAGGTATATAAATATGTGTTTGATCCCATCCCAATGTCTCTTAGTCGGAGAAGAACTGTATCTTGCTAACAAGTTGACAGCAAAAGTAATATCAGGCCGTGTACAGTTTGCAAGATACATAAGAGCACCTATTGCACTTAAGTATGGAACTTCAGGTCCAAGAACTTCTTCCCCACTTTCTATAGGCCGAAATGGATCTTTATCAACCTCTAAAGATAGAACAACCATCGGGGTAGTCAGAGGATGAGCTTTATCCATATAAAAACGACTAAGAATCTTTTCAGCATATGTGGATTGATGAACAAAAATTCCAGACGCTAAATGCTCCACTTGTATTCCTAAACAAAATTTTGTCTGTCCAAGATCTTTCATTTCAAATTCATCTTTTAAATAAGTAGCAGTTCTTGTGAGTTCTTCAGGAGTACCTACAAGATTCAAATCATCCACATATACTGCAATAATGGAAAATCCACTTTGTGATTTCTTAATAAAAACAAATGGACATACTTGATCATTTATATATCCATCTTTTATTAAATAATCACTAAGTCTATTATACCACATACGACCAGACTGTTTCAACCCATACAATGAGCATTGTAATTTGATTGAATATATGTGACGTGGCTTTTGTGATTCAGCCATTTTCAATCCTTCAGGGATTCTCATGTAAATCTCACTATCAAGTGAGCCATATAGGTATGCTGTTACAACATCCATCAGACGTGTTTTCAAACCTTCCATGGTTGTCATACCTATCAGAAAGCGAAAAGTGACTCCATCCATTACTGGAGAGTATGTCTCTTGATAATCAATACCAGGTTTTTGTGAAAACCCTTGAGCTATAAGTCGGGCTTTGTATTTCACAATTTCATTTTTCTCATTTCGCTTTCGTACAAATACCCATTTGTTTCCAACCGGGATTACACCCAGCGGTGTTTGGACTACTGGTCCAAAAACTTCTCTTTTTAATAGAGATTGTAGCTCGGTTTGAATAGCATCTTTCCATTTTGGCCAATCTTTTCTTTTCCGACATTCTTCCATATTTTGTGGTTTAGGATCTGTGTCAGGAATCAAAGTAATATCTGATGCTATAGAGAAAGCAAATATATCGTCAATCATGACTTTGCTTCGATCCCATATTATCTCATCATGTACATAATTTATTGAGATCTCTTGGTGTTCATCTCTTATCCCTTCACTGAGATTTTGAACCTCTTCTGGGGCTATTCCCACTCTTGGAATATGTGCTTCTTCAGGAGCAATTTGTACCTCTTCTTGGGCTATTTCCACTCTTGGAATAAGTGCTACTTCTGGAGCGGGTATTCCTTCAGGGATTCCCTTATTTGCTTTTGATTTTCGTGGTACAGTATCTTTTGCACCAACCGATCTTCCACGCTTCTGGCGTGGTTTAGATTCTTCTATTACTTTATTCGTCAATTCTCCAGGAATTGATTTTTCAATAGGCATTTCTATCCTTGCTGGAGTATTCACTGCAGGTGTATGTGACTTTATTACTTTTCTAGCATCATTAAATGCATCTGACATTTGATTTGCAATATTTTGTAAATGAATAATTCTTTGAACTTCAATTTCACATTGTCCTGTACGAGGATCAAGTGAATTTAAATCTGATGCATTCCATGATATTTCAGAGGGTTTTTTATTTAAAACTTTCCCTCCTCCTAATGTTGGAAATACAGATTCATTAAAATGACAATCTACATAACGTGCAGTAAAAACATCTCCAGTTAAAGGTTCAAGATATCTGATAATAGAAGGAGAATCAAAACCAACATAAATACATATTCTTCGTTGGGCTCCCATCTTAGTTCTTTGTGGAAGTGCAATTGGAACATATACTGCACTTCCAAAAACTCGAAAGTGTGATATGTTAGGTATCTGTCCAAGAACTAACTGTAGAGGAGAAAATTTATTAAGAGCCGTTGGTCTTACTCGAATGATGGCTGCAGCATGAAGAATTGCATGACCCCAAACTGAAGTAGGTAAGTTAGCCCTTAACATTGATGGTCGTGCAATTAGTTGAAGTCTTTTTATTAAAGATTCAGCTAAGCCATTTTGTGTATGAATATGAGGAACAAAATGCTCAATAGAAATTCCAATAGTCATACAAAAATCATTAAAAGTTATTGATGAAAATTCAGCTGCGTTATCAAGTCGAATTGACTTGATTGGATGATCCGAAAACTGAGCCCGTAACTTGATTATTTGAGCAAGAAGTTTTGAGAACGCAAAATTTCGAGAATAGGTCCACATATGTCTCCTTGAATTCTCTCTAGGAATTTTGGGGCTTCTTTATAAACTTTTACTGGTGATGGTCGAATAATTAATTTTCCTCGAGAACACGCAGCACAAGAAAA
The DNA here is from genome assembly GCA_020205505.1 of Panax japonicus. NCBI lineage: Eukaryota > Viridiplantae > Streptophyta > Magnoliopsida > Apiales > Araliaceae > Panax > Panax japonicus. Next base: position 25,494,706 of record CM035094.1, read on the forward strand.
TTCACTACTAGAAAAAACCCTTTTATCTTTTAGAGGATGACCAGTAGAATTTTCAATAATACGACGCATCATAGAAGTACCTTGATGACCGAGTCTTTCATGCCAAAGTATAAGGGATTTAGGATCTATGATTTTTGGAATCATAACAGTATGAGACTCAATTGCTCTAATTCTCATAGTATATAATCCAGAAGAAATTGAATGAAATTTTTCTAAGATATTCTTTTTTCCAAAAATAGTTGAAGTAATGAGAAGATATTCATTATCATTCTCATTGGTTGTTTCAATGTGAAAACCATTTAGTCAAATATCTTTAAAACTAAGCAAATTTCTTCTTGAATTATTAGAATATAGAGCATCTTTGATAAAAACTTGTGTCTCATTTGGTAGCAAGAAACTAGCTTTTCCAAATCCCTCGATTAAATTTGATGTGCCAGAGATAGTTCCTATATTTCCCTTAGCTTTGATCAGTTGTGAAAAATATTTCTCATTTCGAAGGATTGTATGAGTTGTTGCACTGTCTGCTAAACATATATCCTCCATTTCCATTAAAAAAAATGGTCTGACACATATAAAAACATAAATAAGAAAAGTTACATTTCAAATATAATTTTATTCATGAGAAATACATAACACATATAGAATGAAAACTAATAATATTATATATGCAAGGTGTTTAATTAAAACAAGAAATTAAACGATATCCCAAAAGATACTCTCAGAAGGTTCAACAATATAATCAACTTTTTCCTCATTGTTGGTAATTGGTGGATCATCAACAATATTCAATAAATGATTAACAAAGTTTGTTTCTACCTCCATTACTTTGTTTTTTTGAGACTCCTGGAATAAATTAGCCAGATGCCTCGGCGTACGACAGGTACGCGACCAATGCCCATTCATCCCACACCTAAAACAAACATCTGGTTTATTCTTTTTCTGCGTTGCATTTTCTTTATTTTTACCCGACTCAGACGCTTGCCACTTCTGGTGCCCTGAATTGTCGCGGTTCTGGAATTTGTTGTTGCGATAGCCTCGTTTATTCTTTCTTCCCCAAGGCTTCTTATTATATGACCATCTCTTGTCACGTTTATTCTGCTGGAATGTCGTGCTATTAATATCCGGCAATGGAGTAGCACCCGTTGGCCGTACTTGATGGTTTTTCAACAACAATTCATTATTCTTTTCTGCAACAAGGAGGATAGACAATAATTCACTGAATTTTGTGAACTTACTCTGTCTATATTGTTGTGACAGAATCATGTTGGTGGGATAAAAAGTTGAGAGTGTTTTTTCTAACATTTGGAATTCAGAAACTGGATCTCCGTACAAAGCCAAAGTAGAGGTTATTCTATAAATATTGGAACTATATTCCGTAATTGATTTGTAATCTTGTAGCCTTAAATTAAGCCACTCAAATTTGGCATTAGGGAGAACAACCAATTTTTGGTGGTCAAATCTTTCCTTCAGTTGTGTCCATAAAGACAAAGGATCTTTGACTGTCAAATACTCAGTCTTTAATCCTTCATCAATATGGTGACGAAGAAAAATTATGGCTTTTGCATTTTGTGCCGAAGTAGCTGTATTTCCTGATTCAATTGTTTTTTCTAACTCATTTGCACTAAGATGCAATTCTGCATCAAGTGCCCAAGCCAAATAGTTGTCTCCAGAAATTTTCAAAATAGAAAAATCTATTTTTGCCAAGTTCGCCATCTATTCTGGGTTAAAACACAATTTTATTATTTATTAAAACAATAAATAATTGCATGTATGAAATATGAAAAAAAAATAAACTACGTCACGATCTCAAGTGGTAATAAAATGCAAATATAAATATTCTTATATTTATATTATTAGCATATTATTTTAGTAAAAAGAATATGCAATCGTTAATGTATATATATATATATATATATATATATATATATATATATATATATATATATATATATATATATATATAACTGCCAATGGATCTTCACCCGCCATGCGATAGAGATCGCAAAGACAGGTTATTCTCAACAGAATAATAAATACGGAATAATAAAGACGGAACCAGGTCAGGTGTAAAACACACAGACAGGATATTCCAACAGAATCGTAAATACAGAATAATAAAATAGAACCAGGTCCGGCGTATAGCACAGACAGGATATTCCGACAGAATCGTAAATGCGGAATAATAAATATGGAACCAGGTCAGGTGAAATTCACACCGACAGGATATTCCGACATAATATTAAAGGCGATTATAAGAATAAAATTATATTATTGGTGGTATAGCCCAGCCAATAGTATAATAATAAATTGCAAGAATTTAATTTTACTGTCTCAGTTGGTTAGAGCTTCGTGCTGATAACGTGTTATAAAACTCTAGCGAAGTGTATAAAATATACTCTTATAATTACTTTAATAATAATTTAGAGACAAGCAAGAGAGGATAAAATAAGAGAGAAAGATGAGAAATTCTTTCAGAGGAGTTTTCTGTATATTTTCATTAAGCAGCACTGCCTTATATAGGCAAGCAGAAGAAAAGAAAAAGAAAAGAAAGAGGAGAGGAATTGATGACTCACGGGTGAGGAAAATAATTGAGGGAGAGAGATCACCGAGTGATCCCTCCTGTTGAGGGAATCACTTTATAATAATAAAGATATTAAAATTATGTATTTACGAGTTTTTGAGGAGGTAAAAGCAAATTTATTTTAAAAAAAAATTCATACCAAAAGCTCAATAAATATCCAGAAGTAATATATCATTTTAATTTATATTTATTTTTCCAAAAGCTCACAGACACAAAAAAAAGTAATTAATTTTTTTTCTTCCATAAGTTTTAAGAAAAATTGAAAAAAAATCCCCAATAAATATCCAGAAGCTTCTTTAAACCTCTGACTTCCGAAGACTGAACCCTGTTAAAACCCTAATCCCTCCGATCACAAAGCTCTAGCTGAGCTATTCTCTCTTACTTTCTACCAAAAGGATCTGCTTCTAGCGTTGCCGGCTAAAATGCACAAGCTCTCGAAGCGTTCTGTCTCCGCTATCCTGCGTAACGGAGGCGCACGTTTCCGTGATGCAGCTGCCCCTGTTTCTACTTACAATATCTTCAACGATTCGGTATATAATCTCAAAACTCATCTTGCCAATTTTATCTATTTGAATGTTTATTTTGTTCTTTAAAGTTTCACAAAAATGTTTGATTATAATTAAATGGGGCTCCCTCAGCTCATTTCGAAAATTTATCAACTTATAAGGATATATTTTTGTTCCATGTCTTTCCCTAAATCTATTGACTGTTTAGATTATTAGTGATGGTATATTATGTAATTGTGATGATAACTTCAGGATATTGTGTCATTTATACTACCATAAAAACAAATGAGACTTTTTTTGGGAATTTCTTTTGGACAACACTTCATTTGGAACAGGAGTTAATTTTTGATTTTGATATTTTATCTACGAGTATGTCAATATATGCTTATTAAAACTTGTTTGATTGGTTATGTTAACGATCCCCTTATGGCTCCTAAAGTGAATGACTAAGCACTCTTATGTAGTATGTTTTCTTTGGCAATGCTTAATACAAATACTGAATCTTTCATTTAAAACTTAAAAAATATTAAGATAACCACTAATAACTTAACATGGTGAACCCTTTTTTGCGATGGTGGGATGGTGTTTTTAATTCATATGTTGAAGTGAGTGATAGTGGATAATCAGATTTTGGTTAAGGTAAAATAATGCTCTTTTTTGTTTGTTGCAAAATGAGAGTCCATTGTTAAAACTTTTAAATTTGATATAATCAACGTCCTAAACCTTAAATTGCTCCATAATGAGACTTAGTTGACTCTCATTTTTTTGACAAATGGAGTACTATTTATTTTTAATTATTCCATTCCATTGGCTTTATGATTCTTTGGATTTATAATTGAGTACATGATAATTTTTCATGAAATCAAATTGTTGGGTTACTATTGCCTTCCTGATGTACTTTTGGGAGTTGTTGCTAGTTCAGTGTTTGCATATTGTAATGTTTCTGTCTCTGTATTAGGTAGTAAATGCTAAATGTCTTATAAGAAATATTTTCATTCTCAATTGTTTGTAAGCATGGTCCCTGTTTTTCTCATAGTATTCCATAGGAATTTGTTTCATATTTATAAAATATGGGGCATTTACTTTCTTTTTTGCTTACTTTGTTGCTCTGAACTTCATTTTCAGTTATTCACCTCTTATATTGATTGTGTATATGTTAAAAAGGAGGTAGTTTGTTGATGACTGTGAAAAACTTGGGTTGGTTATAATTGTTGATGGTTGTTTCTTTTGTGGTGATGATTAGTATACTTGTTGCTCTCATCTCCTCATGTTGTATCTTATTTCCCTTAATATGGAACAGACTGGAGAAATTGATACCAAACCAAGGTGGTACTCGGTCTTAACTGTGGGGAGATGTAGTGGTTCTGTATCGACCAAACATAGAAATTTGAGAAATGAACAGTTTCTAGGCAATCGTTATGAGTCAACTGCTGCAGCTTCTGAATCATCTGATTCACCAGCTGTGAAGTATGAGTATCAAGCAGAGGTGCATTACTTAAACAATATATCTTACTGAATTTCTTTTTCATCCCTATTTATCTCTCTCTCTCTCTGTGTATAAATAACCGATTGAGTGGTGAACTGGTAATTATACCTTTTGAGGAATTAGAAGATGATACTGTTATTTACTCCATGACAGGTAAGTCGGCTCATGGACCTCATCGTCAACAGCCTATACAGCAATAAAGAGGTGTTCCTTCGGGAGCTTATTAGGTATGTCTTGAGCACCCAGTCAAACTCTTGTCCATGTTCATTACTTTATCTTATTGATGAATTATTTGCTTCCTCCTAAAATATAATTCTCAAAGTACATTCAGCTATCCAAAAAGTGACACTTACGGATGCCATTACATTAGCTTAGTTGCTTCTTTGTTATCTCTTCTTTTCGGGAGTTCCATTTTTTAGTGCAGCATATCTTTCCAACTGAGATCAAGAGGAAGCACTATAAGTTTTCTTGCCTGTTATGTTATTATGAATTCTTTGACCATCTAGTGGGAAGTTTTAATGGGAGCCTGTTAAGGACAAGTAGAACCTTTACGCTTGCACATTCGCACAATATCACTGAAAAATGATTATTGGTTGCTGCCTGAATTCCAATTTTGTATGAGTAATTTTTCTTTATCAGCTAGTTATGATATTATTCAGTGTTGTATATGTTATTTCAATGTGCTTCTTCTAGTGTTATAAAGCATTGGAATTGGAGTATCAAATATAGAAGCAGGAACTAGGATGCCTCGTGTTTTGAGAACCAAAAGAACTAGAATAATTAGCTTATTTATCATTTGTTACTTGCATTGTAATGGAGCATTGAGTTTTGGTTTTATTAAGCAGTATGCAATGACTGGAATGCCTCACTTCCTTATGCAAATAATTGAATACTAATACTCTTTTAAAAGTTTATGACTTTATTTACAGCAATGCAAGTGATGCCTTGGACAAGCTTCGGTTTCTTAGTGTTACCGACAGTGAGCTTATAAAAGATGCAGTTGATCTCGATATACGTATCCACACAGATAAAGATAATGGGATAGTTACAATCACGTAAGCTTTGTAGTAAAAACATCTCTTAGTGTTGATGATTTTTCTTCTTAATGCTAGTGTTGTGACCTTTAACTTTTTAATGCAGGGATTCTGGTATCGGGATGACTCGCCAAGAACTTGTGGATTGTCTGGGAACTATTGCGCAAAGTGGGACGGCAAAGTTTCTAAAGGCATTGAAGGTGCATATGTTTGTATATAATTATTCCCGTTTGCGTATTACCATTACTTAGTTTCAAGCCTTGACCAAAGCCATAGTACTAAACCAACCGCATTGTTTGACAGGATAGCAAGGATGCTGGAGCTGACAGCAATTTGATTGGTCAATTTGGTGTTGGATTTTATTCATCCTTTCTAGTTTCTGATAGGGTATTTTTATGTTCCTGAACCGTAGAATATGCCCATGTTCTCTATACTTTTACGTGGAATCTCTTCTCATATATGTAGGTCTCATAGCTGTTTTTTTAAAATTTTATTTTTAAAGGTGGTTGTCTCTACAAAGAGCCCAAAGTCTGATAAACAATATGTATGGGAAGGAGAGGTCAATTCTAGCTCCTATACTATCCGAGAAGAGACTGACCCTGAAAAGCTCATCCCTCGAGGGACCCGTCTCACATTATATCTGAAGGTTTGTTCACATTTTATGTGCAGAAGTTGTTTTTGATACTCTTTACTAAATTTGCAAGCTAAGCCGAACACATTTTTATTCGTGGTCTGCTTGAAATCAGCGTGACGAAAAAGGTTTTGCTCATCCAGAAAGGATTCAGAAGCTTGTGAAAAACTATTCGCAGTTTGTTTCATTTCCAATTTACACCTGGCAGGAAAAGGGATACACTAAAGAGGTAACATAGTGCTTTTGGTATTTTACAGACCTATCAATCCTTTTACTTTAACTATCCTAATATTTGATCCTGCACAGGTCGAAGTTGATGAAGATCCAGCTGAGGTGAAGAGGGATGATCAGGATGCAAATGCTGATGAGGTCATCCACCAACTAATCTAAGTTCTACTGATCAATTTTTATTTTTTTAATGAACTTGGTCACAGTATACTAGCAATTTTTATCTTCTTATAACAGAAGAAGAAGAAAACTAAGACCGTTGTTGAGAAGTATTGGGATTGGGAACTCACCAATGAGACGCAGCCAATATGGGTTAGCTTTTGAATTGATATTTTGCATCTAGTCATATATAACTTGCTGTCTTCTTCCAATAAAGTCATATTGCTGTTGTCATATACCAGCTTCGGAACCCCAAAGAAGTCACTACAGATGAATATAATGAGTTCTACAAGAACACCTTCAATGAATACTTGGAGCCTTTAGCATCTTCCCACTTTACAACAGAGGTGATAATGATTCCTAAACTATCTATGGATTTTTATTTTTTATTTGTAATTTTTAATTTCTCTTGTCATAGTTTGATTTACTTTAAATAAGTTATGAATGTTAGGGGCATATTTGAAAGTTTCTGTCCTCAAACCTGATATTTCTTAATATATAAGGGTACATCGTTTGTCCCCTTTGACCCTATTGAGGTTTTCCATATTTGTAATAGTAATTGATGTACTACGGTCTATGGTATATATGTGCAATTGACAGTGCTTTCTTCCATTCTATTTCCTTCTCCTTTCTCGCAGGGAGAGGTGGAGTTCAGGTCTATACTCTATGTGCCATCTATTGCTCCCATGGGAAAGGAGGACATAGTCAATCCCAAAACAAAGAACATAAGGCTCTATGTTAAACGTGTGTTCATTTCAGATGATTTTGATGGAGAATTGGTAAGAACAATAACAAAGTGTTTGTAAGGATTGAAAGGGTTCTTGACGAAAAAGCTAACTAATATTTATGGTTTATTTTCTTGGGTGGATGGAGTAGTTCCCACGTTATCTAAGCTTCGTCAAAGGAGTTGTGGATTCGAATGACCTTCCCCTGAACGTGTCACGTGAAATTCTCCAAGAAAGTCGTATTGTAAGTGAATTTTCCACACATAGATACACACTGTTATTGAGGTTTTGTGCTTTTTTTTAATCTGATCAAATTCTTAGTCACCTGAACTTGCTTTGTTTTCTGTCATTTAAGGTACGCATTATGCGAAAGCGGTTGGTGCGGAAGACATTTGAGATGATAAAACGTTTATCTGATAGCGAGAACCGCGAGGTATGCATTGTCTTTTTTTTGTTTTTTCTACATTGTCAATCTTGTCTGCAAATTTCTTTTTCTAAGAGAATTCCTTTTACCCTGTGCCACATTCTATGCCGTTATATGAAAACTCTTCCGATGGCAGATGATTTTACTTATATTATTGCTTGTTCATTATCAGCTGACCACAGACTTTTCTTTTCTTCCTAGGATTATGAGAAATTCTGGGAGAACTTTGGCAAACACCTAAAATTGGGATGCATTGAGGATCGTGAGAATCACAAACGCCTTGCTCCATTGCTTCGATTTTTTTCTTCCCAGAGTGAGGAAGATATGATCAGCTTGGATGAATACGTTCAGAACATGAAAGCTGATCAAAAGGATATTTATTACATTGCTGCTGACAGTGTGACGAGTGCAAAGAACACACCCTTCTTGGAGAAGTTTCTCGAGAAGGATCTTGAGGTATGTGCTGGCCTTTTGAATTATAGTGGTTGGCTTCTTTTTGTTTGTTATGCCAATATTCTTTTCAATTTTTTTATTTAAAAAAATGTTTTACCATCTTTGATGCAGGTGCTATTCTTAGTTGACCCCATTGATGAAGTTGCAGTCACAAACCTGAAAGCGTACAACGAAAAGAATTTTGTCGATATTAGTAAAGAAGACCTTGATTTAGGTTAGTTTTATTGAGTCCTTGTTCAACTTTAGAAATTTTAATTCAAGGTTTCAAGAATATAAAATTTTCTATCTATTTCTTTCCACAATTTCATTTTACTTTTGGGAAGGACAACTTAAGGGATCATTGATGACATGGGAAATGTGGTTCACTCATTGTATAGGATTCAAGTCAACTTGATTTTTAGGGGCAAACTCGAGTAATTTATTTTACCTTATCGGATGTCTTGTTTTCCGTGGATGATGAAAATACTCCTTGCCAAATTTTTTTTACAGGTGATAAGAATGAGGAGAAAGAAAAGGAGATTAAACAGGAATTTGGTCAAACTTGTGATTGGATAAAGAAAAGGTTGGGTGACAAGGTAGCCAGTGTTCAAATCTCTAGCCGTCTAAGTACGTCGCCTTGTGTTCTTGTTTCTGGGAAGTTTGGCTGGTCTGCCAACATGGAGAGGTGAAAATGGACAACTTTTGCTAATGCAGAAATTATTTCAGGATTCCTTTCGACATTCTCATATGAAGTTTGGATTTGTTGCAGGCTGATGAAGGCACAGGCTGTTGGTGATACTGCTAGCCTGGAATTCATGAGAGGCAGGAGGGTCTTTGAGATCAATCCTGAGCACCCAATCATTAGATCTTTGGATGTATGGTGGTTTATTTGATAATAACATCATCTGTATAATTTTTCACTAAAGTAAGGTTTGCTAAATCCGCCCTCAATTTTTTGACCTGGTGAATGATGCAGGCTGCATGCAGAAACAGTCCAAATGACGAGGAGGCCTTGAGAGCTATTGATCTGTTGTATGATACAGCATTAGTTTCCAGCGGTTTCACTGTAAGCAATCCATTTCACTTAATTTCAAATCGTATTAAGTTTCGTCTGTAGTGTGTAAAGAATTCGCAAGGAATCAGGATACTTTTTTTTGTAGTATGAATATATTTATTGTACCCACTGCAAAATTAAAAGGAAATATGGTAATTCCGCAAAGGTCTTCCCCTTGACATGGTGTTTGTGACACTGAGACTGTACATTGTGGAACTAGCTCACATTCTTGTGGAATTAGGCTAATCGCCCACTTACTGATCTGATCCCCTGGAAAAAGTAGCAGTGCAACTCTATTTGATTGTAATTGAATAGATGCTTATTGTTTTTGCGTACTTGAATTTCTTCCAATTATGCAGCCCGAGTCTCCAGCTCAACTTGGCGGGAAGATCTATGAGATGATGGGCATGGCTCTTACAGGCAAGTGGACAGCACCCGGTTTTGAGTTTCAGCAGCCGACTCCCAACACACAAAATCTTGAAACAGCTGAAGCTGAGATAGTTGAACCAGCTGACGCTGGTTCCCAGAAATGATGATTTCAGTATTTTGGTCAGTTTCATTTTCTGTATACATGATATGAAAAGGAAAATACATGCTTTTGTCTGAATGTTACCTTCAAGCTTATTGGTTTGCCAAGTGAATCTTATGATGATCATGTGTTTGGTCGTTCAATTACATTGTCACTGAAATCAGATTTATGTATGTTAGTTTTGTTTCATTACATGGGTGTGATATCTTATTAGAATCTCATAGTATATCATCTCAGTCATGATTTATTTTAGGCTTAAATATGATTTACTACCCTAAACTATAGGTCATATTCTACTTCGGTGATCACCTTTCAATTTTATCAATTAGATGATTGAACTATTAATTTTTTTTGATTTCATTCAATTGGGCCTGCTACGTCAGAAATTGCTGATGTGGCATCCTAATAAGCTAAACGAGTGCTTATGTGTAAAAAGAATATATTTTTTTAATAAGATCAAAGGACAAAAAGGTAAAATAACAAATAAAACAATTAAAAATTACACAAATAATAAAAATTAGTTGTATAATTATTTATTTATAATTATATAAATAATATAAATTATTTATATAATTATTATATAAATAATATAATAATTATTTTTATTAAAAATAATTATTTTTATTAAAAAAAACTGCATTTTATTATTTTTTTATTTAAAAAAATTTGTTTTTATTCTTATTAAAAAAAACTGACTTTTTTTATATTTATTAAAAAAAACTGCGTTTTATTTTTATTTTTATTAAACATAATTATTTTTATTAAAATAAACTGCGTTTTATCTTTTTTTATTAAAAAAACTGTGTTTTTTTATTTTTATTAAAAACAATTATTTTTAATAATAAACTGCGTTAATTATTTTTTTATTTTTATTAAAAAAACTGTTTTTTTATTAAAAAAAACTGTGTTTTATTTATTTTTATTAAAAAACTGTGTTTTTTTTATTTTTATTAAAAATAATTATTTTTAATAAAAAACTGCGTTTATTTTTTTATTAAAAAAAGTGTTTTATTTATTTTTATTAAAAAAAATTGCGTTTTTTTTATTTATGTTAAAAATAATTATTTGTGTAATTTTATACAACTAATTATTATATTATTTGTGTAATTTTTAGTTGTTTTATTTGTTATTTTACCTTTTTGTCCTTTGATCTCATTAAAAAAATATTTTTTTTTACACAATCACTCATTTAGCCTATTAAGATGCTACGTCAACAATTTCTGACGTGGCAGACCTAATTGAATGAAATAAAAAAAAATTAATAGTTCAATCATTAATTGACAAAATTGAAAGGTGGATCACCGAAGTGAAATATGACCTATAGTTTAGGATAGTAAATCATATTTAAGCCTTTATTTTACTACAATTCTTCCCTATTTATCCCATCAAATCTTATTCATACAAAACTATTTCTTCAATTATGTGGGTAAATGAGTAAATCTGTTATTTTTGACATAATAATATAGTTTTGTTTACAAAGAATCAAAACAAGAATTTGATAGTAATGTAATGTAAAATACAAATACCACGTAAATTTTATAGATGAACCAAAGGGATACATCGAGGGAAACCTAAATTCACTGTATTTAGAATTTCAATGGAAAGATGACTCTTTTAATATTCCCTGATTAAGGGACCAACGATTGAGTTGCTCAGATTTGATTTATAAAATTTTTAGAGTATAAAATAAGATTTGATCGAGACTCGTTATGCTTTAAGCGACACGATCTCAAATCGACTCCGAACAGCGAATATGATCGAAATATCAATAGAAAAATATAATTTAAAAATTTTCGAGTAATTTATTGAACTTTAAACTTTGCTCATATCTGAATAATTTCTTCTGTCTTCATTGTTAATGGCCTTGGTTTTTCGCAGCTTATTTTGAACATTTTATAATGATATAAGTTGTAAAAAAAGTACTCTCTCTTCGTTCTAAAATTAAATATACAATTTAATTTTTAAATTAAATAATAATATATTAGTTTTCAAATTAATAATTTATTTAATTTTAATTTATATAATTATTATAATTGTATAATATATAACAAAATTTATTAATCACAAAATTTATTTCATAATAAAATTTTATGAGTTATATTAATTTTAAAATTTAATATGCCGTCATTTGATCTGAAAAGTTAAATTGCATATTTAATTTTGAAACGAAGGGAGTATAACCTTATTTAAAACAAGTTTTATAACACCTTTAGCACATATTTTTTGTATGATATCAAAGTGTTAATTTTAAACATTTAATTTATTAAATATCTGAAATATGTATTTTAAATTTATTTAACAAATATAAAACCTTATTTTCGTAAAAAATGCGTGTCAAACAAAATATCATCCTTACTAAATAAGCCACTTAAGCCAACAAACACAAGTTATAAGTTTATTTATTATGACGCCAACGTCTGCATTTGACTTTTGGGCGAAAGCTTCAACCTTTGTCTGAAATAGGTTAAGAAAAGAAAATTGTTAAATTCATAACACAAAATATTATTTTCATAATAAAAGTGTCATTATAAATTTTATAACGACGATTTTTATCGTCGTTATATATCTACAGCGACACTTTTGTTGTGGAAATAATAAAAAATTGTTGTGAATCATCATTGGTTACATAAGAAATGTTTGTGTATATAAGAAACTAGCGATAACACGTGCCTGAAGACACCGTATAATTCAAAAAAAAAAATCATGAACACACAAAAATGAAGCATTGAATATAGACACACACTAAATTAAAAGCCTAAATTAATTCTTAATACACCCGCACTTTTCATACATACTCTACAAAGCATTTAAATGAAAATTCTTATGAAGACAAATTTCAATGAATAAATAAATAATATCCAACTTTAATAGTCAAATTCTCATAAATTTAAACTAAGTTTAACTATATTTCAAGATTTATTTTTTATTATTTATAAGCTTTTTTGATTGATTGTAACTTTTTAAATAGTAACTTGACAATTAAAAATTATTGTTTGCTTGTTATAACAACATTTTTTTTTGTCGCACGTTGATGAGTATACAATTTTGCAAAGCCGTAACTTGATACAAAAACTGATTGCAGGTCATTATATAAATTTAGAATTATCTCAGCAACGAAGTTTAAAAATGAAGAACCAAGACAAATAAGAGAGAGAGAGGTCAAACAAATAAGGTGACGAATGACTAATGGTTAAGTTATATGGTCAATTTTACAACTTGCTTGTAGGATCAAATCTTTATGAATTTTTATCCATAGATATATGGATGACCCATGTAGCTTCCTTCATTAGATCAATCAAATAATGGTAAACAACTATAAAAGGACATGCAAAAACAAAACTTTTTAAAACAGCCAAAGAAAAAACACATCCATCCATGCCAAAAGGCACAAGAGCACACAGTGAGGTCAATAGATGAGGTCACCCACAAAAAACTTTTCCAAATAAGGAAAATGGGATATAGGAAATAGGAAATAGGATGATGGAACATAAACTTATATATAGTCTTACTTTGACCATCTAGGCAAAATGACAAGGGCTCCAACAGGGACATGTCAATAAAAGCATATAATCTCAAGCCAATTTATTTTAAAAATAATTGTTCTCCTCCAACCCAGATCAAAAAATACAGAAGATGGAAAACAACAAGAATTTACAATTTCAAATCACATGTATTCAAACAAATTTTAAAAAATGGGTAAATTTGAGCTGGCTCAATTACTTGATATAATTGAAGTAGCAGTAAAATAAGAAACATCAATCAAACATAAATTTTGTTAGCTTAAGAATATGAGCAATAAAAGTAATAACAATATAGAAAAGCTTAAATTTTTTTTATGCCTTGAGATACCAGAGAAGACAAACATTCACCCAATGAGGCATAACATAGCCTTTTGACTCTAAACTATGATTTTGTTTCTTTCATTCTTTCTTGGGAAGTCAGAATCAATATAATGACTACACCCAACAATCAATATAGTTCTATTTATTGTTTTAAAAATAAAGAACACCCATAAATCCATTTATCAAAATAAGAAAATTGAACAAAAAATAATAACCACTAAAAAGGGGAAAAGAAAGGACTCAAAACTTTTCAATCAAATTTCTGCCAGTTTATTCTACTTTCTCAGCTACCAAACATGTCCAAAGTTTCAATTGGTATTTCTGATTAAATACATATAATAAAGTGCATTCAGGAAACATGCTATATTTATTAATTTATGATAATTATATCAAAGATATTTGAATTATTATTATAATAATAATTAATTATTACTTGGTAGAAATAAATTAGTGTAGATAATAAACACACAAATGTTTTATATTAACATTGAAATTTAATAAATTGGGTAGTGTAAAGTTGGTTGTAGTTTGGCAAAATTTTCTCTTCATTTTTAATTTTAATTTTAAAATTAAAGATAAAATTTAAATAATATTTTTTAAAAAATTTAATAATGATAATGTGATACACTAAAAAGGTTAAGAATTTTACCCTACGTTGTAATATTAAAATAAAAAATTATAATCAAATTTAAAATTCGAGTGACTTGTTCTATCTATCCGTCCGTCTAACTTAGGAAGGCTATAGAATATGGAATATGGAAAACGAAATATGAAATAATGGAAGATTGGATTCACCGTGATAGACGTACGTCATTGGAATACATCATACATTATAGTAAGTTAAGTTATGAAAATTGTTACTTTACACTAATTTCATAATTCCTTATATTTAAATATAATTGCCTATTTTTAAGAATAATAAAAAAATTTACGCTACTTTCGTGAATTTATTTTCAGTCATTTTAGAGTTTATTATACACTCTTGTCTTGTTTACTTTAAATTTTCTATTAAGGGTTAAAACTCTCCCTTTCAAAGTTTCACAAAAAATTTACTTTTAACTTTAAAGTATCACTTTTCTCAATGTTAATTAATTTTTTTTATAAAACTGATTCATTTTAAGTGTGTGTGTTCAAATAATGGTGTTTTTTGGAAAGTGAGAGAGTAAGATGATGGATGTGAGTTTGAATTTTTGAGAGATAAATTTTTGGCCGTTGGATGTTGAAGCCCCATGTGAAACCCCATATTTTATGAATAAAGAATTAATTTTCTCGAAATAATTTTTTAATATTATGGTGTGAATTTGAGATAATATTATAGTTGTGGGTAGTATTTATAAATTTTGCAAAGTATGCAAGTTGTTATATTATATTCGATTGGTCAGGGAATATTCTTTGTGTCGGAAAATATTCGTACGATGGTACAATTATTGGTGGACCCCACAACGGAATTATTGTCGGATTGAGAAAACGACAAAAATATTTTATTGAAAATAACGACGAAAGTTTTACCGTTGATACTGTTAAACTACTGGGTAGTAAAAGTACAGTAATACGCGTTGTTGCATAGTAGCACACGGTATTGATTATTGATATTTATGTGAGAAGTCGCTCAGTTTGATTCAATTATTGTCGATTAATAATATGAATTATTATAGCGATGATGACGTTTTGTTTTATTCGTATTATTAACGTAATAAAACAGAAACATCTTTTTATATAAAACAGAATACTTTATTAAAAGATATTCTATAAATAGAATATATTATATTTTATTATGCATAGTGTTGCATAGTGTTTTGCATAGTGTTGCATAGTGTTTTGCATAGTGTTGCATAGTGTTTGCATAGTAAAAATCTTTTTATATAAATAGAATATATTATATTTTATTTAAAAGATTTTTCTTTAAATATGAACCGTAAGATTAAAGTAAATCAATCTGGACCGTTCATGAATTAGTTACTATGCATTCCATTTTCCTATAAATAGAAGCTCATTCCTTCATTATTTTCTTACGAATTCACTGAACTCTAGAGAGAGAAACTATAGAGAGATAGAAGAAAAACTTTTTGCTACTTAACTTTTCTTTTCCCATATCCAGTTTCTGTTACGGTAAGGGGTGTTATTCTTTCTTATTCATGAAGAGAACTGTTGTTATTCCATTTCTTATTATTCTGTTGGAATAACCTGTATACGCGGTCTACCCTATACTTGGTGACACTCTTCTATTATTCTGTTGGAACATCCTGTCTGTGTGTTTTACACCGGACCTGGTTCCGTCTTTATTATTATTCCGTTGGAACATCCTGTCTGTGTGTTTTACACCGGACCTGGTTCCGTCTTTATTATTATTCCGTTGGAACATCCTGTCTGTGTGTTTTACACCGGACCTGGTTCCGTCTTTATTATTCTGTTGGAGCATCCTGTCGGTGCAAATTTTGCCTGACCTGGTTCCGTTATTATTATTCTATTAGAATAACCTGTCTATGTGAAGTACCGCATGCATGGTGATTTCTGTTGTTATTCCATTCTTTATTATACTCAGTTGGTTAAAGTTTTGACTTATATACTCCATGAAATTAGTAGAATATCCTTGATATTTGCGCTTCATCCAGTATCTTTTCATGGAAATATTCTTCTGATCATTCTTGAATTTTACTCTACAAAGCAGTATCATGTGGACAATTTGGACGTTATTGGTTCATGAACAAATTAATTCTTGAACTTGTTTTATTGAATTCTTATATCATTGTCATCATCCTCATGTTTATATTTTGTTGAAAGTCATCTGTGGCCTGTAGTGCATAGATGGACTTGGTATGATTATGACCAGGGATTATTCGGTATAATCATGACCGTAATATTACAAATGATGTAAAAATTAAAAGTCCTCATTGGCCCGCAGTGCATTGATGAACAGTTTTTGGTATGATTATGGCTATGGATTCTCTTTGGCCGTAGTGCAAAGATGAATTGTTTTATGGCATGATCAGGACCGTTGATGAAAACACGATTATCTTTGGCCCATAGTGCATGGATAATTCGTGGTCGTGATACTAAAGAATATCATTGGCCTGTAGTGCAGGGATGATTTAATAATGTGGATTATTTATTGAGCTGAGTCCCAGCGATAAAAGTGATGAAAAACTTTTTAAATCATAAAAGATAGTAGATTGTATTCTCTACTTGACTCTTTTAATGGATTGCTTGTTCCGCTGCAGTTAAACTTGATGTCTATTATATTTTATCAGTTTAACATTGTTGGAGGCTAATGATAATTTATTCTGCATTATCTTAGTCATAATATTTCTTACTGGGCTAGTTGAGCTCACCCTTTCTTTCACTGTTCTCTTCAGGAAATGAGAACATAGCATGGACTAGTCGGGGAACGGAGTGACGGTCCAGAGGATAGCATTAGTAGTCCTCACTATTCTGAGAAATAGTGTATTAATAATTGTAATGAGGACTCCTTTTGAGTTTGTATAATCTCTAGTAGACAATATTTGTATTCAAACTCACAGTTTATGTTTTGTCGTATTGTACACGACAATTGTATTAGTAAGTTGTATTTGAATTTTGTACCATGTATCTGGCGACCCAAGATGGGTGATGTATACCTAATTTTGGGGGCGTCACACCCCAAATGATTTTAGATCGTTGTATGTTGAAGCCTAAATTGATTTGAGGTCGTTGGATGTTGAAGCCTTGAGATTTGAGCCGCTCTAGATATATAGTTGGACATGGTACTAAATACTTCCTCATTTCAGGTCATTTTATTATCCCGGATTAATAGTCACATGTCAAGTATAATACTTACAATCAAACATAGCCTAAGGATATAGTTTTATTCTATCTTTACCCTATAGACAATAATTAATTAGTTATTTGATTGGTACGATAAAATGATAATGAAATTAAGATAACAAAGGTTAATTAGTTATGTGACAGAAAGGTTAATAAATAAAATTCTTTTTATTAACAGTGAGAGTACATAATTATATCTTTAATTTTTGACTAACTATAAAAAAATGTATCTATGATGTTAGCACGGAGAGAATTACAATCATTTACCGCCTCTTTTTTTTGTATGAGAAAAATACTTATTTAAAAATAATATTTTTTAAAAAATTCTTCATAAAACATAGTTAATGTATAGTATCAAAATCACTTGGCTTATTTAAAGAATTAATTGATTGTTCAAACTAATCAAATTTCTTGCATAACGACAAATAATAAAAGATCTTGTTAATGACAAAGAGTTGGAAAATCCAATAAAATGGATAATCATTTCATTATATATAAATCATGTGAATTTTACTAATGAGAACAGTTGGACCCACTAATTAATTGGTTAGGGGAATAAGACTTTCGTTTCAGAGTTATTTATTAATTAATTTAAAAAAGTAACAACAATATTATATTTTATCAAAGTGCAATGACATGTTTACGAATAGGCAGGCATAATAGGCAGCCAATTTATATTATAAATGTGTGTGTCTTCAAATAATGATGTTTTATTGGGAAGTGAAAGAGTGAGAGAGTGAATGTGTGTTTGAATTTTTGAAAGATAAATTATTGGCCGTCGGATGTTGAAGCTCCAAATGATTTGAGACCGTTTGATGTTGAAGCCTTGAGATTGATTTGAGGCCGTTGGATGTTGAAGTCTTGGGATTTGAGTCGCTTTGTTTTATTATATAGATGTTTTAATTTTTTTATGTGTACATATATGTAGGAAAATATTAGATGACTAGCCTAAGGATATAGTTTTATTCTATCTTTACCCTATAAACAATAATTAATTAGTTATTTGATTGGTACGATAAAAGGATAATGAAATTAAGATAACAAAGGTTAATTAGTTATGTGACGACCCTAAAATAGGTCCATTCCATCTAACCCATTCTGAGTCGCCAAATACATGGTACAAAAACAAATACAACTTCAGTAATACAATCGTCGTGCAAAATACGACAATACATATACTGTGAGTTTGAATACAACTATTGTCTAATAGACAATATAAAAACTCAAAAGGGGTCCTCATTATAATTATTGATACGCTATTTCACAGAATAGTGAGGACTATTAATGCAACCATCTGGACCGTCAATCCATTCCCCGACTAGTCCTAGTTATATTCTCATTTCCTGAAGAGAACAGTGAAAGAAAGGGTGAGCTCAACTAGCCCAATAAGAAATATTATGACTAAAATAATATATAACAAATTATCATTAGTTTTCAACATGGAAAAATCTGATAAAATATAATAGACAACACGTTTTAGATCAACAACTGCAGCAGAATAAGCAATCCATTAGAAGAGTCAAGTAGAGAAAGAATTCTACTATCTTCTATGAATTTAAAAGTCCATCATCAATATTTTATCCCTGTAACATCAATCAATACACATCTTTAATCAAATATTCATCTTTACACTGCGGGCCAAAGATATTCATTTGTATCACCAGTTGGTCATGTTCATCTCAACACCTGTTCATTTTTGCACTACGGGCCAAAGATATTCATTAGGTAATCATTCATCTTTGCACTACAGGCCAACGATATTCATCAGTTAATCATTCATCTTTGCACTATAGGCCAAAGATATTTAGTAATATCATCATTTAGGACTGAGGATGATGAAAAATATTTTAAAGGAACGAATCCAGTGAAACAAAATAACAAATATTAGAGATTCATATTACAGTTTATCCAAGATCAATAATACTTCATAATAACCAATTTTGAAGCAAAATTCAAGAATAAAGATCAAAATATGGATACAATCAAATATAGTAACCATAATAGACACCTTGGATAAAAAGAAGAAAATTTTATTTTTCGGTGAATAGTGCCGTATACGTGAATAGTAACTCCGACACCAAAAGATAGAAATTTCACAAGAAAAATCATCATGCTTCGTGAATAGTAACTCGTGAGTAGTAACTCATGAATAGTAACTCGTGAATAGTAACTCATGAATAGTAACCCCGACATGAAAAGTTCTAAATTTGATAAAAAGTTCCAACCAATATTTCGGCATAATGATATTGAAGAAATAATATCACTTACGAGGAAAATAACATCCCTTACCTTGCAAAGACAGTACTTCTGACTGGAATACTGGATATAGTGCTGAAGGAACTTGCACCGCTAATTAGAAACTCACAAAGTATCTAAATACTCACAAAATACACTCGATAATATAGAGAGAGAAAGAGAAAAAACTTGTTTCCGGTGTGATTTTCAATTCTAACTTAGCACCCTATTTATAGGAAAATGCTTAGAACGCCATAGAAGACTAACCTGTTACCCGATGGCTTTACCTGTTACTATTGTCACCCACCACATTTGAAATTCAATTGAGCACATTTCTCACCAACCAATTCTAGAATTTTCCAAAATATTTTATCATTTAAACCATAATCAGAAACTTTAATAATTTATAGAAAATAGCCCGTTATAAGAAAAATATGAATTTTATGTCCATTCCACACGAAATCGAATTTTCTACAACTTTGTAGCTTTGAGTTTTTCTAAATTCCAAACAGAAAAAATACCCAAAATCCACAAACGGATGATTTTTAAATACTTTTAATCCGATAAAATACTGATAAAACATCTCAGCATTAATTCCTTCATTAATAACCACATAAATAAATCCATCATTTATATCCACATAAAATAAATATTTCCTTATCATATGAATCAATAATTAATTATTCACAAATAATATTACAGAATCATATTAATGACAACCAGGCTGTTCTCAGGAAAGAGGGGGCTTTCCGATAACCAGGCTGTTCCCAGGAAAGAGAGGGCTTTCCGATAAGGATTTCTCCTTACTGGCGCGTAATTAGGTGACCAAACCTCTCATTGACAGAACTTTCTAGACATTGCAAATAATGTTATCTAATAATATTATTCAAATAATATGAATTATTGATCTGATAATGGAGATATTGTGCAGTGACAATTATTGAACAACACTAATATAAAATATCAACGCAACAATTATTGAATCAATAAAATAAAATATTGAACAGTAACTACTGTGACAATTATTGAGTAGTGCCTTCTTACGTAAGGATAAATAATTCAACAATACTGTGCAATATCGTGTGCTACTGTGCAACAACACGTATTACTGTATTTTAACCATCGGGTATTCCAATAATGTTAATGGTAACAACTACACTGTTATTCAATTTTGTCATTTTCTTTATCCGATAGTTATTCGTTATGGGGCCCACAAATAGCTGCGTCATCGTACGAATATTCTCCGACAGAAAGAATATTCGACGACCAAACGAATATTCACTGACAACAATGAATATTATACAATCATTTACTTATTTTTCAAAATTTACACATTTCACCCATAACCAAAGTATTATATCAAATTATCATCTTATTATTCACAATAATAAATAGAGGAAATTCGAATTTTATTTATAATAAGTTGGGGTCTTACAAGTTATGTGATAGAAAGGTTAATAAGTAAAATTCTTTTTATTAACAGTGAGAGTACATAATTATATCTTTAATTTTAGACTAACTATAAAAAAATGTATATCTATGATGTTACCACGGAGAGAATTACAATCATTTTCCGCCTCTTTTTGTTTGTATGAGAAAAATACTTATTTTGAAATAATATTTTTTAAAAATTTCTTCATAAAACATAGTTAATGTATAGTATCAAAATCACTTGGCTTATTTAAGCAATTAATTGATTGTTCAAACTAATCAAATTTCTTCCATAACGACAAATAATAAAAGATTTTGTTAATGACAAAGAGTCGGAAAATCCAATAAAATGGATAATCATTTCATTATATATAAATCATGTGAATTTTACTAATAAGAACAGTTGGACCCACTAATTAATTGGTTAGGGGAATAAGCCTTTCGTTTCAGAGTTATTTATTAATTAATTTAAAAAAGTAACAACAATATTATATTTTATCAAAGTGCAATGACATGTTTACGAATAGGCATGCATATTAGGCAGCCAATTTATATTATAAATGTGTGTGTCTTCAAATAATGGTGTTTTTTTGGAAAGTAAAAGAGTGAGAGAGTGGATGTGTGTTTGAATTTTTGAAAGATAAATTATTGGGTTATTTATTAATTAATTTAAAAAAGTAACAAGAATATTATATTTTATCAAAGTGCAATGACATGTTTACGAATAGGCAGACATAATAGGCAGCCAATTTATATTATAAATGTGTGCGTCTTCAAATAATGATGTTTTTTGGGAAGTGAAAGAGTGAGAAAGTGAATGTGTGTTTGAATTTTTGAAAGATAAATTATTGGCCGTCGGATGTTGAAGCTCCAAATGATTTGAGACCGTTTGATGTTGAAGCCTTGGGATTGATTTGAGGCCGTTGGATGTTGAAGTCTTGGGATTTGAGTCGCTCTGTTTTATTATATAGACTAGCTATAACCCGTGCCTGAAGGCACGACGTAACGAAAAATAAAATTAAAATTCGAAAAATCTCAATCATCACCACAACAATTAATACATACTCAATCATCAATACATATCCAACCACCAAAACATCGAGCTAGTCGGTACTAATTTCAAACTTTTGTGCTCTCTAAACTGTGTATGCTACGCTGTCGGCGGGAGAGATGACTGCGATGTATGAGATTTAGGGG
This sequence comes from Panax japonicus, assembly GCA_020205505.1. Taxonomy (NCBI): domain Eukaryota; kingdom Viridiplantae; phylum Streptophyta; class Magnoliopsida; order Apiales; family Araliaceae; genus Panax; species Panax japonicus. The sequence goes on from CM035094.1 coordinate 25,517,001, forward strand.
CTGGGTATGAAAACAACAGACATATTTAGGATCGATAATTGAAAGAGAGATAGAAGACAAACCTGATTTGGGGTGCGAAGGCTTTGGGGCCAAAATTAGGGCTTTGAGCGAGCGAAGGGGAGAAGCTCTGTTTGTGAGCACCTAAGAGGGAAAGAGACATCGGGAGAGAGAGAGGAGAGTTTGACGCTTGCAGAAGGGGAGAAGCTCTGTTGTTTGTGGTAGAAGAGAGAGTTCTGTTTGAAATTTGAATAAGTGAGATAGAGAGCCCATGTGACGTTTGTCTTTTTTTCTCTTTGTGCTCTCCTTTATATTATAGATTGTCCAATTAATTTGAAGAAATGGTCTAATTTATAAATTTTAATTAATTTAACCAAGTTAAATGTATATTTTAAAAATTTAGTGGTGTAAGAGTGAAACCTCAATGGGAAAAACCCCTTTTGCCCTAAAAATTCACATTCAAACAATCTGTTATATCTTTGTGTTTAAAGTGTCAATCAATCTGTTTCGCTGAAGTTTGAGTCAACTGGTGAGGAATTTCTCTTTTTGATCTGTATTTGATAAGAATGAATTAACTCATACAAAAAACATATGAAAGCTTTGATTTTTCTTCAACTTTGGTTTTTAGTTTCTCCATGAAAATTTAAGGCTCAGTTCAGATGAGCTGAATAGTTGTATTTGGTTCTATTTAGATTTGAGATTCTATCTCTTAACTATCTCTCGGAACTGTAAGCAAAAATATATATTTTAGCTGGGTATTCTTTTCGAATTCCATGTATTTTCTTAGCTGCCAAAACGTCAATATATGTATATCATAGATCACTTTATGTGTACATCTATGCATATTTGATCCGTTGATGCAATTTGTTTGTGTGGATTTAAAGCTTAAATTCTGGTGATGCAGTAAAGCTTGTGTCTTGTTTGTCTACCCTTTACACATTATATCTGGATTTGTGATTGTTGGTATTTATAGGTTTGAATGTGTTTTCTTCGGATTTGCTTAATATGAACTGATATGGATTATTTTTGGGTTTGTGATATAGATAACTTTCTGTTTCTGTTATCGTTTGGAGTTTCAGATGAACATCGATCTGAATTGAAGATTAGATGTAATCTTTGTTATTGCTTTTGTATATTAATTATGTATATTAGTTTTGATTATTTTAATGTTAGATGTCATTGATTGTTGTCGATTGTGATTTTACTTGTTTTATTTTAGTGCTGGAGCTAGTGAGGTTATTTAAATGGGAGCATCATCTGGTTCTAACACCCACAACCAACACACACCAAATATGCTGCCTCCGCGTCAGCTACCATGGCCGAGTGGATTGCATCAATCTCTATTCCTAGCTGCTTCGGATACGCATCCATCATCTGATCCTCAGAACCGCAGATCAAATTCTGATCGTGTTCGTGACTCCCCAACTGAGAGTGCCAGTTCACAAGAAACTTGGCCCACTGCTAGAACCATTATGGCAAAGAATCTGGAGAATGAGAAAGCTGAGAATGATTATCCTGAGCAGTCGGTCATCCGTCGGTTTTCTAATTCAGATAAGATTTCTCTTCGGGACATAGCAAGAGAAAGAGTTGATATAATTTCTGAAAGAATGCATTTGCTACCTGATGAGTTTCTGGAGAAACTGAAGGGTGGACTTCGTTTAATTCTCGATGGAGGTGGTGGTTCTCAACATAGAGAGGAATTTATGATTTTGCAGAAGCTTGTACAGAGTAGGTCTGATTTGACTGCTAAAACATTGATTAGAGCTCACCGAGTTCAGCTGGAGATTCTTGTTGCTATTAATACAGGAATTCAGGCTTTCCTGCATCCAAGTGTTACTCTTTCACAAACTTCCCAGATTGAGGTTTTTGTCTATAAACGATGCAGAAATATGGTGTGCCAGAACCAACTGCCTGCAGATGAGTGTACTTGTGATATATGCACTAACAGAAAAGGTTTCTGCAATCTCTGCATGTGTGTGATCTGTAACAAATTTGATTTTGAGGTTAATACATGTCGTTGGATTGGCTGCGATATGTGTTCTCATTGGACTCATACAGATTGTGCTATTCGTGATAAACAAATTTGTATGGGATCCTCTACAAAGATTGGATCTGGTCCAGCTGAGATGCTTTTCAGGTGCCGCGCGTGCAATCGCACGTCTGAGCTTCTAGGGTGGGTCAAAGATGTATTCCAACATTGTGCTCCAACTTGGGACCAGGAAGCTTTGTCAAGGGAACTTGATTTTGTGAGTAGGATCTTCCGTGGTTGTGAGGATCCCAAAGGGAGGAAACTTTTCTGGAAGTGCGAGGAGCTCGTTGAAAAATTAAAGAATGGAGTAGCCGAGTCACTAGCATGCAGGGTTATATTGATGTTCTTCCAAGGTACATATACCTGAAACATGGAAATTATGTTTATTCAGTATGCTTGATTTTCTTAAATAGATAATAGTTTCCTTATTAATATGCTAGAACTATAACCCAGAAAAGAGAACAAAGTTCTGCAAATGCAATGACCATCTTAATAGAAAGACTCCGCCCATCTTTAAATCCAGACTCAGCTGTTAGCTGATTAGCTCAACGTGTTAAAGCTATAAGAGTTCTCCAATTATATTCACCATCTTCCATACTCCTATGAATAACTTAACCTTGCAATTTTTCATATCCTTGCATGTGCAGGATATTGCACAGCTAAACTTGTGTTTCATTCTTTCCTGGCTTGATAAAGGAAGATAAAGTGATTTATATCAAATTAGTGGAGTATATCTTTTTGGTGTTTTCATGCTCACTTTTATTATTGTTAGAATTTGAGCCTTTAATGAAGTCTTAAACTTGGGTTTTAAGCTAAAAATTAAAGTGGGTTCCATTAATCATTTGATATGAATCCACATCAATGTGTTATACTCCATGAGTAGATTAAAATCAAGTATTAGGAAGCTCAAATCTATGGGGTAATAAATGAGAAATTCCCTTGATGATGATAAATGAATGCTTGTCCCACATCTATTGAGAACTAAACTTTAAATGGGTCTCTTGGGTTTGGGCCCCAAGGGACAACTCAGTTTTGTGGAGGGGAAAAGACTTAGCCAAGACTTGTTTGACCTGCTCTGCGGCCAGCCGATCATGCGGGATTTTTTTTTCTATTTTTTTGCTTAGTTCTAATTTTATTTATTAATTTTGGGAAACAACAAGCGCTCCACTTTCGTGCGTAACAGTGCGTAACTGCGCTTCACACCAGCGCAGTAGTGCTAGGTCAAGCGTAGCTGCGCTACACACTAGTGCAACAACGCTTTTGCTTCTGACTCGCTTGCTTGCTTCACACCTGTTCAGCCATGCCTTTTCATATGCATCCAGTCGATTCACAAAGGCCATGTCCAAACATGAAGGGTCATTAATCACCCTATAAATATGTGACAAATTCAATCATTCAGGCATTCAATTTTGCATCATCTTTTCAATCATATTCATAATCAAATTGAGAAAGTTCAGAGCATTCATTAGTTCGTTGTGTGTACTATTTGTAGTGCTGCTATAGTATATGTAATGATTGTATCCTGAAAAACGAGCGCTAACAAATCTAAGTACCATAGGAGGGCGTAACTATCTTAAAGACATAGTATCGAGTACTAGCCTTGACATAATACAATCCTTTTCTACATTTCTGCATTTACTTTAATAAATCAAAGTTGCTTTCTGATTTATATCAGATTGAAATATACATTTTCCTAACAATTATAACATAAGTAGTACTTGGTAGTTGTAATCTAATCAATTTGTATGTCTGAGCTTACATATGTGGATTACTTGACCCTGAGATGGCCTATGGGTGGTTATTTGTAGACTAACACTTTATATAGCTGCTTCGTGGGGTATAACTGTTTCCTATCTCCCTTGGCCTACCATGACAGTAGTTTGTCTAAATGTTATTTTCTTAGATTTTTGGGAAATGCATTGAATACACACGGAACTTGATCATGTACAAATGAAAACATCTTTGGATCTTTTTTGAGAACTTTTAACTTACTAGTACTTTCTCTTTGATTATTTGCTCCTGGCTGGTTTCAGGAGTGTGGTTAGGATGTTTTTTCTAAGTAGCATCTAGCCATCTACAACTATTTGGCATCATAGTCTGTCAGTCAGATAATAGATGTTAAAAGTATTCATTACCAACTTGGGTATATACATGCATATTTAGATATAGTCGCTAATAATTATGTTTTGTTGTTTGGTAGCATGAGTTCTCTTCCAGGCTTGTGCTTACATCTACAGAATTTTCTTTAGAGAAGTAACAATTTTACCTTGCATCGAAAATGGCAATGTCGTTTTGTTTAGACTGGCATAGCCTTTAGTTATTGTACTATTGTTTTTGTACATTGAGTTAGACACGCTGTATTGAAGTATGCTCCCATTGTATCATATCATCTAAAATCTTGGCATGTTGATTTTTCCCTATTTTTTTATTCCTATGCCCAATTAGTTAGTCTTGTTTGTATAATTTTGTCGGGTTTCAGGATTTTGCAGTGGAGGCATTAGAATTAGATCAAGGGCGAGAATCCCAACTATTAGCTACTAGTCTAAACATATTTGATACTGTTGCCTGTTTTCTTTTGGTCCGGTTCTGATTTATGTACTACTTTTATGAAGAGCTTGAAATGGAATCGCCAAAAAATCCAGAATCTGGGGAAGGTGGACGTCTGATAGCCCCACAAGAGGCATGCAATAGAATTTCTGACGTGGTTCAGGAGGCTGTGCGGAAGATGGAAATGGTGGCAGATGAGAAGATGAGGTTGCTGAAAAAGGCACGCCTCAGTCTTGAGGTTTGCGACCATGAGCTTGAGGACAAGGCGAGGGAAGTCACAGAATTGAAGTTGGAGAGGCACTGTAAAAAGCAACAGATAGATGAATTGGAGAGCATTGTTAGGCTTAAGCAGGCCGAGGCTGATATGTTTCAGCTTAAAGCCAACGAGGCAAGATGTGAGGCTGAGCGGCTACAGAGCATTGCTCTTGCTAGGTCAGAGAAGTCAGAGGAAGAATATGCCAGCAGATACCTGAAACAGCGGTTGAGTGAGGCCGAGGCTGAGAGGCAATATCTTTTTGAGAAGATTAAGCTTCAGGAAAGTTCACGTGCACCACAAAGTAATGGCGTAGGTGACTCTTCTCAAACGCTGATGTTATCAAAAATCCAGGACCTGCTAAAAAATGTTTATAGCGTCCCCCCAAACGCAGAAAGCCAACCAAGCGAACGCCTTCCCACTAGAACAAATCCATGACCACTCTGCAATGTTGTGTTGTTGCTTGTGAATTTATTTGATTGCATGTTTAGGCGCTGAACAAAGTGAATGAAGCTATCTGTGTAATCTTAACTTTGAACTATTTACCGGAAGCTATCAGATGTGAATTTTTTCATCGAGTTGTTGCATATGTATGCTTTGTGTTCTGATAATGGCTATGTAGGTTGTTTTACTCGTAAATTCATGTACATAATGGTTTCTTAGTACGTCTATGAAATAGTTGAAGAGATGTTGTACATGAGGATATGTCTTTTCTGATCTGTTGATTCATACTTTAGCACAGTTGGGCTATGTTTGTTTAAGCAAAAGAAAGCCAAATTGTATTTAATAAAATTAGTGTGATGATTTTGTATATTTTCAAACTTACCCTTAATTAGGTTCATTTGAAAACGGATAAATTACTCTCTGGTTTCACCCTACGAGATAAATTCTAGTGCAAAATATTAAAAATTATTATGAAAAATGCTTATGTCCTTGATCTGGTGAAAAAGCTCTTATTTGTTTAATAGTCTTATTTCTCCACAGTTAATAGTTTTAAAAGACTTATTTGTTCAACTTCATACTTAGAACAAATTTGCCTCTTTTTCAATACATGATCGGGATGTTTTTATATTTAAAGGTTTTTCTTTTGTAATGTTAGAGATTATTCAAGCGTGGGTGGCTCCCACCAATAAGACTTTCTTGCAGTCTATTATGCTGATTAATGTATGTAGTTAGAAACATACACTCTATACGTTAAGTTGTTGCTATATTAAATATATGCCAGAAATATGCAATTGAGTCGGTCACTATCAGTTGTGCATAAAATCTTAGCATAATTTATACCAGTATTTTGTAAATGATGAGTTGGTGGTGTAGATTAGCAGATTTGTCAGAACTTGTAACAGATTATTATTCAATAGTGGGTCCCAGTAAACAAAATCAACAAGATATTCTTGCAGCCTCCGTCTCCTATGATGGTGATCAATTTGTTGTTATCTGAGCTTCCCCTTGTTTAATTATCTGCCAAAGTTCTTTCTTCATCCTTAGGCTTGCCTGTTTTATAACTTTGTCTTCTGGTTCTCATGGACTTAATTATTGAGAAGCACAAGAAGAAAATAAAGTGCAAGCTAGAAGATCAGTCAAGAAATGGGTTAGATAGTTTACCCCGTGATATTTCCCTCGACATACTTTCAAGGCTACCCATCACATCTGTGATGCAGTCCAGATTTGTATGCCGAGCCTGGCACACCTTGTCACTTGATCAAAATCTTGTTAATTTGCACCTCTCCCAGGCAACAGAGCGTAATCCTTTTCTCATCTTTCACTGTGACTATCCTATCCGAAACCAGCTCTATTTTGTTGAATTTCCTGATCGTGATGATGATAAAGGGATAGTGAGAAAGATTAATACACCTTTTTCTGCTTCCATGCCAGAGTTTAAGGTTGTAGGCTCATGTAATGGCTTATTATGTCTATCCGATTCATTATACAATGATTCGGTGTATATATATAATCCTTTCACTAGGGACTACATAGAGTTGCCAAAATCAAGGCAGTATCAAGAACAAGAAGTGGTGTGTGGATTTGGATTCTGTCAAGGGACCGATGAATACAAGGTGGTTAAGATAGTTTACCATTGGAATGTAGATATTGGATTCTGGCCTGCTCGTAGAATGAGAATGCGTGGTTATACAAAATCAGAAGTTCTGGTATTCAGTTTGGGCAGCAATACTTGGAGAAGTATTGGAAAAGCACCTCATCAGCTTGAAAGAAAGTCACCAGAAGCACTTTTCATGAATGAAAGACTGCATTGGCTGTCGCGTATGCCCAATAATGTTCGTGGCCGAAGAATTGTTTCCTTTGATCTTGCAGATGAGCAGTTTCGTGAGGTTCCAAGACCTGATTTTGGTGGCCGTATTAGGCGTAACTATCATTTAGCTCTTCTGGAAGGGTGTCTTTCTGCAGTAGTTTATACCTGTGGAGAATTAGAGATTTGGGTTATGAAAGAATATGATGTGAAAGAATCTTGGATTAAGGAGTTCAGAATTGGAGCTTATGTGCCAAAGATACTGAATCAAAATTTGCGACGACCATTTCGAATGTGGAAGAACACTTTTAATAGAGCAGTTCGAGTTTTATGCTTTCTGAAACCTGGTGGGATTTTGATAGAGTTCAAAGTTGGGAGGTTGGCTTTGTATGATCCAGAGAGTGGAATACTAAAAGACATAACGTTTCAGGGGATGCCAGATATGTTTCAAACTGTTGTACATATGGGCAGCCTGAATATCCCAATTGAGATGTAATATGCATATAAATATTAAATGTGTTAATTTGATGAGTTATTAGGTTCTGTTTTTTCTTTTTTGCAGTTGCATTCACTGCATGCCTTGGTAAGGCCCAAATTACATCTTTTAACTCATCACACTCATTATCATGGTTGGTTCAATGTTTTTCCTAGCTAAGCCAAAGTAGCAGTAATACTATTGTATGTGAGATAATGCCACTATACGTTTTGTTTAGCTTTAATCTTAAAGTTATTCAATGTATCAGTTCATTTTGCTTTAGCTAATGATTTAAGAACATAATTGTCTTCTGGGTGATCATCAATGGGGATCATAAATTCATTTTATCTGAACCTTCCTGTCATTGAACTTTAGGCATCATATGCTATGATGATGATCAGTGGATTTATCTAGTTTCTTGCTGGTAAGGTAGTAATATATATATATATATATATTTTTTTTTTTTCTTTTTCTTCTTTATGTTCATATGACCATTCATGCCACTTTATCACTTTCTATGGAAGGACTCCTTGCCCTGATATATAGAATAATTTCTTATAATGATGCTCTTTGGAATTAACCCTTGAAATTAAAGATACATCCAAGGTAGCCGTCTCCAGAAAATTATGGAGGGACAAAGATAAAGATATACTAATGTAGCATATTAATTTACAGTTTATATACGAATTATATGGGTTATTAATCCATTTTATATCATCTGTAATCTAATCGTTGAACTGTAGGCATCATAGTAAGCTGAATTAATACTCGATATATGGGGCAGATTGCTTCAGCAACAATAGTTTCTTGTTGCCTCCGTCTCTAATGATGTTAATTAATTTGTCATCATCTGTACCCCTTGTTGTTTATCTACCTTAGGTACTGATGACAAAAGCAATTGCAAGCTAGAAGATGAGGCAAGAAATGGGATGGATAGTCTACCCACTGAAATCTCCCTCAACATACTTTCAAGGCAATACAGATGTGTATCCCGAGCCTGGCACACGTTGTCACATGAGGTGAGTCTTGTTAATGTAATTTGCAGCTTTCCCGGATAGCAAAGAACGATCATTGCCTATCAGAAACCAGCTTTATTTTGTCAAGTTTTGTGATCCTGGTGAGAAAAATTAATATATACGCTCATGTAATGGCTTATTATGCCTATCTGATGTGTTACATAATGATCTACTTTATATATACAATCCTTTTACTGGGAAACACAAAGAGATGCCTAAATCAAGGTATTTCATAACCAACGAGTACAAAAGGTGGACACCCCGGCATGCGGATTTCCTGATTATCTGCACTCAAATATACTTGGATCAAAGAATTCGATATTAAAGATCTGGGTAATGAAAGAGTGTAATGTAAATATTAAAGCTTACTCGCCAAACATACGAATGTAGCTGGTCTGCAGCAACCGTCACATGGGATTTGGATGAATAAGGTGTTACTGACAATCAGCACTAATTAATATGGCAACCATATATGGAAATTATTGTAATTTTGGATGTGGCTGTAGATAGTCAACTAATATAATATAATATAATTTTGTATTATTTTGCAACTGATGTAACAGCCCTGTACTGATGTAACAATCCATTGATATGAGGCTGGAGATCTCACAAGGAGGAAACTCCCCAACTGAATCCATCTTTTCTCTCGAATATATGTTGACATGAAAACCGAATTCCCGCACTCTGTTGTAGCGGAATTGAACGATCCATCCCACATCAATTCATCACCTTAGCAGCGCACACCTGTATAGATTGACCCAATAAGTATGTTGGACAACCTCCTTACTTAAAAAGTTAACTTATTAGGTTGATGTTCTACCATACTTATTAAGCCATCTACACTCTTGAATTTAACCGATGTGGGATTCATGTGAAATCCCAACACTCTGAACAAGCAGCATACATAACACGATATTCTGTCATTTCTATGTCTTGTTGCTTTACTTGTGTCTTTGATTCTTCTACATTAAGTATTGCAAGCAAGAAGAAGATGAGCCAAGAGATGGGATGGATAGGTAAGAAAATTTGATACACACATCCATGCCCGATCAGTTTAATGTATTAGGCTCATGTAATGGCTTATTGTGCTTATCCGATGCCAAAGTCTGGGCAATTTGAAGAAGAGAAGCTAGTGCCTGGCTTTGGTTTCCATCCAATAACCAAGGTGGTTAAGATGGTGTACTATAGGAACTCAGGCCAATTCGTAGATGTGGATATCGTGGTTATACACAATCTCAAGTTCAAATATATAGTCTAGATAACAATACATGGAGAAAGGTACCAGATTACTTCCAAACATATTTTTGGATCATCACAAGTACTTCTGTTGGTGAATGTGAGGCTTGGCTCGACCACTAGCCAAATAATTGTTTCCATCCTATATGTTTTGCAAAGTATATATATATATATATATATATATATATATATATATATATGGGGAGCGATCCATAGCATCTATATGTTATGGGACAAATATTGGCATATAGGCTTTAATCCGCCCGTTTTATTAATGAAAGGCTGCGATCTTAAGTTCCAAATCCTCGTCCGCTAGTATTACTAGCGGATGTGATTAGTAAAAATTCCGGACCCTTATGCCCCTCGTGAGTGAAATTAGCCATCCAAAATATCATGGTCCGCTAGTAATACTAGCGGATAGAAGACAGTAGGTAACATGGTTCGCTAGTAATACTAGCGGATAGAAGACAGTCTCCTGTTTTAAATTGATTACACAAGTTATTTCCCTACTGTAGATTACACACGATTTCCTTACTTCCCTTCTGTTGTCAATTACATTAATTCTTCTCCTTCTGGTTCATCATCCTCCGCCGTAGTTTTAGAACAAGAAGATCGTGATGTTTGCATTTCTTTACTCCATTGTTCCCTGCACTCTCTTCAACTCTCTGTTCTTTTTCTTCTTCTTCAATGTCTGTATCTATCGGAGTGTGTTTGTAGAGACGGAGCTGTTGAGCTAAGGCCACGAGCCTGGCGGAACCCCCAAAGAAATTTTGAGAATCCATGATGTTTTTGAAAATACAAGAAGTAGAAGATGACTGTAATGATGGGATTGATGCCATTGAAACTGATGATACCCGTCTCAGTAATGACATCATGTCCTTGTTAATTTGTTATAATTTCGTTAGGTACAACTATCAGCTGTATCCAAAATAAATTGGGGACACCTAAAACCCATTATTTGGAATCTAATACTATTATTATACAAGACCAGACAATTGAGGTTAAATCTTGTTTTAGAATTGATCACCAACAACAACAAAAATGATTATCACTGAATCAGTGCGGTTCAAGAAGGCAGCTGCCAAGCCCAAGGACAATCCGATTTGGATTGGATCGGGGGATGAGTCTGGTCATGAGGAGTTGAATCGGTCGACGAGTCATGATTCGTCGTTGAGTCACCTCTCCGAGGCGGCACCGAATGTGGAGGGGGAAAGCCTGGATATTGAGAGCTTGGCTTCTATGGAGACTGGTGAGGGCTCATGTCTGTTTAGAAACAGAGGGGAGGCGGAGGCGGAGGATGCCATGAAACAGAATATTGGGGGAGCTGAGAATGGAGAGATTGAGCTGGAATTGAGGCTAGGCTTTCAGCCGGTATCACGCTCCCACAGCGTTAGTAACAAAAAAAAGTGAGATATATGATCGGAGCTGGTAATATTTATATAGAGAGATAGGGTTTTGGAAGAGTTATGCTGTCGAATTTGATGGGCCTGACCTGTCGAAGAAGATTGATGGAAGCAGTGTGAAGAGTCTTGACTATGAAATTATTGAGAATTATGTTGACTTCTATCCGCTAGTATTACTAGCGGACCATGTGATTTTAGCTGGTTAATTTCACTCAGGAGGGGCATAAGGGTCCGAAAATTTTACTAATTGCATCCGCTAGTAATACTAGCGGACGGGAAGTTGAAATTTAAGATCGCAGCCTTTCATCAATAAAACGGACGGATTAGAGCTTATATGTCAAATTTTATCCCATAGCATATAGATGCTATGAATCGCTCCCCTATATATATATATATATAGTCCCGTTCTTAGGCGGACTCAAATGACGGACTAAACTGAAGTAAAGAAAGGACACGCGGGTCAAAAAGAATTGCTGGGTCAAAAAAAAAATCCATCCAATATCAGTCACACCGCTCTCTCTCTCTCGCTCTTCCCTCTCTCTCTCTCAGCGACCTTGTCCCTCTCTCTCTATCAGCTCGCCTGAAACAAATCGAAAGGGTTAAAAGGCGATCGAACAAGTGGTGTTGCAAATCGGAAGAATCGGAAGGTAAAGATTCCTACTTAATTTTGTAATTTCTATTTGATTTGAAAGAAATCTAGGGTTTATTTTGGGGAAAGTGTATTGTTTATGTGACCTCAACCGTAGGACCTGTTTAAGTTTTAATCTTGCTCTTTTGATCTTGCTTTGCGTTCTTCATCTGTTTCCATCATCTCTTTGCATAATTTATCTGAGAATTGGTTTATTTGGTCGATTGTTAGGGCTAACTAGAGTACAATTTGCTTGGAAGATTTAATAAGTAATTAATTTGTGTATGGTTTCGTTATTTTGTTTGACAGGAGTTCAAAGGATATGTTTTCAAAATAATGGGTGGTTGCGACAAGCAAGGTTTCCCCATGAAACTTGGTTATAGTGAAGAAGGGTGATAATGATCTGCCTGGATTGACTGACACAAAGAAACCCAGAATGAGAGGGCATCAAAGATTTGGAAGGTCTTTAACCTTTCCAAGGATGATGATGTTCAGAAGTGTTGGGATATTTCACATGAATCCTACATCTGATAAATTCAAGAGTTTAGATGGGTTAATAAGTATGATAGAGCCTCAACTTAATAGGTTAACCTTTTAGGTAAGTAGATGGTCAAACATACTTACTGGGCTCGTCTACACAGGTGTGCCCTACTAGATGATGAATTGATGTGAGATGAATCGTTTAATTCCGCTTCAAATGGACTCCAAGTGACGATTCAAAACCTTTTAGGTAAGGAGGTGGTCTAATATGCTTATTGGGCCCGTCTACACAGGTGTGCACTGCTAGGTGATGAATTGATGTGGGATAGATCGTACAATTCCGCTTCAAATAGTATCAGAGCCCATAGTACGATGGGCCCAAGTAACAACTCACTCCAAGGTGCGAAGGCGAGGGTAAAAATTTCGCAGGCCTCGTGGGAGAGTCCAAATATCAACTCCAAGGTACGAGGGGAGTGCGCGAAGGTATAATTCGCAGGGCCTCGTGGGTGGAGTAAATAGACCTGAATCAGGTGGAGCACGAGATGATTTGAGTCGGGTGGAGCGGGCTTAGGAAGTCTCTAGGGAAGTTGCTGAGACACGTTTGCCCCAGACGTGGTGGAGTAATATTAGAGTCAAGCAAAGGCTCTTGAAGGACTCAAAGGTGAAGTATTTGAATCGGGTGGAACAGGGCTCAGATGGCTCTAGGAAAACTGCTCGATGGGCCCAAGTAACAACTCACTCCAAGGTGCGAGGGCGAGGGTAAAAATTTCGCAGCGAGGGTAAAAATTTCGCAGGTCTCGTGGGAGAGTCCAAGTATCAACTCCAAGGTGCGAGGGGAGTGCGCGAAGGTACAATTTGCAGGGCCTCGTGGGTGGAGTAAATAGAGTTGAATCAGGTGGAGCACGAGATGATTTGAGTCGGGTGGAGCAGGCTTAGGAAGGCTCTAGGGAAGTTGCTGAGACACGTTTGCCCCGGACGTGGTGGATTAATATTAGAGTCAAGTAAAGCTCTTGAAGGACTCAAAGGTGAAGTATTTGAATCAGGTGGAGCAGGGCTCAGATGGCTCTAGGAAAACTGCTGAGACACGTTTGCTGTCGGTGTGATGGAGTAGTATTAGAGTTGAGCAGAGAGCTCTTGAAGAATTCAAAGAATGTGTGCTTAATGATGAGAATACTCTAGTATGATACTTGTGATGGGTATTCAAGTGAAAGGTGGAGATTGTTGGGATATTTCACATGAATCCCACATCGGATAAATTCAAGAGTTTAGATGGGTTAATAAGTATGGTAGAGCCTCAACTTAATAGGTTAACCTTTTAGGTAAGGAGGTGGTCAAACATACTTATTGGGCCCGTCTACACAGGTGTGCCCTACTAGATGATGAATTGATGTGAGATGGATCGTTCAATTCCGCTTCAGGAAGTATGTCAATACATAATGATATATGAAGTGGTTCAGCACATGACCATAGAATTCTACAATGCTTTTGTTTTTAAAGTAATGCTTACATATGCTTCAATTATTTCGTATGTCAAGTCACTTAAATCATTAATGCCATATTTTTTTGTATACAATTAATTTTATAACCTTTGTGTGGATATAACAGGTAGATCTGACAAAATATAGTTATGGGTTGGTTTTGGTTTTCAAAATATGGTTAACCAGCCATTTAAGAACTAAAATCATATTAATCATTTTTAATATGGATAATATGGGTTGGAACCATATGATTATTGTTAAAAATCATATTAACCATATTAACCATATTAACCATTTTAATATGATTATAGTTCCATGAAGGTCTGATTTGATATATTAATTTTTTTTTGGGTGGGGGGGAGGGGTTTATACATAATCACATAATATTATTTTTGAGGGGGTAGGAGGGGGTGGGGGGTAATGGGTGTATACATAATCAAATAATATATTTTTTTGGTAGGGTAGAGATGGGGTGGGGGTATGGGGGGTGGGGTGGGGGGTAGGGTGGGGGTGGGGGTGGGGGTGGTAAGGGGTGTATACTTAATCACATAATATTATTTTTTATGGGTGGGGTGGGGTGGGGTGGGGTGGGGGTGGGAGTGGGGGGTGGTGGTAGGGGGTGTAAACATAATCACATAATATTAGTTTTTGGGGGGTGGGAGTGAGGGGTTGGGTTGGGTTGGGTTGGGTTGGGTTGGGGTGGGGGTGGGTGGTTGAGTTTCTTGAATATGTAAATATGGATGAAAAGAACTTTTGATTTGGATTTGGAATAAAATATGAGTCGAAAAATGGTTAACCGGGTTCGAACTATATTCTTTTTTAAAAATATGGTTCCAAACTATAACCAACCCAAATAAATAAAAACAGTTAATCAACCCATTTGGTTCCAATTAATATGGGTTGACCCGACAGTTAACTAACTATATTGTCAGGTCTAATAACAGGGAAGAAGTGCAGTAAAGCTCCAAAGATACAGAGGACTTGTAACTCCACTAACTCTTCAAAGAAAACGAGCCAAGATTTCTGAGAAGAAACAGAGAATTGCTAAGGCCAAGTCTGAGGCAGCCGAATATCAGAAACTTCTTGCAACACGCTTGAAGGAGCAGAGGGAACGACGCAGTGAGAGCCCGGCAAAAAGGAGATCAAAGCTCTCTGGCCTCTGCTGCTTGCTTCTAAGCCGCCATAAACGGATGCTTAAAATAATTGCGAACTGCAGGGAAAGCTCCAATCTTCCCACCTTTAAATGTCAAGTTTTGTTAGCATAATTCATTTTAATAATTTTGATTGATTTTCCCTATTTTAGATGTTAGGTTATGTTTGGTGCGTATTATGTTTCAACATTATATCCAATTTTGCATTAGATAATAATATAACCAGGATTTTTGCTCTCTTTGGATTAGATAATAATAAATGATTTTGCCCCTGTAATTTATTGTTTATTATGTATGCTAAAAATGCTTTTGGAATAATTATTTTAAGTGGTTGAGCTATGGGATTGTTTTGGTAAACAACATAATACTGCTATACAAACTAAAAGGAATCGAGTATATCTACATGTTTTATTACCAAAAAAATAAATTTTCAGCCTAACCCGAATCACTGGAGGCACTATTAAGTCTAGTATATATACTTTTTCAAACCAAGATTGAAGGGCGTCAATGCCACTGAACTCCTGAGAAAAGAAAACTCTTCTCAATACAAAAAAAATTCAAGAGGAAGAGATACCAGTGTTCTTGTGGGTCTATCTAGTTTTGCAATTTGGTTATGCACACCCTCACAAGAGATGGACATCCTTGTTCTCTGTTTACAGATTAATGGTCAATACAAGGAGATTTAAAATGAATAGGATTAGACTTGTCTAGAAAAAAGAGAGATTGATTGTATATATATATATATAGAAAATGGATCAGGTCCGGACCTCCCGGACGGGAGAAAATCCGGACCCAATTTTTTTTTTTTTTTTTTTGTAGAGCTAAAAAAAAAAAATTTATGGAACTAAAATTTTTCAATAATACAGTGTTTTGGGTGTGTTTTTAATACCTACACCAACCAATGTATGTACAGTCTGCCCAGACTGTACAGACATGTTTTGTTATAGGCATCCAAATCACACCCAAAACACTGTATAATGTAAAAATTTCAATTTCATAATTTTTTTTTAGTTGTTTCAAAAAAAAAAGCAAAAAAAAAAAGGTCCGGATTTTAACAAAATCCGGGAGTCCGGACCTGATCCGGACTCATATATATATATATATATATATGTATATATATATAGTTAAATGAGAGATTTATAAACAGTCATTTATAGCATTTTCATACTTGTATGCTTCTTTTGATGATTTTTCCATAGAAATCAGGTAATGTAATCGATTCCCATGAGTTTCTTTTATCTAGTTACAGGATTTGTTCAAAAATTAAACATTTATGAATGTTGCAACAAATCGATCGATCCTCTTCTAGACCATATCAATTCCCTAATTATATATTAGAAAGCAACAGGAAAAGGATACTTACTACCCATTCTTCTATTATTATTAGTAAGATCCTCTTAAGTTCACTAATTGAAATGTAGATCCAGGACGATCAAAGTCACCCTCCCTACAAACTATTTTGGCTGATTTCTCAAAGCAAGCTTTAATTTTATGCAGCTATCAATTACTACAAGTTTTGGGTTTTGTTCTCCTCCAAAAGAAAATTAGTATATATATATATATATAAATAGCTTCCACAACAGTCAATTACAACATGCTTTAAAATTTCCTGAGGTTCCCCTTCGAGAACCTGAATACAATCAGTAATTCGTTAAAAAAAAAAAAAAACTGGAATAAAAATGAGCAATATATAAAGTGATAAACCCATCCTTGTCACCCGCCCCTATTGCAGATCCAGAAATAGCAGCATTCAGTTCTATATCTGCCCTGACGACTAAGTAGGCCCAGAGTTAATATGGGTTTCTTCTGTCAATAGATGTGAAGTAGTACAAGTTCTCAACAAAGGTTGAGCCCTCTAAAACAATCAGGGATTGATGCCGTGGATCAGCTTATGATCCTTCCAGATATCTAATCTTTTTAGATATCTCTCCTGTGCATGTTTAAATCTCTACATATCAAATCTCAAGACTGTTATGGTAATAATCATATAAAGGATCTTCGAACCTTACTTTTCTGATTTGATTAGGCGCTTCTTCTGCCTGCGCATCGGTTACATCTTGAAGAAGAAGATTAGCGGTAGTTGCAGCAGTGACTCAACTTCTACTTCCATTACAGTCTGAAGAAGCTCCACAAGAGTTGCAACATAACTTTCCATTTCACAAAGCTTCTCAACATGTACTTCGGTTACACTTTGAATACGGTCAGCAAGAGTTGCACAAGAGTTCTCTACTTGAAAAGGCTATTTTTCCTCAGCCTGTACTTCTGTTACAGGGTGAAGAAGATCCATGTATGTTGCAGTACAATTTTCTGTATAATGAGGCTTTTCCACCTGCACTTCATTTAACTCTAGAAGAACCTCAGCAGGAGTCTTTTCCACCTGCACTTCATTTAAATTTTCAAGAAACTCAGCAGGAGTCGAAGCTCGGTTATCTGCTTGAAAATGCTGCTGCTTTTCATCAACTTGTACTTCCATTACAGGCTGAAAAAACTCCCGAGTAGTTGCCACACAACTATCCATCTGACTAGGCTTTTCCGCCTCTAATTCAGTTACAGTCTGAAGAAGCTCGTCTGGAGTTGCAGCAGGGTCTAGATCCCAGCATCCATCCGGCAAATTTGCGGCCTTTCCTTTTAATACACAAGAAGGTACCTGGTGTGAAAACCGTAGCATTTCTCTCCTAGGAATCCATCGGATAGCATCTTTATTGGTGTTCCTCTGATACACCGTCTTAAATCCGTCTAGTTTAATTAGAGGAGTGACACATACTCCAAGCTCTTCAGAATAATCATCAAGAACTTCCACCATCTCATACTGGTGCCTCACGTTGTCGGGGGTTGCTCTGTTCCAGTCTGACGACCAATTACGATATACAGCCCATATGTCTCCACATTTTGGATAGATCCTAACACATCCCCCCCTGCCAGCTTTCTCCCGACTCAGAAGATGAGAGAAAATATTAACTTGGTCAAGAATGTCTGTATTGAATGCTCTGAAATTCCCACAAGATTTGGTAAACCCCGAATCCAACCAATTTACAGATCCAAACTCAGTGTCAGTTTTTGAGCTCAAGTAACTGATATGAACCTTAAATGGTTTCACTGATATGACCTGGCGGATCAGACAGTACAAACGAGGCATGCCGTCTTCTTCATCATACAATGCCCATATCTGCTTTGGCTTGAAGCATTCTTCTGATCTATCCTTGTCAAAATCATGGAAGTCCGAGTCAGGGACTGTTATTGGCACTGATAGAGCTTTCTTGAGCTCTGATTGATGATCAAGACCAGCCAAACCCGTTGCTTTACAAGTTACCTCACTGAGTATACCAGCTTCACTATGTGCCTTTTCATTCTTCTCAGCCGGTGCTGCAGTGGCTGAAGCCAACCTCATTTCTTCTAGTTTTCTACGAATTACTGTTCTCGCCTTGTCAATTAACAACTTTCTCACATCAAAAGCAGGGGCAGCTGACCAACGTTTGGTTGATGTCTCACCTGGAGTGGAAATCTTTGTATTATGTTTGATATTCCCCAAGACATTGTTCAATTTCACTTCTGATTCAGTTTTCCACGCCATTTCTTCACTTTCATTTCGAGTTGTGCCACACACATCAACCTTCGGTTTCTTAGGAGGCCTACCAAGCTTTGTGGTTATGGGTTCACTGTACCCATTATGTCCATTAGAGCCCATATGCTTTTCGTTGACTTTTGCTCTACTGATATTTCCATTGGACTGAAGAGCAACATTGACAGATTTAGCAGTTAAATTATTATGCTCAACAACCATACCAGCAGGTCCAGAAAAAGAACTCCATTGATAAGACATATTAGGAACACACTCAGATCCATGCCCAGAATGAATTCCTGGGACCCCATTTCCTGTAAAACATACAGCAGAACTAGGGATATATGTTACCCCGTTATACCCATGACTTCCATACCCATTATCTGTTGCATATGGCCAAGGACTATATGGAAAAGAACCATTAACAGGGGGTGCTCCTGTTTCGACAGCTATGAAGATACCTCGGCAGTTCTTACATGAAAGTTTTTTATTCACGTACTTCCGAAGATATTCATACTGAACATGACAAGAAGTACATACAGTCCAAAAGGTATCAAGTCTATTATGAGAAGATACAGACTTGGAACAAATGTCAAAACTTGTAATCCCAGTACCATGAACTGAAGACAAGTTAGTCTGGAGAACCCCACATGACAATTGCTTATTTCTCTTGAGATCATAAGAGCTTCTTTTAGCATTATCAGATAACAGTGTCCATGCTTCGGAGACAAGTTTGAATGCTCCCTCAGCTCCCACAATTTTGTTCTTATCAGGATGGAGCAACACAGCCATCTTTTTGTATTGTTTCTTCAATGTTGATTTGTCTGCAGATGGCTCCAGTCCAAGGATTGAGTAGAAATCAAATTCACCATCAAATTTTCTCTCAGCAGCACAATAGATATCAAATGTAGCCACCATTTGAGATATACCCTCCAGTTCTGGACATAGCATTTGAGCCTCTAAAGCATAATTTTTTGCAGCTGCAAAGTCTTTCACTGCAAATAGCTTCTCGGCATTGTTTTTAGCTCTAAGAGCCTTATGAATGTTTGATTCCATCTCAAAGTTCCAACTTTAACCAAAATTCTTGGTGGGAATCTATAACCAGCAAAAAGTGTTCACCAGTTGAAGTCCTATTGTGGTGACACTCATGTTTACATGCCTGCAAATATGAAACAGAAATTTAATTATTAAAATTAAAAATAAAGAAGGAAAAATTGAGAGAGAGAACACACACTATTTAGGATTAAAGTCGTAAATAGTTTTATGCTCAAAATCAGCTTCAAGAAAAGTTTTTCCAAGTTTTGAAAATAACAAAATCTACAATACCAAATAATTATTGGTTAGCTTACACCAATGAGAATCAAAATTGTAAAAATACTTGCAGGGAAGTCATTCCTAATCTCGACTTTGAGTTTAGACTTCAGATTGAATAACCAGTTTAGACCACTATGAAAAAAACGCTGACCAATTTACTCAATCTTTTACCGATACTTACAAATTATAGCTAGATTATATTCTCCTGTGAATCATTTTTCTAAACCCACCAAACAATCAAAAAACCAGCCTCAAACCCCACCCCCATAGAAAAGGAAACTAAGGATTCCTAGCTAGTTGAGCTCATTCAAAACGATTACAACTTTGATAAATTCGAAGTCAAAAGTCAAATCCCAGTTCCTAAACTGAAAGAAATTTTCATACTCGCCGAAATTCAAACTAAATTTACCTTGATACAACAAAATCTCAGCTACAAAGAATTTAAAACAATCCAAGAACCCCTAAAAGCTCAAATAATTGAGTACATTTTTTATAATACAGAAATGAGCTGAATCTTACCCAGATTTGAATCAAAGTGGAAATCAACAAACCCAGATCGCCAATAGCTTTATCGATCGTTAACTTTGCTTCAGATCTTAGTCAAATCAAGAGACCCAGTTCTGCAGGATAAAAGAAAAACAAAATGGCACAAACACATACTAAGCTTAATTATGCAGCAAACGGAGGCTAGCAAAGAAAAAGAAGTAAGAAATTATATGAAAATAAGTGAATTGAAGGTTCGTCGGGGCAAGATTCTGGCAGGCAACGACGGCGAAATACTGAAGATTCCGTCAAATCGCCGACCAGAAATAATTAAAATAGGATAATGTCATGATTATCAAAGTGCAAGTAAGCGCAGCTAATATTAGTGTTCAATACGGAAGCAACCTACCCTTTTAAATATTTTAAAATTGATTATGAGATTATATAATAAACATAATAATTACTTAATTAAACACTATTATATAAATAATGATTTTCTTTTTTTTTTTTTATCATAATTTTGTATAATTGGGGAGGGGGGCGTCCGGTTCCGACCGTCCGGTGCCCCTTTTTTTTTTCTTCCACAATTATGAGGAAAAAAAAATAGAACAAGTTTGAACAAAAAACTGTAAAAAATACGTTTTTTATTGAAACAAAAAATAGTTTACAGTTTTTTTTCAATAAAAAACGTACTTCCTTTTACAGTTTTTTGTTCAAACTTGCTCTATTATTTTTTTTTCTCATAATTGTGGAAAAAAAAAAAATTAACACTGTCTACCGAACCCCCGCACCCCAACCCAACCCAACCCAACCCAACCCAACCCAACCCAACCCAATTTTGTAGCATCCTACACTATTTAAAATATTTTTTGGGTAAAAATCATTTTATGGACAAAGAAATTATAAATTCTTAAAAATAATTGTAGACAAATTGAAGTGATGTGCTATGTTACTGGATTGCATATAAACTTTAAATTGTATTCCCTCTATTATTCTAATATATAATAAGATCAATATCAATTTAATATTTTTAAAATTTAATTTGTGATGAATTAATTTAATTTTCTATGATATAAGTATAACCTATCTAAATAGTACTATCCTTTACATAATTTATTATTTTTAAAAACTAAATAAATCACAATATTTTAAATTTATATATATTTTAAATTAATTCTCAAAAATTAAAATTTAATTTGTATTTGTATTTGTGTTTATATTTATATTTTTATTTATTTATCCGTAGTTGTCATTTACTCCCTCCGTCTCAAATTAATTGCTCAGTTTTGATTTTTAAAATCAAATTGCCCATTTTTAAAACTAATCTTTTTAATATTTTTGCTAAAATATAGGTGAAGAGATTATGTGACGCCCCCAAAATTAGGTATACATCACCCATCTTGAGTCGTCAGATACATCGTACAGAATTCAAATACAACTTAATAATACAATTGTCGTGTACAATACGACAAAACATAAACGGTGAGTTTGAATACAAATATTGTCTACTAGAGAGAATACAAACTCAAAAGGAGTCCTCCTTACAATTATTGTCACACTATTTAACAAAATAGTGAGGAGAACTAATACTATCATATGGTCCATCACTCCGTTCCCCAACTCGTCCCAGCTATATTCTCATTTCCTGAAGAGAACAGTGAAATAAAGGGTGAGCTCAACTAGCCCAGTAAGAAAAATTATGACTAAGATAATGCATAATAAATTATCATTAGCTTTCAACAGGGTTAAACTGATAAAATATAATAAACATCAAGTTTAATTGCAGCGGAACAAACAATCCATTAGAAGAGTCAAGTAGAAAATAAAATCTACTATCTTCTATGATTTAAAAGATTTTTGTAAGACCCTAACTTTTTAAATAAAGATGAATTTTTCTATATTTATCCTTTTTGAATATTATGAAATAAATTTAATATAATGTTATAGTTGTGGGTAGTATTTATAAATTCTGCAAAGTATGCAAGTTGTTATATTATATTCGATTGGTCGGAGAATATTCGTTTTAGCGGGGAATATTCGTACAACGGCGCATTCATTGGTGGACCCCACAACAGAATTATTGTCGGATTGAGAAAACGACAAAAGTATTTTTATAAAAATAACGGCGGAAGTTTTACCGTTGATATTGTTGAACTACTCGGTAGTAAAAATACAGTAATACGCGTGGTTGCATAGTAGCACGCGGTATTGATTATTGATGCTTACGTGAGAAGTCATTCAGTCTTGTTCAATTATTACTATAGTAATTGTTGCATAGTATCTCACGTTATTTGATTCAATTATTGTCGATATTTTATATATTGTTAAAATCAATAATTGAGACGACAAAGTTATTAATATTATTATTTGCAATATTAATGATGTCTAGAATTTCTGTCAAGGTGAGGTTTGATCACCTAATTGCTCGCCAATAGGAAAAAATCTTTATTGGAAAACCCCCTCTTTCCTGGGAACGACCTGGTCGATTAATATTGTGAATTATAATAAAGATGATAAATGTTGTTAAAATTATTAAGGTGATTTTTATAAAATTTGCTTATTTTATGGATTCCTATTTATCCATTTTTCAAAATATTCGGTAGAAAATTTTTATAAAGGTGGGGCCCATATGTGGGGACCACATATGGGGCCCACATGTGATGTATGAAATCTGAAAATTGGGTGGGGATTTAATATGCACATAGAGGGAGTATAAACATTATTATTTTATATATATATATATATTTGATAGTGGATTTTGGGTGGAGGAAAGTTGTATTATTTTATATATATATATATATATATATATATATTTGATAATGGATGTTGGGTGGAGGAAAGTTTTATTATTATTATATATATATATATATATATATATATATATATATATATTTGATAGTGGATTTTGGTGGAGGAAGTTTTATTATATATATATATATATTATATTTAAAAGTTTTATGGACCGTCCGATTAAAAGTGAATCAATCTGGATCGTTCAGGAATTAGTTACTATGCAATCCATTCTTCTATAAATAGAAGCTCATTCCTTCATTATTTCTTACGAATTCACTGAAACTCCAGAGAGAAAAATTATAGAGAAACTATAGAAAAGATTTCTGCTACTTAACTACTCTTATATTCAGTTCTTTTACGGTAAGGTGTGTTATTCTTTCTTATTCATGAAGAGAACTGTTGTTATTCCATTGTTTATTATTCTGTTAGAATAACCTGCATACGCGGGCTACCCTATACATGGTGACATTCTTCTAATATTCCGTTCTTTATTATTCTGTCGGAATATCCTGTCTGTGCGTTTACGCCGGACCTGGTTCCATTATTTATTATTCTGTCAGAATATCCTGTCTGTGCGTTTACGCCGGACCTAGTTCCATTATTTAATATTCTGTCAGAATATCCCGTCTGTGCGTTTACGCCGGACCTGGTTCCATCCTTTATTATTCTGTCGGAATAACCTGCCTGTGCGGTCTATCGCATGCATGGTGATTTTTTTTGTTATTCCATTCTTTATTATACTCATTTGGTTAAAACTTTGACTTCTATACCCATGAAATTAGTGGAATATCTTTGATATTTGCGCTTCATCTAGTATCTTTCCATGGAAATAATCTTATCAGTATTCTTGAATTTTACTCTACAAAGCAGTATCATGTTGATAATTTGGACGTTATCAATTCCTAGATAAATTAATTCTTGAACTTGTTTTATTGAATTCTTATATCATTGTCATCATCCTTATGTTTATATTTTTGAAAGTCATCAGTGGCATGTAGTGCATAGATGGACTTGGTATGATTATGACCAGGGATTATTCGGTGTAATCATGACCGTAATGTTACAATTGATGTGGTAAAAGTCCTCATTGGCCCGTAGTGCATTGATGGACAGTTGTTAGCATGATCATGACCATTAATGAATACACAAATATTCTTGGCCCGTAGTGCATGGATAATTGTGGTCGTGATACTAAAGAATATCCTTGACCGTAGTGCAGGGGTGATTCGATGATGTGGATTATTTATTAAGCTGAGTCTCAGCGATAACAGTGATGAAAAACCTTTTTAATCATAAAAGATAGTAGATTTTATTTTCTACTTGACTCTTTTAATGGATTGCTTGTTCCGCTGCAGTTAAACTTGATGTCTATTATATTTTGTAAGTTTAACATTGTTGGAGACTAATGATAATATATTCTGCATTATTTTAGTCATAATATTTTTTACTGGGCTAGTTGAGCTCACCCTTTCTTTAACTGTTCTCTTCAGGAAATGAGAATATAGCTGGGACGAGTCGGGAAACGGAGTGATGGTCCAGAGGATAGCATTAGTAGTCCTCACTATTCTATGAAATAGTGTGATAATAATTATAATGAGGACTCCTTTTAAGTTTGTATAATCTTTAGTAGACAATATTTGTATTCAAACTTACAGTTTATGTTTTGTTGTATTGTACACGACAGTTGTATTAGTAAGTTGTATTTGAATTCTATACCATGTATCTGGCGAACCAAGATGGGTGATGTATACCTAATTTTGGGGGCGTCACAGTTGGTATCAAAGCTTAGGGATATGATCCCTGGCTAAGATGTGAGACTAGAACTAGGAGGGGAGAGACGGGGAATTCCTTCGCTAGTATGACCTACTTAAATTTATTTTGTATTTAAATTGGTTGGTCAGAGTTTAGAGATATTATGTTACATGTCAATTAACCTTTGTTTTGTGGCAGTATCTGAAAATGACATCCAAAAATGTTGAGAATAGCAATGGAGCACAAGAGACCGTTGAGTCTCCACATATCAATAATTAGGATAATGTGCATCAGGAAGGCGACAATCCTCATGCAAACAACAAAACTGACGAAATAATGAATGATAGATTGTTCAAAGGCTTTATGTAATTCATGCAACAGCAGGCGAGAGCGGCTCCTGTCCAAAATGTAGGTGGAAAAACTAGAAACTCTCGGGCGGTCACCGCTAAACAATTCAAGGAGCTGGGACCACCGGAGTTTAAGGGAGAGCCAAAACCACTTATGGCGAAAGCATGGATAAAGCAGACCACCAGGATATTTGATGTCTTGGGATGCTCCGAGGAGCAAAAGGTTCCCTTTTCCGCCTTTATGTTGCGCGGAGAGGCAGATTACTGGTGGGAATCGGTAAAACGTACTCAACCTGCCGTACTGAAGATGTCTTGGGAGAAGTTCCAAGAGCTGTTCAACGACAAATACTTTCCCGAAAGTATTCGTCACATGAAGGAGGTGAAGTTTATCAAATTGGAGCAAAACAATATGACCGTGTCGCAATACGAGGCAAAATTTACAGAGTTATCCCGGTTTGCGTCCGACTTGGTGGATAATGAAGGGAGAATGGCGCGAATGTTTTTAAGAGGTTTGAAGTCAGAGATACGTCAACATCTTATTTCTCATAAACTGTGTTTGTATTCAGATGTTGTAAATAGGGCTCAGTTGGTGGAGCGCGATAACGAGTCAACACAACCAAAAGAGAGCAGCCGACAAAATAATAATACTTGTGAGAGCAGTCATCGAAGCGGTGACAACAAGCGTGGAGGGAATCAACAGGCCAGAAATGGTAACCACTTCAGTGGTAATCAGGGCCAAAACAATAAGAATGGACATTTCAAGAAGAGGATATTCAACAATGATGGAAAGACGTCAGCATCAGCACCCGTTGTTAAGGAAGAAGAAAGGCCACCTATCATATGGTTCAAATGTGGAGGGGAGGGACTAATCAGTCCAAATTGCGCGATGCCGTCCAAAGCATGTTATAATTGTGGAAGAGAAGGTCACTTAGCCCAATTTTATCGTTCACCAAAGACAAATTCAGCTAGGATGGAGGCACCAAAGGCTGTCCCAGAAAAGTCAAAGCTGGTAGTGCAAGGAAGAGCGTTTTTAGTAACCTCCCAGAAAGCAAGGAACCCGAATGAGGTCATCATATGTAAACTTATCATAAACTCTAGTGAAGTCTATACTTTATTTGATACCGGTTCTACCCATTCTTTTATTTCTCCTACTTGCGCTCAACGATTAAATTTGACTCCGGAGAAATTAGACTTTGACTTACCTGTGGAAACTCCGTTGGGAGAAACCTTCATTACATCCACAGTTTATAAGTCTTGTTTGGTTCAAGTTGGTACCAACACATTACCTGTCGATCTTATTGCATTAAAAATACTTGCATTTGATATAATTCTAGGGATTGATTGGTTAACTACTCATCATGCAAAAATTGATTGTTTTCGTAAGGTTGTTAGCTTTCATATTCCTAATCGACCTATTATTCGAATTCAAGCAACCAAACCATTAAAATAAATCACTGTCATCTCAAGCCATAAAGTTATTCGTTTATTGAAAAATGGATGTCAAGCTTTCTTAGCCCACGTCACGGATCTAAACAAAAATACGTCAGTTTTGAATAATATTTCTATTGTTAATGAATATCCTGACGTATTCCCTGAAGAACTTCCTGGCCTACCCCCAGTGCGTGAAATTAAATTTTGTATCGATCTTGAACCCGGTACAAAACCCATTTCCAAAGCCCCATATCGAATGGCTCTTATTGAACTTCAGGATTTAAAGACTCAACTGCAGGAATTATTAGACATTAGCTTTATTCGTCCTAGTACTTCTCCTTGGGGTGCTCCTGTTCTATTCGTGAAGAAGAAAGATGGGAGTATGCGACTTTGTATTGATTATCGGGAGTTGAATCATGTCACCATCAAAAATAGGTACCCATTGCCACGTATTGATAACCTGTTTGACCAGTTGCAAGGAGCCAAATTCTTTTCAAAGATTGATCTTCGTTCCAGATATCACCAATTGAAGATTAGAACCGATGATATTCCAAAGAAGGCTTTCAGAACTCGGTACGGGCATTATGAATTCATAGTCATGTCCTTTGGATTGACTAATGCTCCTGCTGCCTTCATGGATATGATGAACCAAGTATTCAAGGAATATTTGGATCACTTTGTGGTCGTCTTTATTGATGACGTCCTTATATATTCCAAAAGCCGTGAAGATCATGAGGAACACTTGAGGCTGATACTCTAAAAGCTTCGTGAATACAAGCTTTATGCCAAGTTGAAGAAATGCGAGTTCTGGCTTGAGGAAGTAGCATTCATCGGGCACGTGGTATCAAGTCATGGAATATCTGTTGACCCAGCAAAGATTGAAGCTATTCAAAGCTGAGAGCAACCTAAAGTAGTGACCGAAGTACGTAGCTTTCTCGGCTTAGCTGGTTATTATCGGAGATTCGTAGAAGGGTTTTCTCGAATCGCTACTCCACTAACTCAACTGACTCGGAAAGATATAAAGTTCGGTTGGAGCAAGGAATGTGAGAAGAGTTTTCAAGAACTCAAGAGGAGACTCATTTCAGCACCTGTTCTGACAATACCATCTGGTTCGGAGGGATTTGTCATCTACAGTGATGCTTCGGGCAAAGGGTTAGGATGCGTTCTCATGCAACATGTGAATGTCATAGCCTATGCCTCACGATAACTCAAAGAATATGAAAGGAATTATCCTACTCATAACCTAGAGTTAGCAACTGTTGTCTTCGCACTTAAAATTTGGAGCCATTAATTGTATGGAGAGAAAGTGAAGATCTTTACGGATCATAAAAGCCTTAAATATTTCTTCACTCAAAAGGAACTCAACATGCGACAACGACGTTGGCTTGAACTGTTGAAAGATTATGATCATACCATCCAATACCATCTTGAAAAAGCGAACGTGGTAGCTGACGCATTGAGTAAAAGATCATATGCGGGTACGAGTGCAATATTGTCAACGCAAAGGCCCATTTTGTATGACTTACAAAGGATGGAGATAGAGATAAAGACTCCAGGGACCCATGTGATGATGGCGAATATACGAGTAAAACTGACTTTAATTGATAAAATTAAAGCTGCTCAAGTTACAGATCCGGAGCTGATGCGTATGAGGAAGAAAGTGGAAGAAGGTGCGATGCTGGAAGCAAGAATCGATGAAGAAGGAATACTTCGAGTCAAATCCAGACTTTGTGTTCCTAACGACCCTGATTTAAAGTATAAAATCATGATGGAGGCGCACAACACACCGTTTATAATCCATCCTGGGAGTACCAAAATGTATCATGACCTTCGACATACATTTTGGTGGGGCAATATGAAGAGAGAGATAGCGCTGTTTATCTCAAGGTGTCTAACGTGTCAACGATTTAAGGCGGAGCATCAAGTACCAAAAGGTCCATTGCAACCACTTGAAATTCCAGAATGGAAGTGGGAGCACATTACCATGGATTTTGTTACTGGTCTTCCCAAGGTTTCTCAAGGCATTGATGCAATTTGGGTCATTGTTGATAGATTGATTAAATCTACTCATTTCTTACCAATACGAGAAACTTATACACTTGAATGTCTTGCTCGTATGTATATAAACGAGATTGTAAGACTGCATGGTATGCCAGTATCCATAGTTTCTGATCGAGACACAAGATTCACTTCACGATTTTGGGTTAGTTTACAAAAATCTATGGGTACGGATTTACGATTTAGTTCGCCATATCATCCTCAGACGGACGGGCAGTCGGAGAGGACGATTTAAACTCTTGAATATCTATTAAGACTATGTGTCCTTGACTTCAAGGGAAGTTGGGACAAGTTCTTACCATTGGTGGAGTTTTCCTACAACAACAGTTATCAAGAAAGTATTGGCATGGCTCCATTCGAAGCGTTGTATGGAAGAAAATGTCGTTCTCCAGTATGCTGGGATGAGGTGGGTGAAGCAACGTTGTTGGGACCGGGGTTGGTACGTATGACTACGGAAAAGATTCAAACGATCCGGCAATGTATAAAAACCTCACAAGATCGATAAAAGAGTTATGCTGATATTCATCGAAAGGACATGAAATTTGATATAGGAGATCATGTGTTGTTACGTGTTGCTCCATGGAAAGGAGTTACGAGATTTGGAAAGAGAGGAAAGCTCAATCCTCGATTCATCGGTCCATTTTTAATCCTTGATCGAGTAGGAACTGTGGCCTATAGACTCGCTTTACCGCCAAGTATGTCTCGTGTTCATAACGTTTTTCACATATCCATGTTACGTAAATATGTGGAAGACCCGAACCACATTATTGAGTTAAAACCGGACGAAATAGCGGAAGATTTGACGTATGAAGAGGTTCATGTTCAAATCTTGGATAAGAAGGAACATATTCTACGCACCAAGGTTATACCTCAAGTTAAAGTTTTGTGGAGAAACCACAATGTTGAGGAAATGACTTGGGAGTTAGAATCTGAAATAAAATCAAGGTATCCTTACCTCTTCGACATACCAGGTACGTACCCTAATTTCGAGGGCGAAATTTCTTAAGAAGGGGAGGTTGTAAGACCCCAACTTTTTGAATAAAGATGAATTTTTCTATATTTATCCTTTTTGAATATTATGGAATAAATTTAATATAATGTTGTAGTTGTGGGTAGTATTTATAAATTCTGCAAAGTATGCAAGTTGTTATATTATATTCGATTGGTCGGAGAATATTCGTTTTAGCAGGGAATATTCGTACAACGGCGCAATCATTGGTGGAACCCACAACAGAATTATTATCGGATTGAGAAAACGACAAAAGTATTTTTATAAAAATAACGGCGGAAGTTTTACCGTTGATATTGTTGAACTACTCGGTAGTAAAAATACAGTAATACGCGTGGTTGCATAGTAGCACGCGGTATTGATTATTGATGCTTACGTGAGAAGTCATTCAGTCTTGTTCAATTATTGCTATAGTAATTGTTGCATAGTATCTCACGTTATTTGATTCAATTATTGTCGATATTTTATATATTGTTAAAATCAATAATTGAGACGACAAAGTTATTAATATTATTATTTGCAATATTAACGATGTCTAGAAGTTCTGTCAAGGAGAGGTTTGGTCACCTAATTGCGCGCCAATAGGAAAAAATCCTTATTGGAAAGCCCCTTCTTTTCTGGAAACGACCTGGTCGATTAATATTGTGAATTATAATAAAGATGATAAATGTTGTTAAAATTATTAAGGTAATTTTTATAAATTTTGCTTATTTTATGGATTCTTATTTACCCATTTTTCAAAATATTTGGTAGAAAATTTTTATAAAGGTGGGGCCCACATGTGGGGACCACATATGGGACCCACATGTGATGTATGAAATCTGAAAATTGGGTGGAGATTTGATATTCACGTAGAGGGAGTATAAACATTATTATTTTATATATATATTTGATAGTGGATTTTGGGTGGAGGAAAGTTGTATTATTTTATATATATATATTTGATAAAGGATGTTGGGTGGAGGAAAGTTTTATTATATATATATATATATATATATATATTTGATAGTGAATTTTGGGGGAGGAAGTTTTATTATTATATATATATATATTATTATTATTATTATTATATATAAAAGTTTTATGGACCGTCCGATTAAAAGTGAATTAAACTAGATCGTTCAGGAATTAGTTACTATGCAATCCATTCTTCTATAAATAGAAGCTCATTCATTCATTATTTCTTACGAATTCACTGAAACTCCAGAGAGAAAAATTATAGAGAAACTATAGAAAAAATTTATGCTACTTAACTACTCTTATATTCAGTTCTTTTACGGTAAGGGGTGTTATTCTTTCTTATTCATGAGGAGAACTGTTGTTATTCCATTGTTTATTATTCTGTTGGAATAACCTGTATACGCGGGCTACCCTATACATGGTGACATTCTTCTAATATTTCGTTCTTTATTATTATGTCGAAATATCCTGTCTGTCCGTTTACGCCGGACCTGGTTCCATTATTTATTATTTTGTCGGAATAACTTGTCTGTGTGTTTACGCCGGACCTGGTTCCATCCTTTATTATTCTGTCGGAATAACCTGCCTGTGCGGTCTATCACATGCATTGTGATTTCTTTTGTTATTCCATTCTTTATTATACTTATTTGATTAAAACTTTAACTTCTATACCCATGAAATTAGTGGAATATCTTTGATATTTGCGCTTCATCCAGTATCTTTTCATGGAAATATTCTTCTCAGCATTCTTGAATTTTACTCTACAAAGCAGTATCATGTTGACAATTTGGACATTATCAGTTCCTAGATAAATTAATTCTTGAACTTGTTTTATTGAATTCTTATATCATTGTCATCATCCTCATGTTTATATTTTTGAAAGTCATCTGTGGTATGTAGTGCATAGATGGACTTGGTATGATTATGACCAGGGATTATTCGGTGTAATCATGACCGTAATGTTACAATTGATGTGGTAAAAGTCCTCATTGGCCCGTAGTGCATTGAAGGACAATTGTTGGCATGATCATGACCATTAATGAATACACAAATATTCTTGGCCTGTAGTGCATGAATAATTGTGGTCGTGATACTAAAGAATATCCTTGACCGTAGTGCATGGGTGATTCGATGATGTGGATTATTTATTAAGCCGAGTCTCAGTGATAACAGTGATGAAAAACTTTTTTAATCATAAAAGATAGTAGATTTTATTTTTTACTTGACTCTTTTAATGGATTGCTTGTTCCGTTGCAGTTAAACTTGATGTCTATTATATTTTATCAGTTTAACATTGTTGGAGACTAATGATAATTTATTCTGTATTATATTAGTCATAATATTTCTTACTGGGCTAGTTGAGCTCACCCTTTCTTTCACTGTTCTCTTCAGGAAATGAGAATATAGCTGGGACGAGTCGGGGAACGGAGTGATGGTCTAGAGGATAGCATTAGTAGTCTTCACTATTCTGTGAAATAGTGTGATAATAATTGTAACGAGGATTCTTTTTGAGTTTGTATAATCTCTAGTAGACAATATTTGTATTCAAACTTACAGTTTATGTTTTGTCGTAATGTACACGACAGTTGTATTAGTAAGTTATATTTGAATTCTGTACCATGTATCTGGCGACCCAAGATGGGTGATGTATACTTAATTTTGGGGGCGTCACAGGTTTTTCATGACTTTTATTGCTGAGACTCAGCTTAATAAATAATCCACATCATCGAATCACCCCTGCACTATGGCCAAGGATATTCTTTAGTATCATGACCACAAATTATCCATGCACTACAGCCAAGGACATTCGTGTATTCATTAATGGTCATGATCATGCCAATAACTGTCCATCAATGCACTACGGGTCAATGATAACTTTTACCACATCATTTGTAATATTACGGTCATGATTACACCGAATAATCCCTAGTCATAATCATACCAAGTCCATCTATGCACTACAGGCCACAGATGACTTTCAATATAATATAAACATGAGGATGATGACAATGATATAAGAAATCAATAAAACAAGTTCAAGAATTAATTTATCCAGGAACCAATAACGTCCAAATTGTCAACATGATACTGCTTTATAGAGTAAAATTAAAGAATGATCAGAAAAATATTTTCATGAAAAGATACTGGATGAAGCGCAAATATCAAGGATATTCTACTAATTTCATGGAGTATAGAAGTCAAAACTTTAACCAACTGAGTATAATAAAGAATAAAATAACAAAAGAAATCACAGGTTATTCCAACAGAATAATAATAACGGAACCAGGTCAGGTAAAATTTGCATTGACATGATATTCCAACAGAATAATAAAGACGGAACCAGTTCTGATGTAAAATAAACAGACAGGATGTTCCAACAGAATAATAGAAGAATGTCACCAAGTATAGGGTAAACCGCGTATACAGGTTATTCCAACAGAAAAATAAGCAATGGAATAACAACAGTTCTCTTCATGAATAAGGAAGAATAACACCCCTTACATTAGTAGTAGATTGAATACTGCAGTAGTGTAGTAACAGAATACTCTTCTTCTTTCTCTCTTATTCTCTCTCTATAGCTTAAATGAATTCGTGAAAAATAATAAAGCACTAGGCCTCTATTTATAGAAGATTTCTAGCTTAGCACTTGAAATGTGAAAAGGCAAGTGGCTTGATGACTGGTGATGTGAAACGAAAAGTGGTTTGACGCCTGTAATATGAAACGACAATTGGTTCGACTCCTGTAATATGAAACGGCAAGTGGTTCGACGTCTAGTAAAGGTAGTTACTATTGACGAAGGTAATTACTATTGACGTAGGTAATTACTATTAACGAATGTAATTACTATTCACGAAGGTAATTACTATTAACGAAGATAATTACTATTAACGAAGAGACTCTTAGATGATGACATATGGGCCCCCCATAAAATAACCAAACTTACCACAAACTTATCATAATAGACTCTTTATATACATCAAGGATTGAATAAATATTACCACAAATCATTTTATTTTTAATCAACACATATTTAATGTTTCAACAATTATTAATCATTTATAACTTGTCGTCTCAATTATTGATTTAATAATATAACATATTATACAGATGATAATGTGACAATAATTGAATCACTAATATAAGAGATATGATGCAGCAGTTACTATAGCAATAATTGAGTATAGCTGAGTGACTTCTCACGTAAGCATCAATAATCAATACCGTGTGCTATTATGCAACCACGCGTATTAGTGTACTTTTACTACCGGGTAGTTCAACAGTTTTAAAGGTAACACCTCCACCGTTATTTTCATAAAGTATTTTTGTCGTTTTCTCAATCCGACAATAATTCTGTTGCGGGGTCCACCAATGATTGTGCCGTCTTACGAATATTTCCCGACAAAAAGAATATACCCCGACCAAACAAATATTTTATAACAACTTGCTTACTTTGCAAAATTTATAAATATTACCCACAACTATAACATTATATCAAATTTACTCCATAATATTCAAAAATAATATTTATAGAAAATTCATTTTTATTTATAAAAGTTGGGGTCTTACAACCTCCCCTTCTTATAAAATTTTGACCTCGAAATTAGGGTACGTACCTGGTATGTCGAAGAGGTAAGGATACCTTGATTTCATTTCAGATTCTAACTCCCAAGTCATTTCCTCAACATCGTGGTTTCTCCACAAAACTTTGACTTGAGGTATAACCTTGGAGCGTAGAATATGTTCCTTCTTATCCAAGATTTGAACAAGAACCTCTTCATACGTCAAATCTTTCACTATTTCATCCGATTCTAACTCAATAATGTGTTTCGGGTCTTTCACATATTTACGTAACATGGATATATAAAAAATGTTATGAACACGAGACATACTTGGAGGTAAAGCGAGTCTATAGGCCACAGTTCCTACTCGATCGAGGATTAAAAATGGGCCGATGAATCGAGGATTGAGTTTTTCTCTCTTTCCAAATCTCGTAACTCCTTTTCATGGAGCAACATGCTAAAATATAGGTGAAGAGATTATGTGACGCCCCCAAAATTAGGTATACGTCACCCATCTTGGGTCGCTAGATACATGGTACAGAATTCAAATACAACTTACTAATACAACTGTCGTGTACAATATGACAAAACTTAAACTGTGAGTTTGAATACAAATATTATCTACTAGAGATTATACAAACTCAAAAGGAGTCCTCATTACAATTATTATCACACTATTTCACAGAATAGTGAGGACTACTAATGCTATACTCTAGACCATTACTCCGTTCCCCGACTCGTCTCAGCTATATTCTCATTTCCTGAAGAGAACAGTGAAAGGAAGGGTGAGCTCAACTAGCCCAGTAAGAAATATTATGACTAAGATAATGCAGAATAAATTATCATTAGTCTCCAACAATATTAAACTGATAAAATATAATAGACATCAAGTTTAACTGCAGCGGAATAAGCAATCCATTAAAAGAGTCAAGTAGAAAATAAAATATGTGACGCCCCCAAAATAGGTCCATTCCATCCAACCCATTCTGAGTCGCCAAATACATGGTACAGAAATAACTACAACTTTATTATTACAACATATAAACTATTGCCGTCTAGACAATATCCACATACAAATAAATTTCCATCATAATTATTGATACATTATTTTACAAAAATGGTGAGGACTACTAAACAACTCTCTCTAGAACCATCATTACATCCCCCGACTCGTACTCGATACATTCTCGTCTCCTGAGAAGAAAAAATAGAACAACAAGAAAAGTGGTGAGCTCAACTAGCCCAGTAAAGAATATTATGACTAAGATAATGTACAACAAATTATCCTTAGTCTTCAACAGAGAAAAATCTGATAGAATACAATAGACAACAAGTTTTAGATCAACAACTGCAGCGGAAACAACAATTCATTAGAAGAGTTAAGTAGAGAATAAAATCTACTAACATCTACGAATTTAAAAGTCCATCATCAATATTTTATCCCTGTAACATCAATAAATATATATCTCAAATCAAATCAAATATTCATCTTTGCACTACAGGCCAAAGATATTCATCAGTTGGTCATGTTCATCTAAACACCTGTTCATCTTTGCACTACGGGCCAAAGATATTCATCAATTGTTCATGTTCATCTCAACACCTGTACATCTTTGCACTACGGGCCAAAGATATTCATAATAAAATCAACCATCTTTGCACTACAGGCCAAAGATATTCAGTAACACCATCATTTAGGACTGAGGATGATGAAAAATATTTTAAAGGAAACGAATCCAGTGAAACAAAATAACAAGTATTAAGGATTCGTACTTTAAACAATCCGAGTTCAAAAATACTTCATAAATAATCATACTGAAGTAAAATTCAAGAATGATCAAAACATGGATACAATCAAAGCTAGTATCCATAATAGATATTTTAGACAAAAAGAAGAAATTTCAGTTTTAGGTGAATAGTGCCGTATTCATGAATAGTGCCGTATACGTGAATAGTAACTCCGACACCAAAAGATAAAAATTTCACAAAAAAAATCATCACGCTTCGTGAATAGTACTCGTGAATAGTAACGCATGAATAGTAACTCGTGAATAGTAACTCGTGAATAGTAACTCATGAATAGTAACCCCGACATGAAAAAATTCCAAATTTGATAAAAAGTTCCAACCAACATTTCAGCATAATGATATTGAAGAAATAATATCATTTGAGAAGAAAATAACATCCCTTACCTCGAAAGACAGTACTTCTAGTTGAAACACCGGATATAGGCTATGATTTGAAGTTGCACCGTATAGCAATACTCAAAGTATACTCAAAATACTCACAAGAATACGCTCGATAATATAGAGAGAGAAAACTTCAGTTTCTGGTGTGATTTTCAATTCTAACCTAAGCACCTATTTATAGGAAATTGCTTAGAACACCAAAGCAGAAAATTTAATATAATAATAATATATATATTAAAAATTCTTACGCCCACTTTTCAGATCTAATTTCAGCTCAATAACATGTGCAAATTGTGCCCAAAAATGTAAAAAACGTTTTTGTTATTAAAAACAATTAAAACTTCCAAAAATTAATTATTTCGGAGCTTCAGAACTTCAATAATTCATAATAATTAGCCCTTTTGTCAGAAAATTCGAATCTCTCGAGTTTTTATAGAAAATTCAATTCTCTACAACTTTGCAGAAGAAAGTTTTTCCAAATTCCAAACAGAAATTGACCGAAATCCATAAACGAGCGATTTTACAGGCTATAATCAAATTTCAGTCAATAAATGGGGCCCACCAACATGAAAAACATGTTTTAAATATTTTTGGTAACAAAAATACTCTTTCTCCTCGTATACTCATATATCCCACATTCGTTATAAAAATATCACCATTATTATATTATTAAAATATAATAATATATTTAAATGCATTATTTTATCAGAAAAACATAAAATATTAATTTTCAACAATTGTCACATTAAAAATTTTCTCCATCTATATCCACATAAAATCAATATTTTCCTCATCATATGAATCAATAATTAATTATTCACAAATAATATTACAGAATCACAATATTGGCAACCAGGCCGTTCCCAGGAAAGAGGGGGCTTTCCGATAAGAAATTCTCCTTACTGGCGCGTAATTAGGTGACCAAACCTCTCCTTAGACAGAACTTTCTAGACATTGCCAATAATGTTATCAAATAATATTATTCAGATAATATGAATTATTGCTTCGATAATGAAAAATATTGTGTAATGATAATTATTGAAACAACAACAATATAAAATATCAACGCAGCAATTATTGAATCAATAAAATAAAATACTGAATAGTAATTACTGTAACCATTATTGAGTAGTGCCTTCTTACGTAAGAATCAATAATTGGTGCAATACCGTGTGCTACTGTGCAACAACGCGTATTACTGTGTTTTAACCACCGGGTATTCCAACAGTATTAACGGTAACAACTACGCCGTTATTTATAAACAACTTATACTTGTCGTTTTCTTCATCCAATCGCTTTCCGTTATGGGGCCCACAAAAGACTGTGCCGTCGCACGAATATTCCCCGACAGCAAGAATATTCCACGACCAAACGAATATTCCCCGACAACAATGAATATTTTATAACCACCTGCTTATTTAAAATATTTGTGCATTTTACCCATAACTAACCACATTAATCAAATTCACCCTTACTATTTCAAAATAATAAATAAAGGAAATTCCTTTTTATTTAAAAATTTTAGGGGTCTTACAAAATCTACTATCTTTTATGATTAAAAAGGTTTTTCATCACTGTTATCGCTGAGACTCAGCTTAATAAATATTCCACATTATCGAATCACCCCTGCACTACGGCCAAGGATATTCTTTAGTATCACGACCACAATTATCCATGCACTACGGGCCTAGAATATTTGTGTATTCATTAATGGTCATGATCATGCCAACAACTGTCCATCAATGCACTACGGGCCTATGAGGACTTTTACCACATCATTTGTAACATTACGGTCATGATTACGCCGAATAATCCCTGGTCATAATCATACCAAGTCCATCTATGCACTATAGGCCACAGATAACTTTCAACAAAATATAAAATGAGGATGATGACAATGATATAAGAATTCAATAAAACAAGTTCAAGAATTAATTTATCTAGGAACTAATAACGTCCAAATTGTCAACATGATACTGCTTTGTAGAGTAAAATTCAAGAATGCTCAGAAGAATATTTCCATGAAAAGATACTGGATGAAGCGCAAATATCAAGGATATTCCACTAATTTCATGGAGTATAGAAGTCAAAACTTTAACCAACTGAGTATAATAACGAATGGAATAACAAAAGAAATCACCATGCATGCGGTACTTTGCATAGACAGGTTATTCCAACAGAATAATAATAACGGAACCAGGTCAGACAAAATTTGCACCGACAGGATGTTCCAGCAGAATAATAAAGACGGAACCAGGTCCGGTGTAAAACACACAGACATGATATTTCAACAGAATAATAATATAGACGAAACTAGGTCCAGTGTAAAACACACAGACTGGATGTTCCAACAGAATAATAATAAAGACGGAACCAGGTCCGGTATAAAATACACAGACAGAATGTTCCAACAGAATAATAAGCAATGGAATAACAACAGTTCTCTTCATGAATAAGAAAGAATAACACCCCTTACGAGTACAACAAATAATATTCCCTACCTTAAGAGGAAGAGTACTGAATATATAAGTGGTAAAGTAGCAGAATACTTTCTTCTTTCTCTCTATAGTTTATCTCTTTAGAGTTTCAGTGAATTCGTAAGAAAATAATGAATAAACGAGCTTCTATTTATAGAAAAATGGAATGCATAGTAACTAACTCATGAACGGTCGAGATTGATTTACTTTAATCTAACGGTCCATATTTAAAGCAAATTTTTTTAAATAAAATATAATATATTCTATTTATAATCTAATAAAATGAATAACTTTATAAAAGATTTTACTATGAAAACACTATGCAGGCACTATACAAACACTATGCATATTAAAATATAATATATTCTAATTATTGTCTAATAAAATAGATAACTTTATAATAGTATTCTGTTTTATATAAAAAGATTTTACTATGCAAAACACTATGCAGATATTATGCAACACAATGCATAATAGAATATAATATATTCTATTTATAGAATAACTTTATAAAAGTATTCTGTTTTATATAAAAAGATTTTCTGTATTATTACATTAATAATACCAACAAAATTGAGTGACTTAACACTTAAGCATCAATAATTAATACCGTGTGCTACTATGCAACCACGCGTATTACTGTACTTTTAACACCGGGTGTTTCAACAGTTAACGGTAAAACTTTCGCCGTTATTTTCATAAAGTATTTTTTTCGTTTTCTCAATCCGACAATAATAACGTTGTGGGGGTCCACCAATGATTGTGCCGTTATACGAATATTCCCTGTTAAAACGAATATTCCCCGACCAATCGAATATTATATAACAACTTGCGTTTTTGCAAAATTTGTAAATATTACCCACAACTATAACATTATATCAAATCCACACCATAATATTCAAAAATATATTTCGAGAAAATTTAATCTTTATTCAAAAAAATCTGGGGTCTCACAATCTCCCCTCCTTATGAAATTTCACCCTCGAAATTTACGTACGTACCTGGTATGCCGAACAGGTGAGGATACCTTGACCTCACTTCAAATTCTAACCCTTGAGGTATAACCTTTGAGTGTCTAATATAATCCTTCTTATCTAAGATTTTAACACGTATCTCCTCATACGTTAAATCATCCGCTATCTCGTCCGGTTCTAAATTAATAATGTGGTTCGGGTCATCCCCATATTTACGTAACGTCGATACATTAAAAATGTTATGAACACGCGACATACTTGGCGGTAAAACGAGTCTATAAGCCACAGTTCCTAATTTATCGAGGATTTCAAATGGGCCAATTAAATCGAGGTTTGAGATTTATTCTCTTCGTCGATTCTTGCTTCTAGAATAACGCCCTCTTGAACCTTATTAATTCTTCACATTCATCAGCTCCGGGTG
Organism: Panax japonicus; assembly: GCA_020205505.1. Classification (NCBI taxonomy): domain Eukaryota; kingdom Viridiplantae; phylum Streptophyta; class Magnoliopsida; order Apiales; family Araliaceae; genus Panax; species Panax japonicus. The sequence goes on from CM035094.1 coordinate 25,557,270, forward strand.
TGTAGCTTGAACAACTTTAACTTTATCGATTAAAGTCGATTAATTCTACTCGTATATTCGTTATCTTCACGTGGGTTCCTAGAGTCTTTAACTCTATCTTCATCATTTGTAAGTCGTACGAAATGGGTCTTTGTGTTAACAACATCGCACTCGTAAACGCATACGATCTTCTACTCAACGCGTCAGCTACCACATTCGCTTTTCCACGATGGTATTGAATGGTACGATTGTAATCTTCAACAGCTTGAGCCAACATCTTTGGCACATGTTACGTTCATTTTAGTTGAAGAAATATTTGAGGGTTTTAGAAATGGGTTTTGTACTGGGGTCAATACAAAATTCGATTTCACGCTCTAGGGGTAGGCTATGAAGTCTTCAAGAATACGTAAGGAAATTTATTAACAATAGAAATATCATTCAAAACTGCGACTCTCATCCAAGACTTGGGTAACACGTCACATTGATACCTATCAACTTGCCATCGTCATTCACAGCGTGGCCTACAGAAAGTCTGTCTTTGGTGCATTCCACACAGGGAAGTCAACAACAAAAGGAGTGGGGCTCTTTACTTATGGCTTGATATGACAATGATTGACTTTAGTGGTTTGGTTGCTTGAATTCGCATAATAGGTTGGTTAGGAATATGAAAACTAACAACCTTACAAAAAGCATGATGAGTAGTTAACCAATCGATTCCTAAAATCGCATCAAAGAAAAGTATTTTCAAAGAGACAAGATCAACACGTAACGTGAAAGTGTTGATTTGAACAATATTTATAAATAGTGGAGGTAACGAAGGTTTCTCCGAACTGAGTTTAAACAGATATATCAAAGTCTAACTTCTCTGGAGTTAACTTCAAACATTGAACACAACTAGGTGAAATAAAAGAGTGAGTAGAACCGGTATCTAACACGGTATAGACTTCGCAAGAGTTTATGACTAACATACATGTGATAATTTTATTCTGGTTCCTTGTCACGAAAAAAACGTTCTCTCTTAAACTACCAGCTTTGACTTTTCTGGGACGGCCTTTTGTGCCTCCATCCTAGCTGAACTTGTCTTCGATGAACGACAAAATCGGGCTAAGTGACCTTCTTTTCCACAATTAAAACACGTTTTAGATTGCTGCGTAAAGTTTGGACGGATGTGTCCCTCATGTCCGCATTTGAAACATACGACCGGTGGTCGTTCTTCTTCCTTTGAAATGGGTGCTGGTGCCGACGTCTTTACGTCATTGTTGAACCTTCTCTTCTTGAAATGTCCATTCTTATTGTTTTGGCCATGATTACCACCGAAGTGGTTACCATTTCTGACATGTTGATTCCCTCCATGCTTACTGTCACCATTTTGATGACTTTTATCACCGGTATTATCATTTTGCCGGCTGCTCTCTTTTGGTTGCGTTGACTCGTTACCGCGCTCCAATAACTGAGCCCTATTTACAACATCTGAGTACAAAAATAGTTTATGAGAAATAAGATATTGACGTAACTCCGGTTTCAAACCTCTTAAAAACATTCGAGTCATTCGCTCCTCATTATCGACCAAATGGGATGCAAACCGGGATAACTCCGCAAATTTAGCCTCGTATTGCGACACAGTCATATTGTTTTGTTCCAATTTGATAAACTCCACTTCTTTCATGTGACAAATGCTTTCGGGAAAGTACTTGTCATTGAACAGCTCTTGGAACTTCTTCGAAGACATCTTGAGTGCGTCAGGCTGGGTATGTTTTACAGATTCCGACCAGTAATCTGCCTCTTCACGTAAAATAAAGGTTGCAAAGAGAACCTTGTGCTCCTCGGAGCATCCCAAGACATCAAATATCTTGGTGATCTGCTTTAACCACGTCTCCGCCTTAAGTGGTTCTGGCTTTCCCAAAAACTCTGGTGGTCCCAGCTCCTTGAATTGCTTAACGGTGACCAACCGTGGGTTGCCATTGTTTCCTCCTGCATTACGAAAAGGAGCTGTCTTCGCCTGATGTTGCATGAATTCTAAAAAGCTCTTAAACGTACTGTCGTTCGTCAATTGATCAGTGTTGCTGTTTACAGGAGGATTATCGCCATCCTGTTGCACATTGTCCTGATTATTGATCTGTGGAGACTCAACGATCTCCTGTGCTCCATTGCTATTCTCAACATTCTCGGATGCCATTTTCAAACATTGCCACAAAATAAGGGTTAATTGACATGCAACATATTATCACTATACTCTGACCGACCAATCAAATACCAAATAAACTTAGGTAGGTCATACTAGCGAAGAAATTCCCTGTCTCTCCCCTCCTAGTTCTAGTCTCATATCTTAGCCCGGGATCATATCCCTAAGCTTTGATACCAACTGTGACGCCCCCAAAATTAGGTATACGTCACCCATCTTGGGTCGCCAGATACATGGTACATAATTCAAATACAACTTACTAATACAACTGTCGTGTACATTACGACAAAACATAAACTGTAAGTTTGAATACAAATATTGTCTACTAGAGATTATAAAAACTCAAAAAGAATCCTCGTTATAATTATTATCACACTATTTCACAGAATAGTGAAGACTACTAATGCTATCCTCTAGACCATCACTCCGTTCCCCGACTCGTCCCAGCTATATTCTCATTTCCTGAAGAGAACAGTGAAAGAAAGGGTGAGCTCAACTAGCCCAGTAAGAAATATTATGACTAATATAATACAGAATAAATTATCATTAGTCTCCAACAATGTTAAACTGATAAAATATAATAGACATCAAGTTTAACTGCAACGGAACAAGCAATCCATTAAAAGAGTCAAGTAAAAAATAAAATCTACTATCTTTTATGATTAAAAAAGTTTTTCATCACTGTTATCACTGAGACTCGGCTTAATAAATAATCCACATCATCGAATCACCCCTGCACTACGGTCAAGGATATTCTTTAGTATCACGACCACAATTATTCATGCACTACAGGCCAAGAATATTTGTGTATTCATTAATGGTCATGATCATTCCAACAACTGTCCATCAATGCACTACGGGCCAATGAGGACTTTTACCACATCATTTGTAACATTACGGTAATGATTACACCGAATAATCCCTGGTCATAATCATACCAAGTCCATCTATGCACTATAGGCCACAGATGACTTTCAACAAAATATAAACATGAGGATGATGACAATGATATAAGAATTCAATAAAATAAGTTCAAGAATTAATTTATCTAGGAACTAATAACGTCCAAATTGTCAACATGATACTGTTTTGTAGAGTAAAATTCAAGAATGCTCAGAAAAATATTTCCATGAAAAGATACTGGATGAAGCACAAATATCAAGGATATTCCACTAATTTCATGGATTATAGAAGTCAAAACTTTAACCAACTGAGTATAATAACGAACGGAATAACAAAAGAAATCACCATACATGCGGTACTTTGCATAGACAGGTTATTCCAACAGAATAATAATAACAGAACCAGGTCAGGCAAAATTTGCACCGACAAGATGTTCCAACAGAATAATAAAGACGGAATCAGGTTCGGTGTAAAACACACAGACAGGATGTTCCAACAGAATAATAATATAGACGGAACCAGGTCCATTGTAAAACACACAGACAGGATGTTCCAACATAATAATAATAAAGACGGAACCAGGTTCGGTATAAAACACACAGACAGAATGTTCCAACAGAATAATAGAAGAATGTCACCAAGTATAGGGTAAACCGCGTATACAGGTTATTCTAACAGAATAATAAGCAATAGAATAACAACAGTTCTCTTCATGAATAAGAAAGAATAACACCCCTTACATTAGTAGTAGATTGAATACTGCAGTAGTGTAGTAACAGAATACTCTTCTTCTTCCTCTCTTATTCTCTCTGTACTTTCTCTCTCTATAGCTTGAATGAATTCGTGAAAAATAATGAAGCACTAGGCCTCTATTTATAGAAGATTTCTAGCTTAGCACTTGAAATATGAAAAGGCAAGTGGCTTGACGTCTGGTGATGTGAAAAGAAAAGTGGTTTGACGCCTGTAATGTGAAACGACAATTGGTTCGACGCCTGTAATATGAAACGGAAAGTGGTTTGACGTCTGGTAAAGGTAGTTACTATTGACGAAGGTAATTACTATTGACGAAGGTAATTACTATTGATGAAGAGACTCTTAGATGATGACATATGGGCCCCCATAAAATAACCAAACTTACCATAAACGTCTCATAATAGACTCTTTATATACATCAAAGATTGAATAAATATTACCACAAATCATTTTATTTTTAATCAACACATATTTAATCTTTCAACAATTATTAATCATTTATAACTTGTCGTCTCAATTATTGATTTAATAATATAACATATTATACAGATGATACTGTGACAATAATTGAATCAATAATATAAGAGATATGATGCATCAATTACTGTAGCAATAATTGAGTATAGCTGAGTGACTTCTCACGTAAGCATCAATAATCAATATCGTGTGCTACTATGCAACCACACTTATTACTGTACATTTACTACCGGGTAGTTCAACAGTTTTAACGGTAACACCTCCGTCGTTATTTTCATAAAGTATTTTTTTTATCGTTTTCTCAATCCGACAATAATTCCGTTGCAGGGTCTACCAATGATTGTGTCGTCGTATAAATATTCCCCGACCAAACGAATATTTTATAACAACTTGCTTACTTTGTAAAATTTATAAATATTATCCACAACTATAACATTATATCAAATTTACTCCATAATATTCAAAAATAATATTTATAGAAAATTCATCTTTATTTATAAAAGTTGGGGTCTTACAGATTATAACCAAAAGATAGTATATACAATTTATTACTAATCCTAATTTTTATAATTTTAAAAATATTTTATATATGCTTAATTATTAATTCTAAAAATAGTCAATTTAACTTAGAAAAATCAAAATTGGACAGTTAATTTGGGATGGAGGGAGTATTAAGTCTTTTGTATGTTATTGTTTTATTTCTCGTGGGAGTTGGGCTAATATATATGTTAAGGAGAGAATTATATATATATATATATATATATATATATATATATAGGGAGCCCTTCCATAGCAACCGGTTGCTGTGAGTACTGTGCAACATCCCCTTTTTGTACCGTTGATAAACTTATTGGAAGGCTGAGATGAAACATAAATTTATCCCAGCCGGCACAACTTGTACCGGCTTTTATTTTAATATGAGGACCCCACCACAGTCAACATGTTGTCAGTTTATTGAAATAAAATGAATATTTAATATTAAATAATGCTCGACCGACACAGCTTGTACCGGCTCTGCCTTTTTTTATAAAATACTACCAACCGGGACAAGCTCTAACGGCTGTAAAAAAAAAAAAAAAAAAAAAAAAAATCAAAACCGGGACAAGTTCTAACGGCTGTAAAAAAAAAAAAAAAAAAAAAAATCAAAGCCGGTAGAGCCTCTTACGGCTTGCACAAAAAGAAGTAAAAAAAAAAAATTACACTATCACAATGCACAACCGGGACAAGTTCTAACGGCTGTAAAAAAAAAAAAAAAAAAAAAAAAAAAAAAATCAAAGCCGGTAGAGCCTCTTACGGCTTGCACAAAAAGAAGTAAAAAAAAAAATTTACACTATCCACAATGCACGAGTGAATTTTGACAAATTATTAAGAAGGCATATGAGACTATAAACCCAAAAGTAGTGGAAAGAAAGGCAAAAAAAGTTTGGAAATTTTTTATAACTCTTTCATTTAATAACAAATAAAGAATTATAATTCAAATAAAAAATAATATCCTATTTTATAATAAGAATTATTTGCTATTTTTATAAAAATATTTTATAAAAAATAAAGAATATAACCTATATAAAGTTTTGATTTTTTTTTTTTTTTTTTTTTTTCCAGCCGTTAGAACTTGTCCCGGTTGGTACCTTTTTTTAAATTTTTTTTTTCCTGTACCGGCCGTAGGAAGCTCATACGGCTGGTATTAAAAAAATTAAAAAAATTATGTTATTCAAGCAACTCGCTGCTAAACAGACTCGAACACACAACCTCAAACTCCAAACCCACGTCATATGACCACCCGAGCACCACGGGCCTAGCTGTCAATATCAGCCAAGGAAATCACTTTACATTAAAACTTCACCATCCCCCAAAAATCTAAATTGTTGCATTATTATTATTATAGTACGATTTATTATTATTAACAAGTCTATATAATACATATGGGGGTTTGATATTTAGAAATAAGTTAATATCTATATTTATTAAGCAATGATTATTACAAATGATTTTATATATTAAGCAATGATTTTATTATTAAGAAATGATTTTATACAATAATAAAACTAGTGAAGTATAATAATAATGTCACACTATCGAATTTATAAAAGTAGTGAAGTATTATTATAATAATAATAATGTGATTAGCAATATTATAAGTTCTAACGATTATACCAATACTAGTACTGCATAAATATATCAAAAGAAATAGTACATATTACATGTTCATTTTCATAAAAAAGAAAAAAAAACATAGAATGATTAATACAACCGACGCCTATTTTTTTGGCTCAGGAATCCCTAGCACTCGATAGTGGTTTCGCTTATCGTGGTCTGTTTCAAAGCCACAAATTGCACATTTTCGATGAGTTTTAGATGGAATGATTTTCTCGAGTGCACTCTTGAATCTAGATTGTTTTTTGCGGCCCTTTGTTTGAGAAATATTAGGCGGCAAAAACTCTTCTTCTTCTTCTTCCACCTCTGCATCTTCATCGTCATTATCGTATCCCATATCATGATTTGGATCTCCAACTGTGCAATCAATGTCGTCATCTGCCAGTTCAGTAATATTCTCATCCGGATCATACTGGTCAACCAACTCTTTTCCTCGTGCATTCAGCTTAAGAACAGTTTTGTAACCTCGGACTGAGCAAGTACAAGTGAAAATGGCAATGAGTATTTATTGTTATCTATATTTTTTATGAAAAATAACGGCGGAAGTTTTACCGTTAAAACTGTTGAACTACTCGATAGTAAAAGTACAGTAATACGCGTGGTTGAATAGTATCACACATTATTGATTATTGATGCTTACGTGAGAAGTCACTAAGTTTTGTTTAATTATTGCTACAGCAATTGTTGCATAGTATCTCACGTTATTTAATTTAATTATTGTCAATATTTTATATACTATTAAATCAATAATTGAGACAACGAAATTATTAATATTATTATTTGCAATATTAACGATATCTAGAAGTTCTGTCAATGAGAGGTTTGGTCACCTAATTGCGCGTCAATAGGGAGAAATCCTTATTGGAAAGCCCCCTCTTTCCTGAGAACGACCTGGTCGATTAATATTGTGACTTATAATAAAGGTGATAAGTTTTGTTTTATTATTATTATAAATGTAATAAAACAGAAAACTTTTTATATAAAACAGAATACTTTTATAAAAGTTATTTGTTTTATTAGACTATAAATAAAATATATAATATTCTATTATGCATAGTGTTTGCATAGTGCCTGCATAGTGTTTGCATAGTAAAACTTTTTTATATAAAACAGAATACTTTTATAAAGTTATTTATTTTATTAGACTATAAATAGAATATATAATATTCTATTATGCATAGTGTTTGTAAGACCCCGAAAATTTTTAAATAAAAAGGAATTTCCTTTATTTATTATTTTGAAATAGTAAGGGTGAATTTGATTAATGTGGTTAGTTATGGGTAAAATGCGCAAATATTTTGAATAAGCAAGTGGTTATAAAATATTCATTGTTGTCGGGGAATATTCGTTTGGTCGTGGAATATTCTTGCTGTCGGGGAATATTCGTACGACGGCGCAGTCTTTTGTGGGCCCCATAACGGAAAGCGATTGGATGAAGAAAACGACAAATATAAGTTGTTTATAAATAACGGCGTAGTTGTTACCGTTAATACTGTTGGAATACTCGGTGGTTAAAACACAGTAATACGCGTTGTTGTACAGTAGCACACGGTATTGCACCAATTATTGATTCTTACGTAAGAAGGCACTACTCAATAATTGTTACAGTAATTACTGTTCAGTATTTTATGTTATTGATTCAATAATTGCTGCATTGATATTTTATATTACTGTTGTTTCAATAATTGTCATTACACAGTATTTTCCATTATCGAAGCAATAATTCATATTATCTGAATAATATTATTTGATAACATTATTGGCAATGTCTAGAAAGTTCTGTCTAAGGAGAGGTTTGGTCACCTAATTGCGCGCCAGTAAGGAGAAATTCTTATTGGAAAGCCCCCTCTTTCCTGGGAACGGCCTGGTTGCCAATACTGTGATTCTGTAATATTATTTGTGAATAATTAATTATTGATTTATATGATGAGGAAAATATTGAATTTATGTGGATATAGATGGAGAAAATTTTTAATGTGACAATTGTTGAAAATTAATATTTTATCTTTTTCTGATAAAATAATTCATTTAAATATATTATTTTAATAATATATTAACGGTGATATTTTTATAATGAATGTGGGATATATGAGTATATGAGGAGGAAGAGTATTTTTGTGGCATTAAATGTTTAACACATATTTTGTGTGTTGGTGGACACAATTATTGACTGAAATTTGATTATAGTCTGTAAAATCGTCCGTTTATGAATTTCGGTCAATTTTTGTTTGGAATTTGGAAAAACTTCCTTCTGCAAAGTTGTAGAGAATTGAATTTTCTATAAAAACTCGCGAGATTTGAATTTTTTGACAAAAAGGGCTATTTATTATGAATTATTGAAGTTCCGAAGCTCCGAAATAATTGATTTTTGGAAGTTTAAAATAATTTAAATATGAAAAACGTTTTTTGTGGGTCTAGCATGTGATTTGAATGTGTGGAATGCAGATTTTCAGATCCTTAGAAGTGGGCGTAGGAATTGTAATATTAATATTAATATTATATTAAATTTTCTGCTTTGGTGTTCTAAGCAATTTCCTATAAATAGGTGCTTAGGTTAGAATTGAAAATCACACCAGAAACTGAAGTTTTCTCTCTCTATATTATCGAGCGTATTCTTGTGAGTATTTTGAGTATACTTTGAGTATTGCTATACGGTGCCTATATTCGGTGTTTCAACTAGAAGTACTGTTTTTCGAGGTAAGGAATATTATTTTCTTCTCAAATGATATTATTTCTTCAATATCATTATGCTGAATTATTGGTTGGAATTTTTTATCAAATTTGGAACTTTTTCATGTCGGGGGTTACTATTCATGAGTTACTATTCACGAGTTACTATTCACGAGTTACTATTCACGAGTACTATTCATGAAGCGTGGAGATGTTTTTTGTGAAATTTCTATCTTTTGGTGTCGAAGTTACTATTCACGTATACGGCACTATTCACGTATACGGCACTATTCACGAATACGGCACTATTCACCGAAAAATGAAATTTCTTCTTTTTGTCCAAAATATCTATTCTGGATACTAGCTTTGATTGGATCTATGTTTTGATCATTCTTGAATTTTACTTCAGTATGATTATTTATGAAGTATTTTTGAACTCAGATTGTTTAAAGTACGAATCCTTAATACTTGTTATTTTGTTTCACTGGATTCGTTTCCTTTAAAATATTTTTCATCATCCTCAGTCCTAAATGATGGTGTTACTGAATATCTTTGGCCTGTAGTGCAAAGATGGTTGATTTTATTATGAATATCTTTGGCTTGTAATGCAAAGATGTACAGGTGTTGAGATGAACATGAACAATTGATGAATATCTTTGGCCCGTAGTGCAAAGATGAACAGGTGTTTAGATGAACATGACCGACTGATGAATATCTTTGGCCTGTAGTGCAAAGATGAATATTTGATTTGATTTGAGATATATATTGATTGATGTTACAGGGATAAAATATTGATGATGGACTTTTAAATTCATAGATGTTAGTAGATTTTATTCTCTACTTAACTCTTCTAATGAATTGTTGTTTCCGCTGCAGTTGTTGATCTAAAACTTGTTGTCTATTGTATTCTATCAGATTTTTCCCTGTTGAAGACTAAGGATAATTTGTTGTACATTATCTTAGTCATAATATTCTTTACTGGGCTAGTTGAGCTCACCCTTTTCCTTGTTGTTCCATTTTTCTTCTCAGGAGGCGAGAATGTAGCGAGTACTAGTCGGGGTATGGAATGAAGGTTCTAGAGAGAGTTGTTTAGTAGTCCTCACCATTTTTTGTAAAATTATGTATCAATAATTATGATGGGGATTTATTTGCATGTGAATATTGCCTAGATGACAATGTTTGTATTCAAACTCACAGCTTATGGGTTGTAAAAGTTGTAGTTGTTTCTGTACCATATGTATTTGACGACTCAGAATGGGTTGGGTGGAATGGACCTATTTTGGGGTCGTCACAGTTGGTATCAGAGCTTAGGGATATGATCTCTGGCGGAGATCGGGGAATAGAACTAGGAGGGGAGAGACGAGTAAATCCTTCGCTAGTGTGTCCTACCTAAGCTTATTTGTTGGTCGGTCATAATATAGGGGTATTATGTGATTTGTTAATTTGTTTAATTAACCCTTGTTTTATGACAGTATTTGAGGATGCCGACTGAGAATATTAACAGTGGAGTTAATGAGACCGTGGAGATGCCTATACTTACCAACGAGGAGAACGTGCAGCAGACTGACAATGTTCCTCCTGTGAACAACGCCACTGAGCAGACGATAAATGACGGGATGTTTAGGAGCTTTTTGCAGTTCATGCAAAACCAGACGAGGGAGACTCGTGTACAGAATACGGGTGGAAATGATAGCAACGCTCGGCTTGTCACAGCCAAGCAGTTCAAAGAGTTGGGACCACCAGAATTCTGGGGAAAGCCGGATCCGATCATGGCGGAAACGTGGGTCAAACAAATTACCAAGATATTCGATGTCTTGGGATGCACGGAGGAACAGAAGGTTCCATTCGCCACCTTTATGTTCCGTGGCGAGTCAGACTACTGGTGAGAGTCTGTGAAGCGTACACATCTAACTGCACTCAGCATGTCATGGGAGATGTTTCAGAAACTTTTTAACGAAAAATACTTTCCTGAAAGTATTCGCCATATGAAGGAAGTGGAGTTTATTAGACTAGAGCAGAATAACATGACGGTGTCCCAGTACGAGGCGAAGTTCGCGGAGTTATCCAGGTTTGCACCTCATTTGGTGGAGAATGAGGAACGTATGACGCGGATGTTTCTGAGAGGTTTGAAACCCGGCATACGTCAGTATCTCATTTCTCATAAATTTTCTATCTATTCAGATGTTGTCAACAGGGCTCAGTTGTTAGAGCGAGATAACGAGTACGTTCAACCGAGGGACCATAATCAGGATTATACCGAAGATAGCAGTCATCAGAATAACGATAACCAGCGGAGAAAGAAGAATATGGGCAAAGGTGGTAACCACTCTGGTGGTAATCACGGCCATGAAAATAGAAGAAGCGAGTCGGGAGGAGATTTTAAAAAGAGGAGATTTAACAACGACCATGTGAAGACGACGGTGCCAGCAGCAACTGGTTCCAAGGGAGGAGAAAGACCACCGGTCGTATGTTACAAATGCGGGAAAGAGGGACATATCAGCCCAAACTGCCCACAACAGTTCAAGGTATGCTATAATTGTGGAAAGGAAGGACATATCGCTCGAGAGTGTAAGGTAGCGAAACTAATTCCAGCGAGGATGATGATTCAAAAGGCTGTCCCAGAAAAGTCAAAGTCAACTGTTCTTGGAAGAGCGTTTGTCGTGACCGGTCAAAATGCGAGGAACCCGAACGAAGTTAGCACGGGTTAGTTAATTATAATTTTTGCGGAGTTTATACCTTATTAGGTACCGATTTTACCCATTCTTTTATCTCTCTTGCTTGCGCTCAACGTTTGAACTTGACTACGGAGAAATTAGACTTTGACCTATTTATGGAGACTCCGTTAGGAGAAACTTTCATTACATCCGTTGTTTAGAAATCTTGCTTGATTCAAGTTGGCACTATCACATTACCCGTTAACCTTATTTCTATAGAGATATTTGTTTTTGATGTGATTTTAAGGTTAACTATTCATCATGCCGAAATTGATTACTTTCGTAAGGTTGTTAGTTTTCATATTTCTAAGCAACCTGTTATTCGAATTCAAGTAATCAAACCATTGAAGTCAAACATTTTTATATCAAGCCATGAAGTCATTCGTTTATTGAAAAATGGATGTCATGTTTTCTTAGCCCATGGACTTGAACAAAAATACGTCAGATTGGAATGATATTTCTGTTATTAGTAAATTTCCTGATGTATTTCCTGAAGAATTTCTTGGCTTACTCCTAGAGCGTGATATTAAATTTTGTTTCAACTTTGAATCCGGTACAAAATCTATTTCTAAAATCTCATATCGAATGGCTCCTATTGAACTTCAGGAGTTAAAAACCCAACTGTAGAAGTTGATACCCGAGCCTTTATCTGGTGACTTTCTTTGTGGAATACACCGAAGCCAGACTCTTTGTAGGGGACGTCATATTCGTGCGGTAGTAAACTGATAGATGCTGTTGTGACGTGTTATCCAAGATTGGGATGTGAGTCATAGTTGAGAACAACCTAAGTCGGTAATCGAAATACGTAGCTTTCTAGGCTTAGTTGATTATTATCGGAGATTCGTTGAAGGATATTCTCGAATCGCTACTTCATTAACGCAGCTGACTCGTAGAGATACAAAATTCGAATGGAGCAAGGAATGTGGGAAGAGCTTCGAAGAACTCAAGAGGAGACTCATTTCAGCACATGTTCTGACCATGTCATCCTGGAAAAGTGAACGTTGTAGCTGACGTGTTGAGTAGAAGATCGTATACAAGTATGAGTACGATATTGTCAAAGACTCATTTCGTATAATTTACAAATAATAGAGATGGAGATGAAAACTCTAGGTATCCACGTGATGATATACGAGTATAATCGATTTTAATCGATAAAGTTAAAACGTTCAAGCTACACACCAGAGCTGGTGAATATGAAGAAGCAGGTACAAGAAGTTGTTATTCCAAAAGCGAGAATTGGCGATGTGAGCAAAGCTTAAACCTTCGATTTATTAGTCCATTTGAAATCCTCGATTGAATAGGAACTGTGGCCTATAGACTCGTTTTATCGCTAAGTATGTCGCGTGTTTATAACGTTTTTTTTATGTACCGATGTGGACGACTCGAACCATGTTATTGAGTTAGAACCGGACGAAATAGCTGAAGACTTAACGTACGAGGAGGTACCTGTCAAGATGTTGGATGGGAAGGAGCATGTCCTACGCACGAAGGTCATACCACAAGTTAAAGTTTTGTGGAGGAATCATGTTATAGAGGAAATGACATTGGAGTTGGAAACGGAAATGAAAGCGAGGTATCTTTACCTTTTCGAAACACCAGTTACGTACGTCAATTTCGAGGACGAAATTTCATAAGGAGGGGAGGTTGTAAGACCCCGAAAATTTTTAAATAAAAAGGAATTTCCTTTATTTATTATTTTGAAATAGTAAGGGTGAATTTGATTAATGTGGTTAGTTATGGGTAAAATGCGCAAATATTTTGAATAAGCAAGTGGTTATAAAATATTCATTGTTGTCGGGGAATATTCGTTTGGTCGTGGAATATTCTTGCTGTCGGAGAATATTCGTACGACGGCGCAGTCTTTTGTGGGCCCCATAACGGAAAGCGATTGGATGAAGAAAACGACAAATATAAGTTGTTTATAAATAACGGCGTAGTTGTTACCGTTAATACTGTTGGAATACTCGGTGGTTAAAACACAGTAATACGCGTTGTTGTACAGTAGCACACGGTATTGCACCAATTATTGATTCTTACGTAAGAAGGCACTACTCAATAATTGTTACAGTAATTACTGTTCAGTATTTTATGTTATTGATTCAATAATTGCTGCATTGATATTTTATATTACTGTTGTTTCAATAATTGTCATTACACAGTATTTTCCATTATCGAAGCAATAATTCATATTATCTGAATAATATTATTTGATAACATTATTGGCAATGTCTAGAAAGTTCTGTCTAAGGAGAGGTTTGGTCACCTAATTGCGCGCCAGTAAGGAGAAATTCTTATTGGAAAGCCCCCTCTTTCCTGGGAACGGCCTGGTTGCCAATACTGTGATTCTGTAATATTATTTGTGAATAATTAATTATTGATTTATATGATGAGGAAAATATTGAATTTATGTGGATATAGATGGAGAAAATTTTTAATGTGACAATTGTTGAAAATTAATATTTTATCTTTTTCTGATAAAATAATTCATTTAAATATATTATTTTAATAATATATTAACGGTGATATTTTTATAATGAATGTGGGATATATGAGTATATGAGGAGGAAGAGTATTTTTGTGGCATTAAATGTTTAACACATATTTTGTGTGTTGGTGGACACAATTATTGACTGAAATTTGATTATAGTCTGTAAAATCGTCCGTTTATGAATTTCGGTCAATTTTTGTTTGGAATTTGGAAAAACTTCCTTCTGCAAAGTTGTAGAGAATTGAATTTTCTATAAAAACTCGCGAGATTCGAATTTTCTGACAAAAAGGGCTATTTATTATGAATTATTGAAGTTCCGAAGCTCCGAAATAATTGATTTTTGGAAGTTTAAAATAATTTAAATATGAAAAACGTTTTTTGTGGGTCTAGCATGTGATTTGAATGTGTGGAATGCAGATTTTCAGATCCTTAGAAGTGGGCGTAGGAATTGTAATATTAATATTAATATTATATTAAATTTTCTGCTTTGGTGTTCTAAGCAATTTCCTATAAATAGGTGCTTAGGTTAGAATTGAAAATCACACCAGAAACTGAAGTTTTCTCTCTCTATATTATCGAGCGTATTCTTGTGAGTATTTTGAGTATACTTTGAGTATTGTTATACGGTGCAAGTTCAAGTCATAGCCTATATTCGGTGTTTCAACTAGAAGTACTGTTTTTCGAGGTAAGGAATATTATTTTCTTCTCAAATGATATTATTTCTTCAATATCATTATGCTGAATTATTGGTTGGAATTTTTTATCAAATTTGGAACTTTTTCATGTCGGGGGTTACTATTCATGAGTTACTATTCACGAGTTACTATTCATGAGTTACTATTCACGAGTTACTATTCACGAGTACTATTAATGAAGCGTGGAGATGTTTTTTGTGAAATTTCTATCTTTTGGTGTCGAAGCTACTATTCACGTATACGGCACTATTCACGTATACGGCACTATTCACGAATACGGCACTATTCACCGAAAAATGAAATTTCTTCTTTTTGTCCAAAATATCTATTCTGGATACTAGCTTTGATTGGATCTATGTTTTGATCATTCTTGAATTTTACTTCAGTATGATTATTTATGAAGTATTTTTGAACTCAGATTGTTTAAAGTACGAATCCTTAATACTTGTTATTTTGTTTCACTGGATTCGTTTCCTTTAAAATATTTTTCATCATCCTCAGTCCTAAATGATGGTGTTACTGAATATCTTTGGCCTGTAGTGCAAAGATGGTTGATTTTATTATGAATATCTTTGGCTTGTAATGCAAAGATGTACAGGTGTTGAGATGAACATGAACAATTGATGAATATCTTTGGCCCGTAGTGCAAAGATGAACAGGTGTTTAGATGAACATGACCGACTGATGAATATCTTTGGCCTGTAGTGCAAAGATGAATATTTGATTTGATTTGAGATATATATTGATTGATGTTACAGGGATAAAATATTGATGATGGACTTTTAAATTCATAGATGTTAGTAGATTTTATTCTCTACTTAACTCTTCTAATGAATTGTTGTTTCCGCTGCAGTTGTTGATCTAAAACTTGTTGTCTATTGTATTCTATCAGATTTTTCCCTGTTGAAGACTAAGGATAATTTGTTGTACATTATCTTAGTCATAATATTCTTTACTGGGCTAGTTGAGCTCACCCTTTTCCTTGTTGTTCCATTTTTCTTCTCAGGAGGCGAGAATGTAACGAGTACTAGTTGGGGTATGGAATGAAGGTTCTAGAGAGAGTTGTTTAGTAGTCCTCACCATTTTTTGTAAAATTATGTATCAATAATTATGATGGGGATTTATTTGCATGTGAATATTGCCTAGATGACAATGTTTGTATTCAAACTCACAGCTTATGGGTTGTAAAAGTTGTAGTTGTTTCTGTACCATGTGTATTTGACGACTCAGAATGGGTTGGGTGGAATGGACCTATTTTGGGGTCGTCACAGTGTTTGCATAGTAAAATATTTTTATATTAAACAGAATACTTTTATAAAGTTATTCATTTTATTAGATTATAAATAGAATATATTATATTTTATTTTAAAAATTTATTTTATTAGAATATTTTATTAATACTGCATAGTAAATCATTATGGACCGTCTGTTTAAAAGTAAATCAATCTGGACCGTTCATGAATTAGTTACTATTCAGTCCATTCTCCTATAAATAGAAGTTTGTTCCTTCATTATTTCTTACGAATTCACTGAAACTCTAGAGAGAAACTATAAAGAGAAAGAATAAAAGTATTCTGCTACGTACTTCACTACTCCTATATTCAGTTTCTTCTAAGGTAAGGGATATCATTATTGTAGTAAGGGATATTATTATTATAGTAAGGGGTATTATTCTTCCGTATTCATGAAGAGATTTATTTTCTTTCAATACTCGTAAGGGTTGTTATTTCATTCTTTATTATTATGTTGGAATAACCTGTCGAAGTACCGCATACATGGTGAAATTCTTCTATTATTCCATTCTTTTTTATTCTGTTGGAATAACCTGTCTGTGCGGTCTATCGCATATTTGGTGAATTCTGTTGTTATTCCATTATTTATTATTTTGTTGGAATATCATGTCTGTGTGAATTACGCATGACCTGGTTCCATTCTTTATTATTCTATCGGAACATCCTGTCTGTGCGGATTACGCATGACTTGGTTCTATTTTTTTTATTATTCTGTTGGGAATAACCTGTCTGTGCGGTCTATCGCATGCATGGTGAATTCTTATGTTATTCAATTCTTTATTATTCTGTTGAAATAATCTGTTTACGTGGATTACCGCATAGCGGGCAAAAATCCATTTGCAGTTTCATAATTTTTCTGACCCTTAAAAATTCTGGAAAATTTTGAAATGATAATTTGATGAGTTTTCTATATTGTGTCCAAAAATGGCGATTTTTGGATGTATAAGTTAAGAGTTATGAATTTTACAGGGAAAAACTATTTTAAAAGTAAACCATTATAACTCCTTGCGGTTAACTCTAAAATTGGTAAAATTTTTATTGGGAGTACATATATATAACAGGAGTATACCCTGTAAATTTCAAAATATTTGTACAAAAGTATAATTTATGATAAATGTTTAAATATTCGGCAGTTTTGGCCATATAAAAATAGTAAATGAATTTTAAAAATTCCGAGAAAAATATATGTTCAATATGGGACTATATTCTGCTAAATCCCAGAAATGAATAATTTTTTGGGCTGATTTGGTATTTTTTTTATGAAAATGGTTTAGTTACGAATATATGAGTTAAATATGTTATGTGAAGTAACGAAATTGAAAAATATGATTTTATGGCTTGAAAATCCTATATATGGTATATACAGATTTTTGATGAGGGATTTGATCATTGGTGATGAAATCTTATGAGTATGATATTTTTGAATGATTAAATGCATTATTTGGTAAAGTATAAATAATTAAAATAAATTATTTATAAGTTTAAGAAATAATTAAAATATTGTTATAATATTAATGATATTAGATTATGAGATTATTAAGTGATTGATAACATTAGGATATTCTTGAACCCTGGATAAATGTTTAATATTTATCCTTTATCTCATTTGATTGATTCTTTATATCATTGTCATGATCCTCATGTTTATATTGTGTTGAAAGTCATCTGTGGCTTACGTGCATAGATGGACTTGGTATGATTATGACCAGGGATTATTCGGTATAATCATGACCGTAATATTACAAATGATGTGATAAAAGTCATTTTTGGCCCGTAGTGCATAGATGGACTTGGTATGATTATGACCAGAGATTATTTTGTATAATCATGACCGTAATTGAAAACACGAATATCCTTGGCCCGTAGTGAATGGATAATTCATGGTCGTGATACTAAAAAATATCCTTGGCCTGTAGTGCAGGGATGATTTAATGATGTGGATTATTTATTAAGCTGAGTCTCAGCGATAAAATATTGGTAATAAACTTTTAATTTGTAAAAAATAGTAGATATCATGCTTTACTTGACTCTTCTAAAATACAGTTATATGTCTTTGGCCTGTAGTGCAAAGATGATTTTTAATGAATATCTTTGGCCGTAGTACAAAGATGAATTTATTAGTATGATTATGAGCAGGAATTGTGATTTGGTATAACCATGATTTTTGATGTTTCAGGTGAAGATAGGTAATGAAAATTATCTTCGTCCTGGGTGCGAAGAGGAATTTAGAATCACAATTATGATTATGAGTTATTTATATGATTGTGGACATGAATTATTGACTGATGTTACAGGGATAAAACATTATTGGTGGATTTTTAACGTGGAGAAGATAATAGACTTTATGGTCTATTCGACTCTTTTAATGGATTGCTCGTTCCGCTGCAACTATGGTTGAAAAGTTTTATCATCTGCCATATGCTCTAAATTTCTGATTCATTACTGACAAAGGGCTATTGATAATTTAATTATCTTTAGTCATGATATTCTTTACTAGGCTAGTTGTGCTCATCCTTTTTGCTTCACAATTCCTTTCAGGTAATAAGAGTGTAGCTTGGTCGAGCGGGGATAACAGGGGAATAGAACGGTGGTCTATAGCTATTGAGGTTCTCCCCAGATAATATGGAAATAATTTTATTGAGAACTTTAGATAAGTGTGTCGTATTGTATACGTCATTTGATATTTAATTTTGGTGAACCGAATAGGGTGAGGTGAACCCAACTTTAGAAGAGTGTTTTGCCACTATCATACAAGATGTCTAATGACATACAACCTCGTATTATTATAAGACATGGTTGTGCACATCCACTTGCTGAGTATATCTATGAGCACTACCTATATGATCTTGGAGTTTATTTGAAATACAATTTTCACTTGGAGACAACGGAGATAGTTATATGTCAAGAGAAGACTCACCATTGGAAAGAAGATGATATTATCTTCTTGTTTTTCTTTGGAAACTTTTGGGTCAACCAAGGACAATTCTGTGGACATATGATATATATTATAACCTAGACGCATGGCCTCCCATGTACGAAGGTTTCATTGAGTACTTCGCAAAGATTTTAATTTCTAAAACATTTTTTGACTGTACTTTTATGTAAAGTACCATTATAAGGTTGTGGTCGAGGCACTATAAGAGTTACATACATTTGTATTAAAACTCACAGCTTATCTGTTGTCATACTCTGCACGACAATTTAACAGTTGTATAAATGAAGTTTGTATTTGATGTTTATAGTGTGATATCTGGCGACTCAAGATGGGTCGTGTGGACCTATTTTGTGGGCGTCACAAAAAATATCAATTACATAATACTTTTCCTTAATCTAGCCGATATTATTAGTTAACCAATTCAATTCTACAGAAACTAAATCAGTTAAACCAGATAATATTCAAAACTGAATAAAAGAAACTAGCCTGACATACTGATGTAAATGTAATTAATCAAAGTAAATATATCTCAAAGTATGATAGTGAAGTTATCAAAAAGAAGAATGGTCTGTGTGTTTACAAGTGAAGGTATTTATAGACACAATATTGAAACCCTATAAGAATTCTAATCCTATTCTGCTTTGGAAATCCTAATTCACTCTGCAACATATATGGTAGTTCATGTATCCTTGTCAAACTCTTAAATCCAAACTTTAAGTAGTTTTCGTATTAATCAATCATAATTTAATTTCCAAAACAAAGTCTTTTTCAGCTTACTTTCCAAATTTGGATTCTGTCCATTCTCAATTTTCATATCGAACTCTACCTTAGATTCCATATCATATTAAACTTCCTTTTTAATGTGTAACCCTATCTCCAAATCATGTTAGGAATTGTATCTTTAAGCTCCAATGTCACAAATTCTTTTTTGACTAGGAATCTAGAAATCAACTCATAAGTCAACTCATACAGTCCTAGAGTAATCTTGCAAAACAGCTAAAAACGGACATTTAACTCCATTTTTATAGAATCATATCAAATTCTTCATAAAATCAATAAACACCTTTAACAAGCTTATATAACAGAAAACATACAACAAATCTAAGCATAAAAGACTCAAAAAAATCAAACATTTTATACTTATCATCTAAGTTAAAAATATATCTTTGTTATTGTTTTGGAATAATTAATGACAAACTAATCTGTTTTTTAATGAGAATACACAACTATACTTGTAATTATATATACAATTGTAGTAAAGGGCGATTATATATACGAACTAATGATTTATATTTTTTATTCTATCAATAGGGTGGCGATGGCGAGCAAACTGACGATGGCGAGTATGCGAGCGACACTGCTTTCCATATACCAGAGCAGCGTTGTTCACCTCCGCCCAATGATGATACTTTTACTAGTTTATAGTTCATTTGTATGAAAGTTATTGTAGAATAGTTGTATATATTGTAGTGTCTAATTATGTTTGTATAAGCATTGTAAATTATATTGTTTATCATTTATAGAACATTAGCTTATATTTGTAATTGGTTAGCTTATATTTATGGAACATTAGCTTAAATTTGAATTTGAATGTGAATGATAATGGGTTGAAAATGACGTTTTGGTGGATATTACATTTTAGTTCTGCATTGCATATTTGAATGTAAGATACAAGTTTATATTACTGTGTATTGGGTTGTGACAGGTTACAGGTACATAAATGAGTTTAAACACCTGGAAACTGAACTTTTCAAATCTGCATTAAAAAAACACAATTATTTTCGATGGAATGAGGGATCTCCGACGGAATTTTCGTCGGATTTAACAATCATATAATTTTTAATAAATACTAGTGTATTTTAATTTTCTGTCGGAAATAAGGTAATTCCGAGGGAATACATCAGTCGGAAACAATATATCTCCGACGAAATATCCATCGAAGATAATAATTAGCCATTTTTAATAAATGTCGATTTATTTTAATTTTTGGTCGAAAATAGGTTAATGTCGAGGGAATAAGTCCGTCGGACATAAGGTATATTATACTCGACGGAATATTCCGTCCTATATATTTAGTCGTAGATAGCTTATGTTCGACGAAATGTCGTCGGAATTACGTAAGGTGGATTCGACGGAATTTCTGACGGATCTTATCTTCGGCGCGTATATATACGACCGAATGTCCGACAGAATATTCAGTCGAAAATGATTTAGTTCCGAGGGAATATTCCGTCCGAATAAGGCATTTTTCTTGTAGTGACATTCTCTCTCAACACTCAAGAAGGTTTCCGGATTCGAAGAGTGGAAGGACTCAAGAAGAAGGCTCTTGGAATCCCAATAACTCTAACACGGGATTTTTGGATTCTAAGAGTGGAAGGATTCAAGAAGAAGACTCTTGGAATCTCAATAATCCTAATACGGTTCTCGAATTCTAGGAGTTCTGTCACGTGTCGTTGAAGTAATCGTCCACTTGTTCTTCTTCCCTCTTCAATTAATCAACCAATCACGTGCTTTTTGTGAATTTCTCTCCTTCTCAGTCAATACAAAACCCTAAATAGCAAGGCGCGATTTCATTGCCCACACAAATAAATCAAAAAGTGTTGCTCTTTAATCTGAAACACGCAACCCAACTTGAAACTCTTGCGTCTATCTGGTTGGGAGTTAGCAATATGACACGAATTCAGATCTCTATTTAGGTAGATATTTTATTATAATGTTTATTTTTTGGATTTTTTTTGTTAGTATCAAGCTCCATCAACTAGTTTTCGTCAGATTATCACATCACATGCGTTAAATAATGTCAGTTTTGGGTTTTATAAATTCTCTCGGTTCTAACTTACAAGTTCAATATTGATTTTTTAAACTCAAATAATTTTAAATTTAAAAATAATATGATTTATTTAAATTTGGAAAATAATAAAATTTATAATTACTAATTAGTACTTTAAATTTTAGACAGTTTATTATATTCGTAATTATATTGATATAAACTATTCACGTTGTTAAATTTGAAAATATTTAAAATTAAACTTTTAAAAATTAATTAATTTTTTATAATTTAGAACCGAGGTAATGTAAATTAAAGAATTTTATCTTTGAGATTTTGTTTTTGGTAATTCTTTTGAGAATTTTTAAATTTATGAGAAAATGTTGCTACTGAACAATGGCCCCACCTAGAATATCTTTCTATACGTATCACAACATGATCATTTCTTGTCATGTGTGTCCGTGTTATAAAATTATATATAATAACTATAGAATTTTTTGACAAAGTCCTGAAATAAGAACAAAGAATTAATATTTATATATTTAACTTATATCCTTTTTCATTTAATGAAAATGATTTATAAATCTTTGAATTTGAGAGTTAAACTTTCTTAATCTGCATGAAAAATACCAATTATATATAACCATAAAAACATGACCAAAGGCAAAGGAATGAGTATTTATTTGTTAAAAAGAAATGGTAGAGAATACCACATGACCAAATTAAGGAATGAGTATTTATTTATTGGCTTAAATATAAATTACTATCCTAAACTATATGACATATTTCACTTCGATGATCCACCTTTCAATTTTGTCAATTAGATGATTGAACTATTAATTTTTTTTAATTTCATTCAATTGAGTCTGCCATGTCAGAAATTACTGACGTGGCATGGTTACGTGGCAATACAGTGCTTATGTGTTAAAAAATGGCTAATCTTTAAATTATTTTATTAAATTTAAAGGACAAAAGAGTAATATAATATTTTATATTAACTTAAACTAAATTTAAATAAAAACAAAAGCCAACCCAACCCTATCAGATCTGTTTCTACTCCATCTTCATCACTCCACCATCGACCACGCTGCACCCCACCACGGATCTCCTCCTCATACAACCCCGCCTCGACACCTTACTATTTATCGATCTATAAGCAGCTAGAGAAGAGGACTGTAGATCTCGCCGTCCATACGCCAGAAGTCAGTAACATTGAAGCCGCGACGTTGAAATTGTGACCGTCGATGAGTGCTTTTGTGAAGTTGAGGCCTAATTAAAGGGGTCGGGATTCTGATGCCATGAGATCAATTCTGATGGGGATAAGGATGGAATTAACGGAATAGAGGGTGATATTGAAGGGGACGGATTTGATGAGAGAGAGAATGGTGGCGTTGGAGGAGGCAGAGTGTAAGACCCCAACTTTTATGAATAAAGATGATTTTTCTATAAATATCATTTTTGAATATTATGGAATGAATTTGATATAATGTTATAGTTGTGGATAATATTTATAAATTTTGGCAAAGTACGCAAGTTGTTATATAATATTCGATTGGTCGGGGAATATTCGTTTTAACATGGAATATTCGTACAACGGCACAATTATTGGTGGACCCCACAACAGAATTATTGCCAGATTGAGAAAACGACAAAAATATTTTATGAAAATAACGATGAAAGTTTTACCGTTAACTGTTGAAACACCCGGTGTTAAAAGTACAGTAATACGCGTAGTTGCATAGTAGCACACGGTATTGATTATTGATGCTTACGTAAGAAGTCACTCAGTTTTGTTTAATTATTGTCAATATTATTAATATTATTATTTACAATATTAACGATGTCTAGAAGTTCTATCAAGGAGAAGTTTGGTCACCTAATTGCGAGCCAATAGAGAAAAATCCTTATTGGAAAGCCTACTCTTTCCTGGGAACGACATGGTCGATTAATATTGTGAATTATAATAATGATGATAAAGCTTGTTTTATTATTATTATTATAAATGTAATAAAATAGGAAACTTTTTATATAAAACAGAATACTTTTATAAAGTTATTTATTTTATTAGATTTTAAATAGAATATATTATATTTTATTATGCATAGTGTTTGCATAGTGCCTGCATAGTATTTGCACAGTAAAATCTTTTTATATAAAATAAAATACTTTTATAAAATTATTTATTTTATTAGATTTTAAATAGAATATATTATATTTTATTATGCATAGTATTTGCATAGTGTCTGCATATTATTTGTAGAGTAAAAACTTTTTATATAAAATAAAATACTTTTTATAAAGTTTTATTTTATTTGATTATAAATAGAATATATTATATTTTATTGCATAGTGCAGCATAGTATCCTTTCCATTCTTCTATAAATAGGATGTTTAGTTGGAATTGAAAATCACACAAGAAATTTAGAGAATTCTTCTTCTATAATCTTGAACGTATTTTTTTAGAATTTTAAGAAGCTTTGAGCGTAGAAAACAGTATAAGTTTTCTTCAAGAATATCCTCGCCCTACCAGTCGGAATACTCTTCTTTTTAAAGTAAGAGATATTATTCTTTCGTATTCATGAAGAGAGTTATTTTTCTTTCAATACTGGTAAGGGTTGTTATTCCATTCTTTATTATTATGTTGGAATAACCTGTTTATACGAAGTACCGGTACCGCATACATTGTGAAATTCTTCTGTTATTCCATTATTTATTATTCTGTTGGAATAACCTGTCTGTGCGGTTTATCGCATGCCTGGTGAATTCTGTTGTTATTCCATTCTTTATTATTCTGTTGGAACATCTTGTCTGTGCAGATTATGCATGACCTGGTTCTATTCTTTATTATTATATTGGAACATCCTGTCTATGCGGATTATGCGTGACATGGTTCCATTCTTTATTATTTTGTGGGAATAACTTGTCTGTGCGGATTATGCACGCCTGGTGAATTCTTCTGTTATTCCATTCTTTATTATTCTGTTGGAATAATCTGTCTACGTGGATTATCGCATGGCGGCAAAGATCCATTTGCAGTTTCATATATTCTATTATACTCAGTTGGTTAAAATTTTGGCTTCTATACTCCATAAAATTAGTGGAATATCCTTGATATTTGCGCTTCATCCCTCATCTTTTCATGAAAATATTCTTCTGAGCATTCTTGAATTTTTCTCCACAAAACAGTATCATGTTGACAATTTGGACGTTATTGATTTCTGGATAAATTAAATTATAAATCTTTAAAAATTTATCCTTGAACTTGTTTTATTGAATTCTTATATCATTGTCATCATCTTCATGTTTATAATATGTTGAAAGTCATTTGTGGCCTGTAGTGCATAGATGGACTTGGTATGATTATGACCAGGGATTATTCGGTATAATCATGACCGTACTGTTACAAATGATGTGGTAAAAATTCTCATTGGTCGTAGTGCATTGATGGACAGTTGTTGGCATGATTATGACCATTGATGAATACACGAATATCCTTGGCCCGTAGTGCATGGATAATTTGTGATCGTGATACTAATGAATATCATTGGTCGTAGTGCAGGGATGATGTGGTTTATTTATTAAGCTGAGTCTCAGCGATAAAAGTGATGAAAAACCTTTTAAATCATAGAAGATAGTAGATTTTATTCTCTACTTGACTCTTTTAATGGATTGCTTGTTCTGCTGCAGTTAAACTTGATGTTTGTTATATTTTATCAGTTTAACACTGTTGAAGGCTAACGATAAATTATTCTGCATTATCTTAGTCATAATATTTCTTACTGGGCTAGTTGAGCTCACCCTTTTGCTTTCATTGTTCTATTCAGAAAATGAGAACGTAACAGGGACTAGTCGGGAAACGGAGTGAATGTCCAGATGATAGCATTAGTAGTCCTCACTATTCTATGAAATAGTGTGATAATAAATGTATTGAGGACTTATTTTAAGTTTGAATACTGTCTAGAAGACAATATTTGTATTAAAACTCACAGTTCATGTTGTATATTTAAGGTTGTATTTGTATTCTGTACCATATATTTGGCGACTCAGAATAGGTGATGTATACCTATTTTGGGGGCGTCACACAGGGGACGACGGAGAGAGGATGGTGGAGCCGAAATTGTTGGTGGCACGACTGGTGGTTTGGAAGAGGGTGGTGATGAGTTTTCTGACAGCGGGGAAGCGGCGAAGGTCGGCGGGGGAGAGGTATTGGAGGAGGACGTGTTAGCGGAGGACGTCAGCGATGTTGGGGGAGAAGGAGGAGTTGTCGGAGGAGCTGAGGGAGGAGTTGGGGACAATGAGGAGGGTAAGGGAGGAGCGTTGAGCGAGATCGGCGACGACGACGGTGGAGAGGAGGAGGTCGGCGAGATCTGAGTAGGAGGAGAGGAGATTGAAGATGTTTTGTTTTGTATTAATTTGTTATGTTAATTTGTTATTTGACCATTTTACCCCATATAAAATAAGATTTGTTTATTTCATGATTAACAAATTATTTTTTTTACCACACCAATTTTCTAAGGCCCCGCACAAGTTGCCACGGCAGTTATTTCTGACGTAGCATGTTCAATTTGTTACAATTAAAAAAATTAATAGTTTAATTATCTAATTGATAAAATTGAAAGGTGGATCACCGAAGTGGAATATGGCCTACCCCCAGAGCGTGAAATTGAATTTTGTATCGACCTTGAACCCGGTACAAAACCCATTTCCAAAGCCCCATATCGAATGTCTCCTATTGAACTCCAGGAGTTAAAAACCCAATTGCAGGAATTGTTAGACATTGGTTTCATTCGTCCTAGTACATCTCCTTCGGGTGCTCCTGTTCTATTCGTGAAGAAGAAAGATGGGAGTATGCGACTTTGTATTGACTACCAGAAATTGAACCATGTCACCATCAAGAATAGGTATCCGTTGTAAGACCCCAAATTATTAATAAATGAAATTTAATTTTTTATATTTATTATTTTGAAATAGTAAGGGTTGATTTGATTAATGTAGTTAGTTATGGGTAAAATGCGTAAATATTTTAAAATAAACAGGTGGTTATAAAATACTCATTGTTGTCAGAGAATATTCGTTTGGTCGTGGAATATTCTTGCTGTCGGAGAATATTCGTACGACGGCGCAGCCTTGTGTGGGCCTCATAACGAAAAGCAATTGGATGAAGAAAACGACAAGTATAAGTTGTTATAAATAACGGCGTAGTTGTTACCGTTAATACTGTTGGAATACCCGGTGGTTAAAACACAGTAAGACGCGTTGTTACACAGTAGCACACGGTATTGCACCAATTATTGATTCTTACTTAAGAAGGCATTACTCAATAATTGTTACAGTAATTACTGTTCAGTATTTTATTTTATTGATTCAATAATTGCTGCGTTGATTTTTTTTATATTATTGTTATTTCAATAATTGTCACTACACAGTATTTTTCATTATCAGAGCAATAATTCATATTATCTGAATAATATTATTAGAAAACATTATTGGCAATGTCTAGAAAGTTCTGTCTAAGGAGAGGTTTGGTCACCTAATTGTGCGCCAGTAAGGAGAAATTCTTATTGGAAAGCCCCTTCTTTCCTGGGAACGGTCTGGTTGCCAGTACTGTGATTCTGTAATATTATTTGTGAATAATTAATTATTGATTTATATGATGCAGAAAATATTGATTTTATGTGGATATAGATGGAGAAAATTTTTAAAGTGACAATTGTTAAAAATTAATATTTTATCTTTTTTTGATAAAATAATTCATTTAAATATATTATTTTAATAATATATTAATGATGATATTTTTACAATGAATGTGGGATATATGAGTATATAAAGAGGAAGAGTATTTTTGTTGCAAAAGTTGTTTAACACATGTTTTGTGTGTCGGTGGACCCCATTTCTTGACTGAAATTTAATTATAGCCTATAAAATCGTCTGTTTATGGATTTCGGTCAATTTTTATTTGGAATTTGGAAAAACTTTCTTCTATAAAGTTGTAGAGAATTGAATTTCCTATAAAAGAAATGCGAGATTCGAATTTTCTGACAAAAAGGCTATTTATTATGAATGATTGAAGTTTCGAAGCTCCGAAATAATTGTTTTTTGGAAGTTTTAATTATGTTTTTCAATAAAAATGTTTTTGGTGAGTTTGTGAGCCTCATTTAACATGCGCTATGGCTGAATTCAGATCTAGAGAAGTGGGCGTAAGAAATTTGATAATATATATTAATATTTTATTAAATTTTCTGCTTTGGTGTTCTAAGTAATTTCCTATAAATAGGGTGCTTAGGTTAGAATTGAAAATCACACCAGAAACTACAGATTTCTCTCTATTTCTCTCTCTATATATTGCGCGTATTCTTGTGAGGATTCAGGCACTTTGAGTATTTGTATACGGTGCAAGTTCTTTCAGCACTATATCTAGTATTCCAGTCAGAAGTACTATTCTTACTGAGGTAACGGAGGTTATTTTCTTCTAAAATGATATTATTTCTTCAATATCATTATGCCAGAATGTTGGTAAGATTTTTTTTATCAAATTTGGAACTTTTTCATATCGGGGTTACTATTCATGAGTTACTATTCACGAGTTACTATTCATGAGTTACTATTCACGAGTTACTATTCACGAATACTATTCACGAAGCATGATGATATTTTTTGTGAAATTTCTATCTTTTAGTGTCGGAGTCACTATTCACGTATACGACACGACACTATTCACGAACACGACACTATTCACGAACACGACACTATTCATAGAAAAATTAAATTTTTGTTTTTCGTCCAAGATATCTATTATGGATACTAGTTTTGATTGTATCCATATTTTGATCATTCTTGAATTTTACTTCAGTATGATTATTTATGAAGTATTTTTGAACTCGGATTGTTTAAAGTACGAATCCATAATACTTGTTCTTTTGTTTCACTAGATTCGTTTTCTTTAAAATTATTTTCATCATCCTCAGTCCTAAATGATGATGTTACTAAATATCTTTGGCCTGTAGTGCAAAGATGGTTGATTTTCTTATGAATATCTTTGTCCCGTAGTGCAAAGATGAACAGTTGTTGAGATGAACATGACCGACTGATGAATATCTTTGGCCTTTAGTGCAAAGATGAACAAGTGTTGAGATGAACATGACCGACTGATGAATATCTTTGGCCTGTAGTGCAAAGATGAATATTTGACTTGAGATAAATATTGATTGATGTTACAGGGATAAAATATCGACGATGAACTTTTAAATTCATATATAGAAGATAGTAGTTTGCATTCTCTACTTAACTCTTCTAATGAATTATTATTTCCGCTGCGAAGATTGATTTAAAACTGACTGTCTATTGTATTCTATTAGATTTTTCCCTGTTGAGGACTAACGATAATTTATTCTATATTATCTTAGTCATAATGTTCTTTACTGAGCTAGTTGAACTCACCTTTTTCCTTTTTGTTTCATTTTTCTTCTCAGGAGGCGAGAATATAGCAGGAACTAGTCGGGGTGTGGAATGATGGTTCTAGAAGTTGTTCTAGTAGTCCTCACTATTCTGTAAAATAGTGTATTAATAATTGTAATGAGGACTTATTTGAGTGTGGATATTGTCTAGATGACAATATTTGTATTTAAACTCACAGTTTTTATGTTGTATTAATAAAGTTGTAGTTGTTTCTGTACCATGTATTTGGCGACTCAGAATGGGTGATGTATACCTATTTTGGGGGCGTCACTTCCGTTACCTTGCATTGATGACCTGTTTGACCAGTTGCAAGGAGCACAAGTGTTGCTCATGATCTTCACGAAGCTTTTGGAGTATCAGAAAAGTAAAAACTGAGAAAAGAAAATAAGAAATTTTAAATTTATCCTCAGTGACCATTATATAAAATGACAAGTATTTTTATTTTTTTATACTGATGGATCCCACTAAATGATTTAGGTAGTGTTTGTTTGTGTCTGAATGTCTCTTAATTCACATGCGGTCATAGGCAAATCTTGTTTGGTAATTTTTTTTGTCTTAATGCCTCTTAATCGTTAAGACAAAAACTCAAATCTTACTTATTAAGAGCTGCCTCTTAATAGTTTATTTAAAATTTATGGACAAAAATAGCTTTAACAAATATTGTACTCTTTCAATTTCAAATTTTATAATCATTCAAATAAAAATTTTAAATAACTCAGAGGGTTAAAATGGTAAATTAGTGTCATTCATATGTTTTACACTTTTTAATTATCAAATAATTTTTCAGATTCAAAAGATCTAATTTATTAACTTAATTACTTAGTTTTATCAGACACAAAATTAGTTGATTTCTACCGAACTATTGGGGTCAGCTGGCAATTCATGGCGGCAAATTCAATGGTTATAATTAATATAAGGATAAATTTATAAAAATAATAATTTTCTTTTCTTTTCATTTGAACTCAAAAATGCAAGAAAAGAAAAATTTTAAATTTTAAATTTTTTTTTATTAAAAATTCAGAAGTTGTTTTCTATTCTTTTTTTTTTCTGTTCAAAAAAACATGAGTGTAACTACTCTATTTCAAGCATATTTTGTTTGTTTCTAATGGTTTGTCCATGTGTAAGATATCATAGAAATGGGGGCCTTTTGTTGGGTTTTTCTTGTTTGATGGGGTTCCACTGTTCCAGTTCCACCATTACTAGGAAGCTTCTTAATTTAGCTACAAGCTGATTTTGGCAGAGCAAAAACAGATTATTTGATGGTTTCAGCCAAATCAAACATAATTAATTGATACAACAATCACATATATATAGAGAGAGAGAACTATGACCGGAAAATGATTTACTTTATTCATTCAACAGATCATAAACCCAGATAGAGTATAATTACGTTTCCTTAAACCAATTTAATTTCCAACTGATCTCTTTTCCCCGACGAAACTGAAATCTATGAACAAACCATTCATGATACCTTGTGGTTAAAATGTTACCAATAACTAAACCAACCACTAGCCCACCTGCGAATCCCACAAATATGACAACCCAGTCAACTCCACTTGGGAACTCATCATCATCATCAGGGGGTACTGAATTTCCCTCCCTCATAGGAATTGTTCTCAAATGTAGAAAATTGTTTCACTTGTGGTATAGGCCCAGAGAGCAAGTTATAAGAAACATGAAAATTTTTAGATTTTGTGCTAATTGGTCAGGGATCACTCCTGAGAGCTTGTTATGAGAAAGGTCCAGTGATTCAAGATTTTTAAGGTTCCCTAAGAATGGAGGGATCGGACTTGTAAGATCATTGTTTGAAAGGTTGAGTGATTGAAGCCCCTCCGAGAGAATTTGGAATCTCCCCTATGAATTCGTTGCTGCAAAAAAAGAGGTCTTGAATTCTCGTATACTCAAACTGCGGGAGAGTGGAATTTGAGTAACGTTGGGTGAGAAATGTAATCTTGTTATTTGATAGCATGAGTGTAGTTAGTTGTTTGAGGTTACAGAAGATGCCTGCATCCACTATACCACTAAGGTGATTATTTATGAGAAAGAACAAGAGTACGTATGAATGTTCTTGAGTTCAGAGAATGAGCTTGATGCAATTGGTTAGCGGACAGGTCTATCATTGTTAACTGGGTCAGGTTCATCAACCAGGATGGGATTTCACCAAAAAAGCGATTTCCTCGAAGGGACAAAGCGGTAAGTTTGGTTAGGTTTGCAAAGTACGATGGGATCTCACCATATAGATCGACTGACATCAATAAGAAACAGCTCAGTGAGTTGAGTATGCTTTCCAATCCAAGACAATTTCTCTTCATTATCATGAAGGGAAAGTGGAGTTGGGTAAGGTTAGCTAATGAAGCCGGAACTGATCCCCAGAAGTTGCGGGCACTGAGATCCAACATTTTCAAGGATTTCAGATTTCCGAGTGAGACTGGCAAGTTGCCATAGAAACCCGTGTCAAAAAGTGAAATTACCTCCAAGGAGTTTCTCTGGTAAAATTCTGGCAAATAACCACTGAGCTTTTCATTGATACTCACATCAAGGAGAAGCATGTCTGGTAGAAGGAAATTGGCTGGTGGAAATTCACCATACAACCCACATTCGCTGAGATCAAGAGCTGTAATAGAAGTCATATTTGCCAATATTTCAGGTACTTGGGAAGAAATGTTCACATTGTGAAGATGAATTTCTTTCAGATTGCTGAGATTTTGAACTAGGACTCTTAGCTGGGGATTTTCAAGTTCCAAAGATCAGTGGTTATCTGGACAACCTTAATAACTCGGATGGGATTTGGCCTGAAAATGAAGACAATGAGAGGTTAAGGCTCGAAAAACTTCAGGTGGGATTTGAGAGTAAATGAAGTCATTGTCAGCAAGATTTAGTCTTTGAAGGTGAGCAAGGGACCATATAGAAGACTGCTACTGAGGTCAAGGCCGATCACATGACCAGTGTCATTATCGCACTCAACTCCAGGCTACGAGCAACAATTACTATTTTCACCTTTAGGCCTCCAGAATTTAGTCTTTGAATTAGCAGAACCATAAACCTTAAGTGAAAGGCTGTGCTTGAAGTGTAACAATGCGGAGCTCTCCTCTTTGTGGAACAGGTGTGGTGTAATAGAGTACGGCTTATTCGCCGTAATGACATGAATAAAGTATGTGAAGAAAAGGGAGCTAGCTAAGCTAAATAGATAGGAGTATGGAGCCATGGTACTTACTTGGAGTATAATTAGCTTTGCCTTAATATGCCATTATATAAGGCAGAAATGAATCCAGCCACCTCCGATATAATAAAAGTCACAATTAATGCAAAATGACTAACTAGCTATGGGTATATTTGAATCACAGTCAAAACTGTAATTACCATATTCACACTAGATAGTACAATTTTTGAGACGCTACAAATGAATTTGGAAAAAGCTCGGTAATTACAGTAGTTGTCTTCATTAGTAGACGTATTTAAATCCCAGACTCATTTTTATTTGTCTTCATTAGTATACTACAGATAGTCTTATATTCAATTATGATTTTTATGACAATAGCATTTGAAGTTTTCACAATTTTTAGTCCAATATTCATGATCTTTGAAATGATGATGACTATTAGCTGTGCAGTCAGAAATATAATTTCTATATTTCCACGGCCACTAGACAGTAGAGTTTTTGAGACAGTGGGAAAGAATTTGGAAAATGCTATAGGTGACTAGACAACTTCTGGCTAGTTACCTAGCATTACTCAAAAGAATT
This sequence comes from Panax japonicus, assembly GCA_020205505.1. Taxonomy (NCBI): domain Eukaryota; kingdom Viridiplantae; phylum Streptophyta; class Magnoliopsida; order Apiales; family Araliaceae; genus Panax; species Panax japonicus. The sequence continues at coordinate 25,590,476 of CM035094.1, forward strand.
TTAGGTAACCAATCCAGTCTTTTAGCACGCGTGCGTTATGAGGTCTACCTTCGATCGTCCAACTTTTAGGACTCTCCTTTATTTTTCTGGCCAAATCAGTCTTATTCACTTTGAACATGCTATATGGTTCTGAAACAGTTCTCGCATAGCTTAACTCTTTTGACACTCCTTCCTTAACAGCTTCATAGGATTTAGTGATCAAATTCTTTGAATATTAGAAAGAAAGTTTCATAATGAATATGTGCATTAATTCTGATCTATTAAGATTATCTATTATAATTATGTTTCAATTTTGTTGAGCAGTAGAAGACTTGTCTGGCTTCCTATAAACTATGCAAAATGAAAATCACCACTATTTCATTGGAGAAATTCTATATTCTAAAAATTCAAGTCTCATTTTTTATGCTTGTATACTAAAATGGATGTAATCTGCAAAAAATGCAGTATATATTTGCTCTGGTAATACACAAAACCAGGCAATTATCTGTCCTCCCTTAGGTAGTTAAGCCAAAAATGTCAGTTCATCAGCATGTCCTTTGCCTCGAGAGCTTACAACAATCCTGCCCATTGAGTAGATAGCTAGTCATGTTCCAAAAGTATTCTCTCTTTGTAGCTGAAATCTCCCATGTCCTTATATTTCTCCTGTTCTTAGTCGAGTCTAGTTCTAGCTATATGCTAAAATAGAAAGTATATATTTATTTGAGATAATTAATATCCTTCTAAGTTTCGAAGGAAAATTCAGACCGATGAAAGACAGATTGTCCAAATATTTGTCGATAATGAATGATGGGACGTGATTATAGAATACACAGTCGTAGTGTGTTGATGAGTGAGTTTTATACACATGAATTGGATACATTCGAGCTTAATTTATTGTTGTTCTCAAGTCTTTTAGGTTGTTTTTATGTGTTTGTGTCTATTCATGCATGTTTTATATTGTTTTGTAGGAATTGGGACAAAAGTTACTTGGATCGATGTTTGGGGTGGCTAGATTCGCGTTTTCGGCTTGCTATTTACACAGCAGTCACTTCAGAGCCAATTTGACTATAGCTCCGGATATTATTTCACGAAACTTCAAGAATGAAAGTTGTAGATCTACTTTTCCTCTTTCCAGAACATCTTGAATCATCTAAATCGGAGTTCGGACGAAGAAGTTATGGCCATTTACCCAAAGGACGTCGGAGCAGAAAATGTTGAAAAAAGGAGCAAGCGCCTAGGCGCTCCATACAAGCCTAGACCAAGTGCCTAGGCGCTCCAAGTCAGAAACATAATGCAGCCCAAGCGCCTAGGCGCTTGAAAATGGCCTATGATGAGCGCCTAGGCGCTCTAGTGCGTAAAAAGGTGCGTTTTTCTGCTGCTAAGTGGGTTTTTGAAGCCAAATAGGAGTCTGAATGAGGGCTGAGACCAATACAAATAGGAGAGGACTCTAGAAAAGGGAGAGGACGAATTTTGCAAGAAATCAATCAATTTTTCAAGAGATTTGCAGAGAGAACAAAGAAGGAAAAACACGAAGGAAAATTGCAAGGGATAAAGATCTAAGAGAGAGTATTGGAGCAAATTCAGAGTTTCTTCTTCTCTTCTCTAGTTTTATCTTTTGTAACTATCTGGGATGTTTGGTTTATTAACTTGGATGATGTTTTTCTTTATTATTATCATGAACTAAATTTTAATTAAGATTGCAACGGAACTTGGTATGTAGTTTAAAATTGCAAGCTTCCCATTGAATGAAAGTTAGTTTTTATTGAATTGTTTATTATATCTTATGCTTATTGATTAATTGTTTGGCCAACAATTACTGTGATAATCTATATAAAATTGGAAGATGGAGTATAGATTGAGATCTGGATATGATAACATCTGTTCATATAATCTAAATAGGGTTAATATGATTAGCGTGTAGGATAGGAATATACCTATGTGTCTTTTGTATCCATTAAAAGAATTTGTGCGTAAACTCTAATTAACTTGATTCACATAGGAATATAGTGAGTTGATTAACTGGGGTGTTCCTTATAATTCCGCATCTTAAAGATTGGATTTAGGAGGATTTGTTCACGTGTCTTTGGAAAAAGTGTGTGAATATTCATAAAGCATTCTTGGATAACAATTCATATTAATTGATTTATTTTAAATGGGAAGTAAGTTAGTTTGAATGAAATACCAAGGGAAGTTGTAATCTTAACCTGTTAAATCTGCAGTTATTCTTGTGAAATTTTGGTTTTTAATTATTAGTTTGTTAAGTTTAATTTTAAATCATAAACAAAATTTTCTTAGTTTAAAATAGGATTAATTGCATTAGAGTTAGTAATTGATAAATATTAGTCTATTTACTCGTGGGAACGATATCCTTGCTTGCTGAATATTACAATTGAACGCGTATACTTGCGTGGTAAAGTGCTATTAAAAATTTAGGCAACATGTGTTATTCAAAATAATATAAGCAATGGCAAATAAGTGTACTATGTGCTTCCAAGGAACAAAAGTAGTAGAGATTAAGTTCAGCTCATTTTGTCTCCTGACAGCTGCTCCAAATGCCTCTGTCATGTCAAGTTCTTCTGGCTCGACTCCATCTGCAAGTTCCCAGTTGAAGCGGTACAGTAATTGAGCCAGTGGAAGTTCAAATTTGCAATTCCAAATGATATCCCTGGACATGCCCTTCTTCCAGCGCCAAATGGGATAACCTCAAGATCTGAACCTCTGAAATCTCTTCAAGATCCTTGGAACCTTTCCGGTTCAAAGGGCTCAGCATTAGTCCAATACTCTTCATCTCTCCCTATTGCCCATGCATTGACAATAATTTTGGTTTTTATTGGCACCTCGTATCCATTAATTTCACATCTTTCTCGCGATTCTCTTGGAAGTAACAATGGACCAGGTGGGTGCAACCATACAGTTTCTTTAATTACCAGTTTAAGGTAGTGTAGTTCTGCTCTTTCCTTTAAGGACCCGTCTCACCTCAGTTTGTGCCTGATCCATCACCCTTGGATTTCTCATCATTTCCGACATTACCCAATCTATGGTTGTTGATGAAGTCTCAGTCCCAGCAATGAAGATATCCTGAATAAGAATGGAACAAGATTAAAGTTGGGAACTAAATACGACTCAAAAAAAAAGTTGGGAAATAAATTACATGTCTGACCATTTTCTGTTGTAAAGGATCCAAATATTTTGAATTCGGAGAATGTTTTGAATGGAAAGCAAGAGTCTTGCGAGTTATGGACAAGTACTTAAGATTTTCATGTCTGTGTGTTTGTCTTCTTGAATTGTTTGGTTTTTACATCTCAATGAAATGGGAACAGTGAGCCTTTTTCTATTGAAGAATACCAAAATTATTTAGAATCTGTCACCAAGATATTACAGGCTTACTAGTGTTGAGGACAAAGTAACAAATACCACGTATAATCAAATATTGGAAGCTTTGTTTTTAATTCATTTGTATGGATTTTGTCTTACCCAAAATAACATAGTATTTACTTCTAGTCTAGCCAAATTGTTAAAATGTAGTTTGGAATCATACCAAAATGATGGCTTTGATGTTTTCAGTTGTGATAGGAACTTCAAGGTCACTGCTTTCTTGAATTTCAGAAGCACATCAACTAACATCCTCCTCGCCTGATTTATCTATGTTCCTGCTTGCTCTATGTTCATTGATGATATTATCGAGAATCTTGTCGAGCCTGCAGTGGTTTCCTCTGGTGCAGGTTTCACATGGCTAGTCGAATGAAGAAACTTAAGCGAAGATAATATATCAGGGAAATCAAAACTTGAGAAAACTTCACTATTTCCTTCATCATTGTAATGAATTCTTCCTTATGCTTGCACTTCTGACCAAATGTTACCCTGGAAGTTATGGCATTGATCATAGAGAATAATTTCTCAGTAAGATTAATCGGAGTCTCACTGAAAGTAAAGAAGAGTGTGAAGGGGAGTTGAAGCTCCATTAGGAGGTAAGAATAAGAGAAGAGACTTGTGCTTTTGTTATAAGGTTCTGATTTTATTTGTTTAGCTTACAATGTTGATTTAATCTGGTCTAATTAATGCAAGACGGCATGTAGTTTAGCCTCTATGCTTTGTGTTTGTTTTACATAATGAGGTATCAACCTCTGATCAATGTTTTGGAGAAAGCAAAGTGGCAAACAAAAAAAACAAATTTTATATTATAAGCATTGTTAAAAGTTAAAACAACCAGCAGCAGCTAAACTATTCAAGGCAGCTTGACTGAAACACAACACTGCTTTGGTGCATTAAATGCACAAGTTAAATATGAAGAATTAATAGTGATTGTGGTATACAAATTTTAATTATATTCATGTTTTGGGCTGTTTGGTCTTCCCCATCAATATTTATAATGGCAAGTTAAATTTATCAATGGAAAGAGTAATAGCAGCAGCTAGACCATTAGACTTGTGTTGAGCCTACTCATCTGGAACCTTTCCTTGAATATTTATTTCTTAAAAAATTCTTTGATCAGTTCCTTTCCTATATACAACCAACTTGATTCATACATTTGGATGCCAGGTAAAAAAAATGAAAATTTAAAGTCAAATCTCTGCGTACATGAATTGGTAGAGCTCACACAGGGAAAATCATTACACCGAGGTTAGTGAAGCTCTCTCCAATGAATTACTGTAACTTTATCTACTGATCTTTCTTGTAGTTTGATCTGATTTATGGAACTTATATAAGAAATCTGATCATATAAATAATGTAGTCAAGTTGGTTGTTCTCTAAAGCAGCCTGTTGGGATATTTCATATGAATCCCACATTGGATAAATTCAAGAGTGTAAATTCAAGAGTGTAGATGGGTTAATAAGTATGTTAGAGGCTCAACCTAATAGGTTAATCTTTTAGGTAAGGAGCTGGTTCAACATACTTATTGGGCCAAACTTACAGAGTTTTGCATACTCACTCCAAGAAAAAGCCCTCTTAAGGTAGTTTGTTCTTTGTTTTTAAGTATTTTTTTAATTCAAAATTTCAAAGTAGTATAAGCAGTCCCAAATAAATGTACTGTATGCAGCACCGGCCCTGGGCTAAAGCCCAAGGTGCCCGGGCTTTAGGCCCAAAATTTTTTAGGGCCCCTTAAATATTTTTTTCCTTTTTACTTAAATATTAAAGCAAATAATCACAAATATTCTTTTCCTTTTTGCTTAAATATTAAAGCAAATAATCAATCTATGAGACTGTGAGTGACTGAGTGCTGTCGTGCTGAGTTCGTCTCCTTCATCTGAATTACAAATAGTCTCCTTCATAGTTAACACAAATAGTTTGTCTCCTAGACTCCTTCACACAAATAGTTCATCTCTTTCCCACAAATCAATCAATTTGAAAAGCATACAATCAATTGAGCTTCTCCAGCGGACTTCGTCTCCTTCACTGTTTAATTTCAAGTATTAATTCTATTTTTTAGGAATTTGAAATTAATTGTTTTGTTTATGAGATTTAGAAGCATTGTTTAATTTAATTGGGCTTGATGACTGATTGAGTAGATTTGTTTATGCTATTATAGATTTATTTATGCTATTATGAATCAAGTGAAAAATTTAATCTCTTTTCGAAGTTGAAGCTAATTAAGAACTACCTCCGCTCAACTATGTCACAAGAAAGGTTGAATGGATTATCCATCCTATCCATTGAACATGAGATGTCGGATAAGATTGATTATGCGGATATTATTAATACTTTTGTTGTTAAAACTGCAAGAATGATGATATTCAAGTGATGTCTTTGAACTGATTACTTTTTTGACTTAGTGATAATGTGATATCTAAATGATGCTTTGGAAATATTGAAATAGTCGGTTATTATATTTGGTATTCTTTCGTATTGATGCTCTTTTGTTCATGAAAAATTCTTCGTTTTTTATGCATATTTTAATAGCAATTCGCAAAAGGTCCATTTTTTTATTGTCGGCTTTAGGCCCTTCAAAACTCAGGGCCGGCCCTGACGGTATGTTTTCAAGGAACGAAAGGAGTAGCAATCAAGTTCAGCTCATTTTGTCTCCTGACAGCTGCTCCAAATGACTCTGTCATGTCAAGTTCTTCTGGCTTGACTCCATCTGCAAGTTCCCAGTTGAAGTGGTATAGTAATTGAGCCAGTGGGAGTTCAATATTTGCTATTCCGAAAGATATCCCTGGACATGCCCTTCTTCCAGCGCCAAATGGAATAAACTCAAAATCTGAACCTCTAAAATCCATTGAAGATCCTCGGAACCTTTCAGGTTCAAAGGACTCGGCATTAGTCCAACGCTCTTCATCCCTCCCTATCGCCCATGCATTGACAATAAGTTTAGTTTTAGTGGGCACCTCGTATCCATTAATTTCACATCTTTCCCGCGATTCTCTTGGAAGTAACAATGGACCAGGTGGGTGCAACCTTAGAGTTTCTTTGATTACGAGTTTAAGGTAATGTAGTTCTTCAATGTCTGTCTCTTGAATTTTGCTCTTTCCTTTAAAGACCTTTCTCACCTCAGCTTGTGCCTGATCCATCACTCTTGGATTTCTCATCATTTCCGACATTACCCAATCTAACGTTGTTGATGAAGTTTCAGTCCCAGCCATGAAGATATCCTGAGTAAGAACGAAGCAAAATCAATTAAAGTTGGGAACTAAATTACATTAATGTCTGAATTTCAAGTACTGTGGTTTTGAGATGTACCAAAATGATGGCTTTGATGTTGTTGGTTGTGATAGGAACTTCAAGGTCACTGCTTTCTTGAAGTTTCAGAAGAACATCAACTAGATCTTCCTCGCATGGTTTATCAATACTCCTGTTTGCTCTATGTTCAGCTATGATATTATCAAGAATCTTGTCAAGCCTGCGGTGGATATCTTGTAATGCAGGTTTTGCACGGCTAAAGGAATGAAGAAACGTAAAGGAAGGGAATAAATCAGGCAAATCAAAACCCGAAGCCAACTTGGCTATTTCCTTGATCATTTTAAGGAATTGTTCCTGATGCTTGCACTTGTGACCAAATGCTGCCCTGGAAACTATAGCATTGGTCATAGAGAAGAATTTGTGTGTAAGATTAATAGGAGTCTCACCGATTGATCCGATGAGGTAACCTACCTCCTCTTCCCTTACTAATCTAAATGACTGAACTCGGTTTGCACTCAGGAGTTCTGATATGCAAATTTTTCGCAGCATTTTCCAGTAATTGCCATAGTTGGATGATATAATCCCTGTACAGTTGTAAAACAGTATCTTGCTAGCAAGAAGCACGGGTCTATTCAAGAAGATAAGGTCATGGGTTTTCATTACCTCTTTAGCCGCTTCTGCTGATGAAATCACAAGAGCAGAAATTTGTCCGAGTTGTAGGTGCATAATGGGTCCATATATTTTGGACAAGTCCCTCAAAGAGTGATGAGGCAGTGCACCACTTAACTGGAGCAAATTCCCAATGATAGGCATTTTTATTGGACCTGGTGGCAGTTTTGGGATGGGTTTCATATGATTCATAACCAGGAACAAGAAGAGCAGGAAAGTAGAGAAGAGAATAAAGGGGAATTGAAGCTCCATTAGAAGGTACGTACGTAGTAATAAGAAGAGAAGATTAATTTGCATAGTTTACATTTTATAATGTTAATTGATGTTTTTGATTAATTATGTCATGCTGTGATCTTATCAAAGTGGCAAAACATAAAAACGCATTATATAATGTTTGTTTTGGACGCATAAATATTTACTAGGAATTGTAGCTGCTGGATTTTCTGTTACTTTGCCGCCTAAACAAACACATCCACATCCACATCTATATCTATTTTATTTTTTTTATGTTTGTGTTTCAAATTGTTTAATTGTTGGTGAGAATATTAAGTTATTCAAGTAACAATTAGTACCCCTATGAGTATTTATGGTTAATAAAATGAATAGAATTACATAATTACCCTTGCATGTTATCAAATTATAAATTAATATAGTTTTAATTATTGTTTTGTTTGTAATTAACATTTGTCTTCAGCACATTCAGATTGTTGGTAATTTATGAAATATTAAAGTAAATTTAATTAACACAAACTTTTAGAAAAATGATACGAATATTAGGAATTTTAGGATTAAATTATTAGTGGGTTGTTGCAAAATGGGCCGTATATTGGTATTTTAGTTGTTGTGTATATCCATGAAAACTATTAGTTGAATTTTGTGGTACAAATTAAGATTTTCATATGTTAAATTTACCCAGAGTATATGTCAAAATTTGTAATGTTCATTTTGATTTGATACATTTTGTTGAATTATACCTTCATCTTGTAAATAAAGTGTTTTTTTCTCTTTTAAAATTTTGGGGTATCAAAATCAACATTTTTCATTTTTTATTTTTAAAAAATTATGCCTAAAGTGTGATTTACTGTTAATTTAATAATTGAGAAAAATAATTTTAACATACTTTTTTAGTTGAATGTTTTATACGAATAGTGAAATTCAAATTTTTTGTCTAAGTTTGTGTAAACTTTAATGTTTGTGAAGAATAATAAAAAAAGGTATTTTTTTGGGGGCTAATTTTTAGGTTTTCAGGGTATTGAGATTTTTCTTTTTTAATAACAAAAAATTATTTAAAAAATGTAAAATTTAATCTTTGAAAAATCTAATTAGTAAAAAGTATACTACAAATTCATTTTCTTCATAAAATAAACACTTTTAATGTATGGCATTTATACTGTTTAATACACAAATTTATAATTTAATTAATTGCATCAAGTTAAATATACACATTTATGTTTAGTGGGTACATTAATTATCATCATTTTTAAAGTCATAATTGTCCACATAATAATTTAAGGATGTTTTGGGCGTGCAAATTAAGGTGGACCCACTTGTTGTTTAATTAATGGTGAGCAAATTGTCCACCTCAACCGATAATAATGTTAATTGATGGTTCTTGATTTATGTGGTTGTATTTATGTTGTTTGCTTTACATACTTTAGTTGGGCTGAGAAACCTAAGTTGCAAACCATCTGCTCCTCTTTCATGTATTGATTGACAAATAATATTACCATCGCATAAAAAAAATTTCACGTACACACACATGCATATTGCAAGACCAGACTAGACTACCACGGGTATAATGGCTCTGTCTCGAGGGATTGGGGGAGGACCGGTACTCAATGTACCGGTCATTAGTACTGTACCAATTTTGAACCATTGGATATTTTAAAATTGATCTGATGATTAAGATTAAATCCTTATTATCTCACTATCTCAGCCTTTTGTCTCACTCCGGTCACTTTCCTCAACATGTCACCACCGCCGCTCATTTCCACCACCACCACTCTGCCTCAAACTCCTCGTCTCCATCATCACCAGCCAACACCACTCTACCCCGAAATCCTTCGCCACCACCACTCTACCCTAAACTCTTCGTCTCCATCATCTCCAGCCAACAAAACCTTGATCTTTCCCTTCAAATCTTTGACCACGTCGGCAAATTCCACCCTAATTTCCAGCATAATTATGACACCTACCACGCCATAATCAACAAGCTCGCTCATTCAAGCCAATGAAAACTCTTTTCACCCAATTACAACAATCGGACAGAATCGCCAGTCGCCCCAAACAAGCCCTCCAAACCTTCTTACAGGTCAAAGAATTCGGCGTTTAAACCTCAGTAAGGTCATTTAATACTTTGTTAAACGCTATGATTCAGAACAAACGGTATAATTTGGTGCATATATTGTTTGAACATTATAAAAAGAAGTTCAACATAAACCTAATGTTTTTACTTTCAATATTTTTCTCAAAGGTCTTTGTAAAAACAATGATATTGAAGGTGCCCTTAAGGTGTTAGATGAAATGCCAATAATGGGTCTGGTGCCAAATGTGGTGAGTTATACTACCATATTGGGGGTTTATGTGTCTAGGGGTGATATGATTGGTGCAAAGAAGATATTTGATGAAATTCTTGACAGAGGGTGTATTTATTATTATTATCAAATGACTGCAGGTGACAATTGAATGACTCTTATATGTTTAATAGTCTTAAAACTACTTTCACAGTGAATTCAAATGCCATTTTGTTTAGGAAGCAAACCATAATTTATTGTCTAAAATTTTCAAAAAAGAAAAAGTGGAAAGTCGAAGCATTTTTTCCTGGTATGAAATACATGCTCTGAAGTGGTTTTTCTGTTCTTTTATAAGAGACTAGTGTTGCACTAGTGGAGGTTATTCAATTTATCAGATTTTTATCTGAGCGTCTATTCATCTATTTACTTTTCAGAAAATCGAAATGTCATTGTTCTCTTCTCTTCTCTTTTGATCCGCTCAATTTGTGACAAATTGACAATATATTTCAACCGAACTACATGCTGCTCTAGTTTATGGAGGTCTTTTTCCAGTTGAAAAATTATATAAATGAGAACCTCTAACTCAATTCATACCAAACAATAGAAGCATAAGATACAAAATTAAGGTTGTTATTAAAAATCCATGACATTACCATGCCGTATGCCCTATCCCAAAGTGAATGCAGAAAAGAATCCTTGACTAGTGGTGTACAAGCTAAGGCATATATATGCCACCAGGCCACCAGATAATTAATTATTATAAATTATAAAAGTATGGAAGTACTTATATTAGTTCTTCTAATCACTTGTATTCGTTTCACAAAAGAGAGTTCTATTTGAAATTATAGATGACTTTTTTTTCGGAACGGATGGATTGGAGTATTAAAGAAATAGAATTGTGCTATAACTTTTTCCTTTGTTTGGGTTAATTTACACTACTAAACCAGAGAATCTCTCTCCTCCTTTGGGTTTGTTTAACATGAACAAAAGAGATGTGTTCATTTCAGCTATCAAACACAACGCAATTGCTTATGCTGACCTCCGCGTTTAGCATGCCCGAACAAATTAAATGTCTCACAGGGTTCAATCTTTCTCAAGAAATTGACAATTTTGTGATTTGTTTAGTTAGTTACTTTAGTAGTATCATTTTCTATTTTTCTGCATCATTAACGTACCAAAAGAGAAGAGAATTAATGGTATTTGGTGATGTTTCTGCATCATTTTTAACAAGCTAATTCTTGTTGCTGCTTTTTATGTTGTTGCAGGACTTGAAGTGCTTTGTATTCTCTCTCATATCACTCCACTTCAAAATCAAGCCTATTTGGTAATGATCAGAATGTTGACCTTCTCAATAACAAACTGCTTGCTTATGCCAAATTGTATTGAAAGATTATGCAGAGTGGCAGTCTGTCCTTGTCTTTTCTTTTACTTGGGATAAATAGGATTATGGACAATTTGGTACTAGAGGCGCCATGTTCAGTAATTGAAAGGATAATTTCTCAAATTGTGGGTAGTTAAGTTTTGTCATTGATTTTGCATTTACTTCTTTTTGATATTGATCTATGATGGTTTTTGATATTGACCATTATTGAATTCATTTGTAAAGTATTTTTGAAAATAAAACAATGTTCTCTGACATAGTTCTGAGCCAACTTTTCTCTATCTTTTCCTCTCTCTTTCTGGTATGCATGCTATATATCCAAACACTTGAAAATCAGGCCATGAACTAAAACCAATCCAAAAAATCATGCCATGAATCAAAGTGAACATACTAAAACAAGAATGTCAATAGCATGTCTGCTCAATAATGTTTTGCAGTATGGTAACTAAATCAAAATTGTATCCCTAATTTCTCCAAAAGTACTCCATACTCCACAGATACTCTAAAAAACGGCATTCACAAATTCAAAAATAAAAACAGGAAATAGTTCAGCTTCACTCCCCAATTTGATTTAAAGCTTTCACTTCTTCCACCAAATTTGTGTTTGTCAACCTCTCATCCTGCAACAAAAATACCAAATCAGAAATATCTTAACCGAACAAAATACAGAACCTAAATCAGAAATATCTCACCTACCTTTTCAATCTAAAGTTTTCATCATATAAACCTGCTTCATTAACTAATTGCTTCAAGTATTTGTTTTCTTGAATCACCTTCTCAACACAAACCTGCAACAAAACCAAAAACACCAAATCAGAAATTTCTCAACTAAATGAAATATACAAAATACAAAAAATGGTAAAAATTATAAACATTACAAATTTAAAAAATGGTAAAAAAAATAGTAAATAAAATATACAAATTACAAAAAATGAAATATCTCAACACGCGATGTACCTATTAAAAAATTAAAACAGCAACTTGGGCAAAAAAGTTAAAGCTACTGTCGAACAAAAATGGTGAAATACGGATGATCTAGCTCCATGCCACTTCTTGAATTGGCGTCAGATTAAGATCAAAAATTGGTTCTTTCAAACAAACATTGTGTGTTATATGTGGACTCGAGCAATCCTCATACAAGTTTGAGAAATAAAAAAGTTGAAATTATCATCCATAACAAAAGCAATCAAGTAAAGTACAAGTATATATATAAAAGTTTAAATTACCATATTAGAATTAGAGATTTTTCTAATTTTTCTTGTACGTATCTCATGTTGTGGTTTCATTCTTCTTTTTACCTTTCGACCTTCCTTCTTCTTCAATCCCTTGACATTTTCCATTCGATTGTTAACTTTGTTTTCAAGCACTTTGTCAATTTCAACTTCCTTACCCATTGAAAAATTTTCAAGTTTCTTGCTACAGTCATTTATCATCTTTTCCATGAAAATACGTGAATCTTTGTTCATTGAAGCTTGATATGTTATTCGTAGGAGTTGTGATTGGACTCTTCTAATCCAATCTTTTGCATCTTCTTCTTCAGTTGGCTTCTCTTCATCTAATACAATCCGACTCTTTACAACCCTTGTAAGTCTATTGCAAATGTGTTTCTCTGGAATTTTTGTCACATTTAGCCGACTAAATACTCTCAATATATGACAACACAACATCCCCTCACTTTCAAACTTTTTACAACTACAAGTCACCACTTCATTATTAGTGTTACAAAAAACCTTATATTCTTTCTCTTTTTTCCAATGTGGGGAAACAATATATGCACAAGTGTCTTGTATGTCATCCTTCACTATAAACGAATCAACACAACCATACTCCTCTTTAAATAGATGAAAAAATTTAGGAGTGTAACTTTTTGATAATTGTCTTAGTATTGGAGACTTGGAGAAACCTAATGAAGGGACATTTTTTCTCATTTTAAACTCAGCCTCTAACTCCTTATTTCTCTTTTGGTCCACCACCCTATCAAAATGTTTGAAAAAATCACTGATGCTCAAAGTGATTTTCAAATAATCTTTCAAATCACTGTTTAAACTTTCAGACATTTGTGTGTTTCGGATGCCCGATTTGAATGAATTTTTCATATACGCCTTAGCCTATTTCTCTTTTTTTCGTATATGCGAGCCAACCAACTGTTCTCCATTAAATTATAATCATCAAGCATTTTCTTCCATTTACTCTCAAATTCCTCCTCATCTTCATATTCGTACATGCACTTGTTAAAATCTATCATAAATGGAGACTTATTCCTCATATAACAACCAAGATGTTTCAATGCATTTTGTCTAATGTGCCAAGTACATAATCCATGAGATACTTTTGGCCATTCACTCTCTAAAGAACTTGTCATAGCAGCGTCTTGATCTGTAAAAATTGAACGAGGCTCCTTACCGCCATGTGCATTCATAAAAGTGTTAAAAAGCCACTTGAAAGATTCGATAGTCTCATCATACAAAAGTGCAGCCCCAAAAATCACTATCTGTCTATGATGATTATATCCAGTAAACACACCTAATGGCCTCATTCCATCATTAGTACCAAAAGTGGTATCAAAAGTTAGCACGTCACCAAAAGCAACATAATCATCAACCATTTTTGCATCGGCCCAAAATATATTAGTGACTTGATCAACACTATCAAGTTGTAGAGCATAATAAAACTTAGGATCACTCAAGTTTTGCTTCTCAAAATATGTGAAAATACTGCCAAGCTCCCCGTGACCCATATCTTTTTTTCTCCCAGATCTTAAGTATGATTTTTGATCTTCAATAACAAACCCAAGCTTACCCCTACCACCAACTTCCCTGCTCAATAACTCTTGGGTTAATTTAGGAGTAAACCCTGAATCAGAAGCCAATTCAATTGCTAATGAATGCGCCGTAGTAAGCTCTCTATGTGATCTGAGCATGTAAGCAGTGGACAAAGGTTGTAACTCATGATTATGTTCTTCAACAAACTCTTTCACTATATATTTCTTTCTCTCTTTATCTAAAAATACTTTTAACCTTGTTTTGCAATCGGTTCTCGAAGAAGAGCGGTGGCGAATCATGTCATCGTCATCATTTTTCTTTCCTCTCTTTTGACCCTCTTTACAACACACAAACAATTTACTAATCACAACTCCAGTTTTTTGATCTTTATTATCATACTCTTTTCTAACACCAAACCCCACCTTCTTTGAGTAGTTTTTTCAAAATTGAAATACACCATCTATTGTGTCAAACTCCATACCAATCTTAGGTATCCAATCTTGCTCCCCATATATCATTGGAGGACTATCATCAAGTGTGCCAATAGAGGTATCCATGTTAAAAATAGTACCTGCAAAAGACAACCAAATATAATACGGAAAGCTGAGCATTTAGCTTGCTTGAATTTAATCATCTATGAATTCACATAGTAAACAAAGAAACTACATACCATTACAGAATTGCAAAGAAGCATATATTATTACATAGATTATTATGTAGATACAAACAGAAAAATCGAAATAAGTGACACACATACAAGCCAAGCCACACAAAAGTAAACAAAAAAGAGTTGTATGAAAATAGAACAGAGCATGAAAATAGAGTGTGTAAACAAAATAGAGCATGAACTAACTTTGAATTGAATAAGAAAAGTTGTATGAAATAACATAATTTTTTCTTATTCCATAAACATGAAACTGTATTTGATTGATCTTCATTTCTTGATGACACTTTGATAAATGAAATACTTTTACTTCATGTAACAAATATACAGATTGAATGAAAGGAATGGAAGGCACTAATCATACGAGCGACGGTGCCGTCTGGAAAATGGGGTGGAATTTACCGGCGTGGACGATGAAAAGGTACGTGGCAGAGGCGGTGGTGGCGAAGGAGAGAGAACGAGCGACGGTGGTGAGGTGGTGGTGGTGGTGGTGGAAATGAAATGGCGAGATGTTGAGGGAAGTGGAAACTGAAGAGACAAAAGGTTGAGATAGTGAGATAATAAGGATTTAATCTTAATCATTAGATCAATTTTAAAATATCCAATGGTCCAAAATTGGTACAGTACTAATGATCGGTACATTGAGTACCGGTCCTTCCCCCAATCACTGTCTCGACAACTGTTTGGTATCGTTAAAACGACAAATAAATTAGAATAAATGTTTTCTTTTAAAACGATATTTTTTTAGAAACGGAGGGAGTATATAGTAGTATTGACATTAATTAAATTTTATAATAATGTTAATAGATGATTCTTGATTTATGTGGTTGTATTTATGTTGTTTGTTTTACATAATTTAGTTCTGCTAAGAAACCTGAGTAGCAAACCATCAGCTCAGCTCCTCTTTCATGTATTGATTGACAAATAATGCTACTATTACGTAAAAAAATGCTCGCATACACGAATTGGGGGGCGTCCGGTACCGATAACGATCGGTACATTTAATTTATTTTTTTAACCACAATTATGAGAAAAATAAATAAAAAATAATAGAGCAAGTTTGAACAAAAAACTATAAAAAAAAGTATATTTTTTATTAAAAAAATACTGTAAACTGTTTACAGTATTTTTCAATTAAAAATATACTTTTTTTACATTTTTTTGTTCAAACTTGCTCTATTTTTTTTATTCTTATAATTGTGGTTAAAAAAAATAAAAATTAAAGGAACCGGTCGTTAGTACCGGTCATTAACACCGGACGGCCCCTCAACCCCGCATACACACACATACATACTGCGGGACTAGACTACCTCAACAACTGTTTGGTAGCGTTATATAAACAGTAATGATACGCGGACAGGAAATTGGGACCGAAAAATTGGACAGGTCCAATTTTTTTATTTTTTTATTTTATTGTGACTCTCAAAAAATATATATTATTTATTTCAACAAGAATTTTTATAAAATATAGTGTTTTAAGTGTAATTTGGATACATATACAAATACAGGGTTTTGTATATTATATTTTTTTACAAAATATAGTGTTTTGTATATGTATCCAAATTACACTTAAAACACTATATTTTGTAAAAATTCCTGCTGGAATAAATACTATACATTTTTTTAGAGTCACAATAAAATAAAATAAAATAAAAAAAATTGGACCGGTCTAATTTTTCGGTTCCAATTTCCTGTCCGACTAGGCTTGTTCTTATATAAAAGCATGAGATAGGTGTTATTAATTGGTTGGAAGTTGGAACTATCAACCCACGTACGTAACCATTTAAGCTACCACATCTTTCAACTAAAAAGGACACCGCACTGGCTTGGGATTAAATACTTTCTAAGTTATTGTACTATAGGTCGACTTACAAATGAGTCATTGAACTTTTTTTTCTTACAGTCAACTCACTGAACTTTAGTTTACTAACAAAAAGTTTAATATTCCGTTAAAGATGTTGACTTTGGACCGAAATTGCCACGTAAGCTGCTGACGTCACAATTTTTATTGATGTAGCCCAGATCTGTCCCATGTGGCTTTCATGATGTGGAAATGGAGGAGAATTTATAAATGTAATAATATAAATGTACATAAAACGCAAAAAAAAATTCGAAACGCAGCTTTTTATAATAAAAATTAAAAAAAATGTAGTTTTTTTTAATAAAAAAAAAATTGTTATTTTTATTTAAAAACAAAACAACGCTCTCTCTCTCCTTCTCCATCACAACAACGCAATTTGGTTTTTAAAAAATAAAACACAGTTTTTTTTAATAAAAATAAATATTTTAAATATAAAAAAACACAATTTTTTTAATAAAAATAAAAAAAAGCACAGTTTTTTTTAATAAAAAGATAATAAAACACATTTTTTAATAAAAAATAAAAAAGCACAGTTTTTTTAAATAAAATAATAAAATAAAACTATTTTTTAAATAAAAATAAAAAAACACAGTTTTTTTTTAAAAAATAAATAAATGCAGTTTTTTTTAATAAAAAAAAATTTAATTAAAAAAAACGCAGTATTTTTAAATAAAAAAATAAAATGCAGTTTTTTTTAATAAAAAAATTTATTTTTAATTAAAAAAATGCAGTTTTTTTAAATATAAAAATAAAATAAAACTGTTTTTTTAATAAAAATAAAAAAACACAATTTTTTAAATAAAAAAAATAAATGCAGTTTTTTGATAAAAAAAATTATTTTTAATAAAAAATTTTATTTTTAATTAAAAAATTGCAGTTTTTTTAAATAAAAAAATAAAATAAAACTGTTTTTTTAATAAAAATAAAAAAACACAGATTTTTTTTAAAAAAATAAATAAAATGCAGTTGTTTTTAATAAAAAACAGTTTTATTTTATTTTTTTATTTAAAAAAACAACGTTTTTTTTAATTAAAAATTGCACTTTTTTTAATTTAAAAAAACTGCAATTTTATTTTTTTTTATTTAAAAAATGTGTTTTATTATCTTTTTATTAAAAAATTGTGCTTTTTTTTATTTTTATTAAAAAAACTCTATTTTTTTAATTTTTATTAAACATAATTATTTTTATTAAAAACAATTGTGTTTTTTAATATTAAAAATAATTATTTTTATTAAAAAAAACTATGTTTTATTTTTTAAAAACCAAATTGCGTTGTTGTAACGGAGAAGGAGATAGAGCGTTGTTTGGTTTTTTTAAAAGAATAAAAATTATTTTTTTTATTAAAAAAACTACGCTTTTTTAAATTTTTATTATAAAAAAACTACATTTTTTAAAAAAATTTATTTAAAAAATTGCGTTTTATGTATATTTATATTATTACATTTATAAATTCTCCTCCATTTTCACATCATGAAAGCCACATGGGACATATCTGTGCTGTGACAACCCCAAAATAGGTCTATTCCATCTAACCCATTCTGAGTCGCCAAATACATGGTACAGAAAATAACTACAACTTTATTACAACAATTGTCGTGCAAAATACAACAACATAAATGCTGTGGGTTTTGATACAAATATATACCAACTGTGACTCATGTCCCAACCTTGGATAGCACGTCACAATGACACATTACATAAAGGTACAGTTAAAAACTGTTTTAGAAATTAAAATATTTGGAAAGTGCTCAAGGAAACCTTCGTATATGGGAGGCCATGCGTTTAGGTTATGATAGATATCATATGTCCACAGAATTATCCTTGGTTGACCCAATAGACCCTAAAAAAATGAGAAGATTACTATCATATTTTTTCCAATGGTGAGTCTTCTCTTGACATATCATTATCTCCGCTGTCTCTAATCGTGAATTATACTTCAAACAAACACTAAGATTATATAGGTAGTGCTCGTAAATATATTCAGCAAGTGGATGTGCACAACCCTGTCTTATAATGACACGAGGTTGTATGACATTAGACATCTTGTATGATAGTGACAAAACACCATTTCAACGTTGGGTTCGCCTCACCCTATTGGATTCATCAAATATAACTATTAAAGGATGACCACCGTTCTATACCCCTGTTACCCCCGCTCGACCCAGCTACACTCGTATTACCTGAAATGAATTTTGAAACAGAAGGGTGAACACAACTAGCTAAGTAAAGAATATCATGACTAAAGATAAATAAATTATCAATAGCCTTCAACAGTAATAAATCAGAGATTTAGAACATATGGTAGATGATAAAAATTTTCAACCATAGTTGCAGCGGAACGAGCAATCCATTAGAAGAGTCAAATAGACCATAAAGTCTATTATCTTCTCCACATTAAAAGTCCACCAACAATGTTTTATCCCTGTAACATTAATCAACAATTCCTTTCCACAATTATATGAATAACTCATAATCATAATTGTAATTCTAAATTCCTCTTCGCATCCAGGACGAAGATAATTTTCATCACACCTGAAACATCAAAGATCATGGTTATACCAATCACAGTTCCTGTTTATAATCATACTAACAATTTCATCTTTGCACTACGGCCAAAGATATTCATCAACATACCATCTTTGCACTACAGGCCAAATATATTCAACAACATGTCATCTTTGCACTACGGGCCAAAGATATTCATCAACAATTCATCTTTGCACTACAGGTCAAAGATATTCCTCAACAGTTCATATTTGCACTACAGGCCAAATATATTCGTCAACAGTTCATATTTGTACTACAGGCCAAATATATTAATATCTCAAAGAAATATATAATCATTTCAGAATTTATATAAACAATAATTATAACCATGTTGATCATTTCACCTTTGCACTTAAGCTAAAGATATTCAATTATAAATTCAATGGTCATGATCATATCAGTCAATAATTCAACTTTGCACTACTGGCCAAAGGAAACCCATAGTCATGATCATATCAAAAATCTACCCATCTTTACACTCAAGTCAAAGAAAAATATCATCATTAGGGTTATAAAAATGTTATATATAATACTAAAATCAATATAATCAAAAAATTTAGATTTAATCTCAAGAGTAATATTCATAAATCAACTATAATTTGGTTAGAAAAAGAAACCAATTTTGTCATGAATAGTAACTCGTGAATAGTAACTCATGAATAGTAACTCGTGAATAGTAACTCATGAATAGTAACTCGTGAATAGGAACCCCGACTCAAAAAGATAGAAATTCCACAATAAAATTCATATCAATATTTCGGTATAATGATATTGAAAGAATAACATTTCTTAAACTTATAAACAATTTATTTTAATTATTTATATTTTACTAAATAATGCATTTAATCATCCTAAAATGCCAAACTCATAAGATTTCATCACCAATAATCAAAATCCTCATCAAAAATCTGTATATAACTCATGTATGATTCTCAAGCCATAAAATCATATTTTCCAATTTTCTTACTTCACATAAAATATTTAATTCTTTTACTCATAACTAGACCATTTTTATGAAAAATACCAAATCAGTTCTAAAAATATTTCTTTTCTGGGATTTAGCAGAATATAGTCCCATATTGAACATATATTTTTCTCAGAATTTTTAAAATTCATTTACTATTTTTCATATGGCCAAAACCGTCGAATATTTAGACATTTATCATAAATTGTATTTTTATCCAAAAATTCCAAAATTCACAGAGTACACTGATATTATATAGATATACTTCGAATAAAAATTTCATCAATTTCGGAGTTAACCATGAGGAATTATAAGCGGTTACTTTTAAAATAATTTTTTCTCATAAAATTCATAACTCTTAATCTATACATCCAAAAATCAACATTTTTGGACATAATCAATAAAACTCATTAAAATATCATTTCAAATTTTTTCAAAATTTTTGAAGCTCTGAAAAGTTACGAAACATAAAAAACATAACAACCCTTAAAATCTCTTACCTCAAAAAAACAACACTTCTGACTGGATATCGGATATGACGCTGAAGAAAACTTGCACTGATGAATATCAACTCACCAAGTATCTAAATACTCACAAAATACACTCAATAATCTAGAGAGAAAAAGAGAGAAAACTTATGAATTCTGGTGTGATTTTCAATTTTAACTTAGCCCTCTATTTATAGGAAAATGTTAGCACGTCGAAGCAGACTTGACCTGCTACCTGATGGCTTTATCTGCTACTATTTCACCCACCAAAAATCAGCCATCTCTCCCAACAACCAAGAGTGGGGTCCACTCAATTCTAAAATTTTCCACCAAAACCTAATTTCTGAATCAGTTACCTCTTAAAATTCATAACAAATTATACGTTCATTTTTAACTGTTCAAAATTTATGGACATATACTCAACTTATATATGTATAACATATCCAAAAATTACAACGATCCAACGGTCGGGTTAAATATTATAACTCACACAGTAAAACTGTAAGAACACCGATTTGATCTTTTAATACCTCAATCCGACAAAATACTGATAAAATACCTCAACATTAATTCATTCATTTTTAACCACATAAATAAATCCATCATTTATATCCACATCAAATAAATATTTCCTTATCATATAAATCAATAATTAATTATTCACAAATAATATTACAGAATTACAATAATGACAACCAGGCAGTTCCCAAGAAAGAGGGGGCTTTCCGATAAAGATTTTTTCTTACTGGCACGCAATTAGGTGACCAAACCTCTCATTGACAGAACTTTCTAGACATTGCCAATAATGTTATCTAATTATATTATTTCAAATAATATAAATTATTGATCTGATAATGGAGATACTGTGCAATGACAATTATTGAAACAACAATAATATAAAATATCAACGCAGGAATTATTGAATCAATAAAATAAAATATTAAACAGTAATTACTGTAATAATTATTGAGTAGTGTCTTCTTACGTAAGAATCAATAATTTAAAAATATTGTGCAATACCGTGTGCTACTGTTCAATAACGCGTATTACTGTATTTTAACCACCGGGTATTCCAACAGTGTTAATGGTAACAACTACGCCGTTATTTATAAAAACTCAATTTTTGTCGTTTTCTTCATCCGACAGTTATTCGTTATGGGGTCCAAAAATGGTTGCGCCGGCGTACGGATATTCCTCGACAGAAAGAATATTCCACGACCAAACAAATATTCCCCGACAACAATGAATATTTTATAACAACTTGCGTATTTTGAAAAAAAAAATCATATATCACCCTTAACTTTAACTTTTATCAAATTAACCATCTACTGAATAGTAATTATAAGAAAAATTGAATACTTTTATTTCATAAAATTTGGGGTCTTACATGTGCCACATCAAAAAAAATTGCCACGTCAGCAGCTTACGTGGTAATTTTCGTCAAAAGTCAACATCTTTAACGGAATATTAAACTTTTTGTTAGTAAACTAAAGTTCAGTGAGTTGACTGTAAGAAAAAAAAGTTCAGTGACCCATTTGTAAATCGACCTATAGTACAGTGACTTAGAAAGCATTTAACCCCACCGGTTTGCCTTCAAGTTTGACGGTAAAATATTTATAATGATATATATATATATATATATATATATATATATATATATATATGTTTCAGTGAGATTTCAATTCAATGCTGCGAAAATATATTTCAACTTAATTATTTGTAGGTCAAGAAAAAATTGATCCAGGAATTACGATTGAAATGAAATGAACCATTCACTGTAACGCCCCGAACTCGATATAGGCCCGAAATACTGCAGTGATGAGATATTTCATGGATGATTAATTTATCTCGGAAAATGGTATACCGTACTTAAAAAATTCGCTGCCTTTGACCCGATGGAGGCATAATCGTCCAAACAAAACTTTAATTATAGTTGTTCATTATTGCAATGAAAGGTAAAGATGGTATTTGTCAATTTTTAATCCATAACAAATAACTATTATTTCAGTTTAATTATAACTAAAAAAATGTTGATGGTCAATAATAAATTCCAAACATACTTTGATGGTAAATATAACTACGTACACAAATTTAAGGTAGGATAGAAAATGATACTCTCTTCCAATTTGATTTTTGAGGTCAATATTAACTTTAAAATTGAAGTTTAGAATAAAATAAATTTTCTGATTAATAGTTTTTATTATATATTATACAATTATAATAATTATATTAACAAAAAATAAATACATTTGCATCAATTTGAAATTTAATATATCGTCGTTTGGCCTTAATTAAAAATTAAATTATATCTCTAATTTTGGAATAGAAGGGATATTATATATACTAATTAATTATATTATCTATACTTTAAAATTTATATTTTAACACAGCAATAAAGACATTTTTTTCCTAGGCTTCGTCCCTGAGCTAGGACCTTGTAGATTTTTGTTGGATTTTTTTTGTTTGCTAAATATTTTTTTTTTGCTAGATTTCCTAATAATGTACTGACTAGCTACCATGCAATCAAGACCTTATTTACAAATCTTATCCAAAAAGCCTTCATTAATACCGGAACTGTTCAAACCTCCAACTGTACATTTTATATATATAAGATCGGATATATCCACTCCATGAATTTTATTAAGTGTTGAAAAAAAAACTAGTTTCAATATCTTCTCAAAAAACTACAGGTATACAGTATACTAATACTACATTCATGTTCTAGATCATGAGTTACATATAGTGCATGTATGGCATGAGGTTCTTGGGAAAAAACGACAGCTAGCTTACTTATCTCGTAAACAATTGCATGTAATTTTTATGCTTAAATTGGATCTTGATTCCAGACAGTTCAAACAAGTTGTGTTTTATATAGTAGAGAGTTGGGGTATTATGTAGTAGAGATTTTGAAAGCTGATGCATTTCATAATCAAGTTGCATTTCATCTAACATGAATCTCTCTGCTATATAAATACAATTTATTTTTTATTGATCAACATGCAGCTTGTTTCTGTAAACGGGCCCAAATAGATTGTATGGAATCAAAATTCGTACTCATGGCACCAGAATTGGTGCTGTGTGCTGTGTGCTGTGTGTTGTGTGTTTATACATCCAAAAACTCCAAATAAGCTAACCCCATAGTATGTATATATGAGTAAATATCTGGTACTTCTTATAGCTCAAGTTTTAATTACTCTATAATTGGCTTGTTAAACGTGCAGGTTCAATGGAGGCTGTTATTTCTATTAAGAAGTCGGAACCAGTATTAGTACAACCTGAAACCAAAACAAGCGACGGGTTTTACTTCTTATCAAACCTTGATCAGAACATTGCTGTTATAATTCAAACAGTTTATTGTTTCAAGCCCAATGATGATAAGAAAAGTACCGAGAGCATCAGCAGTGTTATCAGGCAAGCCTTGGCAAAAATTCTAGTGCATTTTTACCCACTTGCAGGAAGTTTAACGATAAGCAGTGATGGGAAGCTTATTGTCAAGTGCTGCAACAAAGGTGTGCCCTTTGTTGAAGCCGTGGCGGATTGCGAAATTGAGGTGTTGGGGGATATTATATATGTTTTCTGATCCTGCAGTGTTGAGCAAGCTTGTTTATATAGCTCCTGGTGCAAAAAATTTGCTAGAAATGCCTCTACTAACTGCACAGGTGAGTAAGTGTTTTAATTATCATGAATAAATAGATTGTATGCATATATCGTCTACAAGATATAAGACAAGTAACCATGGGTGGATGCATGCACTTGGTAAAAAAAGGGGGAGGGGGAGGGGGGAGGGGGAGGGGGAGGGGGAGGGGGAGAAATGGCCACGTTGATTTTAGGAGGATAAAAAGATTAGTATCATTAAGATTCAAAATTCTCATAAAAACAAATTCTCTTCTAAATGATAGTTGCTTATATAAAATGACAATATATACTTACGTATTTTTGTCATCCTATTTAATTTATCATGTCAACCAAATATTGTTTTTAAGATAAATATGGAATAAAAATACCTTTAATATTTACAATTTTGCATGCAAATAGTACTAAAATTGCTGGAGTATATATATATCTTAGCGGAATTGGAAGTATAAACACAAAAGCGCGCATGCATATTTAGGTTACAAGGTTCAAATGCGGAGGATTTGTGATGGGAATGACAATTAACCATTGCATGACCGATGGAATATCAGCAATGGAATTCGTAAACACATATATGGAGTGAAATAGCAAGAGGCAAATCCCCAATAATATTACCAGCCATCGACAGAACCGTTCTAAGATCAAGACAACCTCCAAGAATCAACTACCCTCACAACGAGTTTTTAGAAATACAAGACATATCAAACATGTCCACCCTCTACCAAGAAGAGCAAATGGTATACAAATCATTCAAATTTACTCCACAAAAACTCGCAAGGCTAAAGCAAGCTGCAACTGAAAACGGATCATTCCTGGACAGTGTCACTAGCTTCACCGCGCTCACGGCATTAATATGGCGAGCGCGAAGCAAAGTGCTGAAAATGAAATCCACCCAACAAACCAAGCTAGTGTTTGCAGTTGATGGAAGGTCCAAGTTAACTAATCCACCCTTGCCAAAAGGGTACTTTGGGAATGGAATTGTGTTAACATGTTGCGTTTGTAACGCAGGGGAATTGATCGAAAAGCCATTGTCCTTTGCAGTACAGTTGGTGCAAAATGCCATCAAAATGGTGGATGAGGAATTTATTAGGTCAACTATTGATTATTTTGAAGTGAATAGAGGAAGGCCTTCTTTATCTGCTACTCTTGTGGTTACTTCATGGACTAGACTTGCGTTTAACACCACGGATTTTGGATGGGGAGAGCCGGTGCAGACCGGTTGTGTGACCTTACCGGAGAAAGAAGTGGCCTTGTTTCTCTCCGATGGAAAAGATAAAGTTGATACAACTTTGCTTCTAGGCTTGCCGGTTACTGCCGTGAAGTATTTCCAAGAACTGATGCAAATTTAGTTTAATTATAAGATATAAAGTTGAGTATAATTAATCAGTACTTCAGTTCAAGTATATCAACCATTTTCTCTTAAATCTGAAAACAACAAGAAAGGTACATGGCATATGTACCTTATCTAAATAAGCACGGTATGCAAGTGTGTAGGAGCTTGAAGTTGTAAAAATCAAGAAGCTAGTTATGGGGCCCATGTTTGTTTTTTAATAGCTATTTACTTGCTTCTGTATGCACTTCGATCAACTAGTCTTAAAGTTCACAGTTTTTGTATATTTAAAATTTATGTGTTCCGATTCTTTATTTAATCATGAATGAAGATTGGAATCAGCGACCTTGGTGTTAATGAGAGTGGTTAGCATAAAATTAATTTTGGTCAATTGATTAATACAGTATCGACACGCAGATCAAGAGGTGATCTCTCACTGCGTGTCTGATAACCGGATCCGGTGTTAATCATCATCATAAAGGCCTCAGCCATTTCTCCCACCCCTTTAGGTCCATTTCATAACAGGAGTATTATTACCTTCACTATACAAAACAAGCTACAGAAAAACAAACTGGTGCACACATGCCAGATTAGCCTCGCGTAAAGATCAACAATCCATTTGTTTATTACTAATACTTCAAAACTCCCATTGTTTATATAGTCATCATGAAGAATTGCAATACTTATCCTTTGAATGCTTCACATCACTATAAATCGAAACTCAAACCCCCCAAACAATGTTTTGGTGAATTCCCATTTAGCATTACACTCCATAAATTGCAAAGAAACTTACTAGAACAGCAATAATTTCACACCAACGTTTTAATAGTTTCCGCTATTCACTAGTCATCGCCACCAAGATCTCCCCATCGAACATTGTGCTTTGCAGCAAGATAATGCGCTCCAACTGGCCCTCTGCTACCATAAGGGTACAGTTCTGGAGCAATCTTCTTCTCTTCCAATTCCTTCAACACTGGTGTAAATAGAGACCAAGCAGCATCAAGCTCGTCACTTCTAATAAACAATCTTCGTTCTCCTTCTATTGCATCTAAGAGCAGTCTTTCGTATGCATCTGGTACTTCTTTTGAATACCTTCATAGTGAATCCAAGTTTCTTGGAGTCAGATCTTTACATATATTGCAAAACTACTCGTCATAGATCTGATACCAGTTCAAGATAAAAGACCAAACACACGTCTGGATCCCAACTTGATCCGAAAGCTTAAGCCATTAGTATTGAGCCCATTCATATGCATTAGCCCAATCTTGTTTCAGTACACACCCTTGCCTCATACGTGAACTCTTAAGGTAAATAAAAATAAAATACTTTTGAGAATACACATCTTACCTTGCGCTGTACAGCAAATTAAGGTCGCTGCGGTCCAGTCTCATTCCAAGACCAGGAATCTTGTTGTTGATCTTCAGATATATGGCTTCATCTGGCTGTACACGAAGTATTAGCTCATTTGTAGCCTTGTCCAAATTAGTTCCAAAGTTCCGCTTGTACAGGTTACCAGGGACATGCCTGAACTGAACTCTGATCTCTGCTCTGAATGCCATTGCAATAAGAACATCAGACCCTTCCATTATCAGAATTTCCCATTATGCAGGGCATTATACAGTTTATATCATCATGTACAAGATAAGGAAATAGAGGATCCACCTACCGCTTAGTATGGAGTGCCTTGCCTGCTTTCATTAGAAAAGGAACCCCGTCCCATCTTGCATTATCAATAAAGAGTGCCGCAGCTGCAAATGTTGGAGTAAGACTGTCCGTTGGCACAGTTGGGTCATCAGTATATCCTAGATTCGATTTACCGCCCTTGCTGTGGCCCTTATACTGTCCTACGATTACATCTTCAAGCTGCAGGGGTCTCATTGACCTTAAAACCTTGACCTGCATATTAT
Organism: Panax japonicus; assembly: GCA_020205505.1. Taxonomy (NCBI): domain Eukaryota; kingdom Viridiplantae; phylum Streptophyta; class Magnoliopsida; order Apiales; family Araliaceae; genus Panax; species Panax japonicus. The sequence goes on from CM035094.1 coordinate 25,617,791, forward strand.
ATGATCAATCCAGTCTGCTTTAGTGAAGCTGACTTTCTCTGAAAGACTCTAGGGTTTCCAAATGATTTGGGCCCTGTTTGGGTGGGAAAGGGTCAACTCAAAAACGGAGTTCCAATTAGTACGACAACTGTCATGACAAAACAAAACTAGAGTGTTAGGATCACAAGTGGAGGATGTTCAATACCTTTTCATTCCTAATGTCCTCGGCATCCAAGCTGACAGGTGTCTCCATAGCAAAAAGTGCTAATATTTGCAGGAGATGATTTTGCATGATATCTCTGATGATTCCATAGTTGTCAAAGTATCTAAGGACAAAAACAGAAACAATAATTCTTAACATGGAAATGTTTTGAACTATAATATAGATGTTTGCACGTATGAACTTACCCTCCTCTACCCTCTGTTCCAAAATCTTCAGAAAAAATTAGTTGCACATTTCGGATGTAATTCCTTGACCAAAGTGGCTCAAAAACAAGATTCGAGAAACGAAAGCACTGATAAGTTCTCAACAATCTCCTTGCCCAAGTAATGATCAATCCTGAAGGAAGAATACCAGAAGTAAATACTTTCCCAGTTCCATAAGTTTGTCGTATCAAGAAGCAATGCAGCAGAGTATACCTGAATATCTGGTCTTCAGTTATGTACTTCTTTAGACATCTGGTCAGCTCTCCAGATGACTCTGAGTCACGACCAAATGGCTTTTCGACAATAACTCTAGTCCACCCCCTTTGCTGAAGAAGCTTTGACACTAGCCATTTCACCACATCCACAAATATGTTTGGAGGTATCGATAAGTAAAACAGCCTATTTGAAAGTAGTCCAGCCTGAAGAGAGTCATAAAGTATCCTCAATGTTCAGAATACAGAAGTGTAAAACATAATGCAGCCATAATATATGAATCATAATGTTGATGTGACATTTCTCCTTATTTGGTATGTCCAATTACGCTGTAACAAGAATTAGGTTCCACGTAGAACCCTTTTTTATTGCATTTATATATGGGTGTAATTTTCTCATTACGTCCAACTGGTAATGTGCATGGTATACAAGTAAAAAATTACTCTTCTGACATTTTGGCTTATTGTTATCATCCATACAGTACACCTCACTATTTGTGGTATTCTCATATAATCAATAAATTAACCTTATTTGAAATGTAATAGCACATTAACATTATATGCTACACAATTCCCAAGTATGAACCAAAACCACGTATTATAATATCGCACATTACCATTACATTACGACTTTATTACATTATTCCCTAAAACCAATTAGTGATCCAAACTTACCCTAAGTATGAAGCAAACTCTATTTTCTCTCACTCTAGAGCAAGCATAAAATGTGAACTCATGTGTCATTTGATGGATAAAAGCATATCAAAAATAGGAAACATTTATTTTACGGGGTTCTGAGAACCTATTTAGCAAATCAAGGTCGTAAAAGTTGCCAATTGTCAATGATTCTGCAAGCATGCCTAAAATACAGTTGAAGTGATTATTTTGGAGATTCAATTATAACCAGAAAAGGAAAGATAAAAAGAGATAGTAAGATAGTAGAGAAAAGAAAGAAAAGAAAAGGCTCAAATAATAGATAGATGTTGCTCTTGCTCTAATATATCTCTTCAATAGCATGATCTACAAACATTAAAATTTCTATCTCCATGGGTCATTAGTGGACCTCGACAAAAGCTGTTTAGAGAATACTTTCATGCATTACATACTTCGCTAGAGATCTATTAAGATTAGAATTGCTTCAGAGGATTCTCAGTTAACATTCGTGTATATGAAGCTTACGGAATCTCTGGTCAGATGAAACAAATTTTTTTACCGAAGGTCGTTACTTCTTCCTCAAATTAGTCGGTTGTACAGTTACAGAAATGAAATTGGTCCACATTATTTCCCTATTAACGGCAGTGAATATTATTAATATGATTGTACTGAGGGTCCTTTCCGCTACCATTCTTGAAAATTGAGCGTTCCATCGTTTGAAGGAATTGCAAATTTGATCAACGGTTCACTAGAGACTTTTCCAACTACACCAACGCTGCCACCACTGCTGCCCCATGTAAGTTGTTCTGGGTCATGCAAACCTGAATCTGGCGAATAAATTTCAAAAATAGTTTCACCATAATTAACTAGCACCGCGTTATCTACAATTATGTAGCCACTAGCTACCATAATATCTCTATGACCATCTCTAACATCCAATCCATAAACCCCTGGTTGCTTTCCACTTCTCCAACACTACGTCACCTACCATTAACATCATATCATTAAGTGGAATCTTTGCTATAACGTCATCACCAATGTTGGCCCTCTATCTACCCTTCACATTTACCTAAAAGTTTATCCACAACCACCTCAGTGAAACCGAACCATGCAAACCATCATATATCACCCTTAGTCCCACTTCCATCACCTTTTCCGGCCTTCACAACTAGTGCAACCTATAAAAAACCAAAATACGACAAATACTATACTTTGATAACTTTTTTCTGGCACAAGTCCTACATACATACATTTCACAATTGGAGCGTGAATGATGCACCCTCTCTCCCCAAAGTACACAAACCCTATCCATCAAGAGGTAGGACATACCATTGAATTCTAATTGCAGGTGTTACTGCACTGTTACAACTTTCAACAAATCACAATTACGTCACAAAATTAGAGAATTGAAAACAGCAAGACCAGGAAAATGAAATGGAAAAGGGTTATAACTCCTCAAAGTTTCAGTTCTCGGAACCAACCTAGGACTTGAACATCATTGGATACAAACTCTGAATCACAAGAGAAACTGTACCGACACCGAGAGAGTGCAGCAAATGAGGCAGTTTATGCCGGTTTCATTAAGCATTAATGTATTATTCGTGGTTTGGCTTATCTGATACATTCAAGCATCCAATCATGGTGTACCATGGTGCCTTTTTCATTCTATTACAAACTATTAAGTTTGGTTGATCAAATTAATAATTTTAATGCTCATCCAGACAGTCCATGTGAAACGCCTAAGAGAGAGATTCAGCAATAGTAAACTTTAAGAACATAAGTAGAGAGGAAACTTACCTCTTTCTCTTTCATCTTGTTGTCTAATTCTGAAAAGTGCTCCTCCGAATTATATTGCCCCGATTGGTAAAAGCATCTCCTTAGAAACTGATCCATTTTGTCATCACAGTTTGCTCTGCAAGTCCTCGGCAGATTAATAGACACAAGATGGTTGATAACCACATGACGAAAAATTCAACAAAGTAGCTTACCTCTTATCAATTCTACAAGTTAAGGTTTTGCTAATCATGTTCCTCAGCTCCTCGTCAGTCATTTTAGTTCGGGCATAACCAAAAACTATAAAATATCTGCATGAATACAAGAGAGGGTAAAAAAGGGAGATAAAACTGATCAGTAACTGAATCCAGCATAATGACAAAAAATGAATTTACTAGTATGACATACTCTATACGTAATATGTGTAGAACAGAACCTTTGGTAGGCAATCCTCATAAAACAAAGCAAAAAGTGCTGGAAAAATCTTCTCTTC